>CM061555.1:273674909-274019909 GCA_030864225.1 Capsicum baccatum var. pendulum
TTTTCGATGATGCCAAAAGGGGGAAGAATATATTATACAATGGTTATAACTCAATTGACTAACTTGTTTCATTCTGTGATCTTCTATTTAAATCCTTTATTGAGTATGTCAAGATTGTATGAATGATATTATGCTGCTAAGTTTGTCATCATCAAAAAAGGGGGATTTGTTAAGGAATGTGAGGTTTTAATGATGGACATATGAATGAAACATGTTGTGCAAGCTATTCCACACAAGTGAATAAAGAGAAGCTACTGGTGCTCACATGAACTGCATGTTGAAGTTGATGCAAGGCTGACAATGCATTAAGCCATAAGTGGATAATCAAGAAAACTCAGAATTTTTTCAAATACTGTGATTAAGGAGAAGATAAATACAGCTTCTAGAAGTGGAGTTGATCAAGGAGTCCTACAAGACTAAGGGATAAAGGAGAAGGGTCCTATTCAATCAAGGAGGGAGAGACGGAAGCAACAAAGGAGTGAAACTACCTGAGAGTCCTATTGAAGATAGAAGAGTGCATCAACTAAAGGACTCAATTAGGAGTTGGCTTAAATAGAATAAACGACATTCAAGTGTTTCACTCATGCACTGAAAAAGATTGTCAACAATCGGCAAATCAGTTCTACAACTTGAAAGAGCTATTGGAACAACTTCGTCCTTTACTTAGAGTCATAGACTTTGTGTAATAGGTTGGTTGTTGAGTCATATTGAGCTGTAATATCTAGTCTCGGTGAATTATAAACTGAGTTAGGATTAACGTCTTCAAGTTGGGAAACTCGAAGATTTTGGAACACTTATCTTGGGAAGATTTTTGTTTTTGTAGAAGTAGGAGTTAGAAGTTTTAATTCCTAGTTTACAAGAAGTCTTGTAATTTGTTAATTGTTAAGGCTCAGAGTAATAGTGAAGTTGGGTTTACATCCTATAGAGGTACAGGTCATGATTTTTTACACCTTTCTTGAGCTGAGTGTTTTCCACATAAAAATACTGTGTTCAAGTTTTACTTCTGTAAACTACATTAGCTTACTTGTTCCACAGATAGGCAACCAGTAGAGTATAATATTAAAATCAGTAGGGCACGTACTCGAACAACATGGTTTCTAGATAATGGTTGCACTCAATACATGACCAGCAAACAAGAATATTTTATGAAGTTGGAATCTGCCAAAGATAGTGTAAAGTTGGTCGATAAAACTAAGTTGGAGATTGTTGGTAAAGGAACTGTGGCAATTGAAGCTCCGAAAGGTAATAAATTTATTCAAGATGTTTTGTTGGTACCTGATCTTGACCAAAATTTATTGAGTGTTGGTCAAATGCTAGAACAAGGTTATATGTTACTGTTCAAAGATAAAAAATGTGGTGTTTCTGAATCTAGCGGCCAAGAAATGATTATGGTTGAAATGATAAAAAGAAGTTTTCCTTTGAATTGGAACTCAAATTCTGAGCAAGTTTGTCAAAGTAGTAGATGTGAGCAGGATTCAAATTATGGCACAAAAGACTTGGCCATTATAACTTGAAATCCATTCAATATGCTCAAAAGCATGATTTAGTGAAGGACTTGCCTGAAATTGAGGTATGTTCAGATGTATGTGAAAGTTGTCAACTAGGAAAGCAACACAAATTGCCTTTTCCAAAGTCAGCAACATGGAGAGCAAGTGAGAAGTTACAACTTGTTCATTCTGATATTTGTGGATTGAGGAAAACTCCTTCAATCAATGGAAGCAAGTATTTTATTCTTTTTACAGACGATTTTACTTGAATGACCTGGGTATATTTTCTTAAGAAAAAGCCTTATGTGTTTGTTGTTTTTAATAAGTTTAAAGCTTTTTGTGAAACTCAAAGTGGATGCTTGTTGAAAAATCTTCTAACAAACAATGGGAAGGAGTATACTTCAAGTGAATTTCATTTGTTTTGTGATGATATGGGAATTGAGCATCAACTTACAATCACTTACACACCCCAGCAAAATAAAGTTTCTAAAAGAAAAAATTGATTTGTTCTTAAGATAGCTAGGTTCTTGTTTTTGATAAAAAGTTGTCGAAGTGCTTTTGGGCGAGGATGTGGTAAAAGCATTAATTTATCTGCAAAATAGACTGCCAACAACGGCTGTTGATGGAATGAAACTAGTTGAAGCTTGGAATGGCATAAAACCATCAATTGGGCATCTAAAGGTGTTTGGTTCTTTCTGTTATACTCATACACCAACTGTCAAACGGAGTAAGCTTGATAAAAAAGATGAAAAAGAAATTTTGGTTAGTTATAGTTCTCTCTCAAAGGGCTATAGAATCTACAATATTGAATCTGAGAAAGTTTTTGTAAGTCGAGATGTGAAGGTGGATGAAGATGCTTATTAAGATTGGAAAATCTCTCAAGTCAGAAAGATAGTTGTTAAACCTACTTTTCAAGATTCAAGTAAGGACTTGGAAACGGAGAAAGGTGAACATTTTGTTGTTAGAGGCACAAACCATTGGTTAAAATTTATGAAAGATGTAGTCTTGTTGTCCTGGAACCTTCAAACTTTCAAGCTGCCTACAAGGTTGAAGAATGGAAGCAAGCGATAGAGGAGGAAATTTCCATGATTGAGAAGAATGAGACATGAAAACTTGTTGATAAACATAAAAATAAATAAGTTATTGGAGTTAAATGGGTGTACGGAGTGAAACTAAATGTGGATGGATATATCAACAAGCGCAAAGCAAGGTTGGTCATTAAAGGTTATTCTGAACAGCCTGGAGTTGATTACTCGGATACTTTTGCACCTGTTCCAAGGATGGACACCATCAGAAGTTTGATTGCATTAGCAGCACAGATGAAGTGAAAAATCTGTCATTTAGAAGTCAAATTTGCCTTCTTGAATGGCTTTCTCGAAGAGAAAATTTATGTAGATTAACCCGAAGATTTTATGGTTCAGGGAAGTGAAAGTAAGATGTATAACCTTCAAAAATCTTTATATGGGTTGAAACAGGCTCCAAGGACTTAGTATAGCAGAATCGATAATCAATTATGCAACTAAGTTTTCCAAAAAAGTGATAATGATGCTACACTTTATGTGAAGACACTCCCTAATGATGGCTCATTAATTATTTTTCTATATGTTGACGATTTACTTGTTACAGGTAGTGATGAGGACGAGCCGCAGAAGTTTAAAGTGAACATGGAGAAACAGTTTGAAATGTCAAATTTGGTAGAGATGAAGTATTTTTTAGGGCTGGAAGTATGCTAATCAAAATCTGGAATTTTTCTCAATCAACACAAGTACGCTTTGGAGATTCTGAAAAAGTTCAGAATGCAAAATTGTAAACCTGTTCCTACACTATTTTTTTTAATACAAAATTCTCAAATAAAGACGGAGCAGAGAAGTGTGATGCTTCATTATATAGAATTTTGGTTAGAAGTCTCTTGTACTTAATGGTTTCAAGGCTTGATTTAATGTATGCTAACAGTTTGCTTTCAAAATTTATGCAAAGTCCCAGCGACATTCATTTTGCTGCTGCGAAAAGAGTGCTTAAGTACTTAAAAGGTATTGTACAACTCGGAATATGGTTTAGACCAGTTGAAGAAGGTATTTTGCTTGGCTTTGTTGATAGTGATTGGACCGGATATATTGAAGATATGAAGAGCACTACTGGCTACGCTTTTTCCTTAGGTTCTAGTGTGTTTTCTTGAAATTCAAAAAAGCAGGAAATAGTGGCGCAATCCACTGCAGAGGCAGAGTATGTAGCAGCATCAACCACAACAAATCAAACTATTAGGTTGAGGAAAAATCTCAAGGATCTTGGAATGAAATCGCAAGTTGCTATTAAGATCAAGTGTGATAACACTTCAGCAATTGCAATTATAGAAAACCCAGTCCATCATAGTAAAACAAAGCATATTCTTGTCAAGTTTCATGCCATTAGAGAAGTTGAGAAAAATAAGAAAATCAAGTTTGTCCATTGTTGTTCGGAGGATCAACTCGCAAATATATTTACCAAAGCTCTTCCCAAATTCAGATTTGAAACTCTTCGTGAACAATCTGAAGTTACCAACAAACATTTCAAGGAGGAGTGTTGAAGTATTGAGTTATTTGTTGTTATCTTTATTTTTTTTGATTTAGTAATTTTTTTTTCTAAAATTCAGTTATTTAGTTGAGATAAAATAGAATTTTATTAGTATCCTAGTTGAAATAGAATAGGAGTAATTTGTCTATTTATTTTCTAAGATATGAATGAATAAACTAGCAAAATATTTTTTTTTATCATAAAACGTGTCTTTTCTTCTTCTTCTCTGTATTCTTAAAACAACAGTTTTATAAGAGTAAAAGAGGATATTCTGTAACCTCTAAAGATGTATATAAGTCAATTAATACGTCTCAATCTCAAATTAGCTGAGATCATCTATATATATCATTTTTATTCTCTCTATTCAAGTCTAATGTCGTGTATCATCAAAACTTAATATGCGAGGGAAAAAACTTCCCATTCAAAAAGAGAAGACATCCTTTTGGAAGTTCATAAAGGAAAAAAAGTTAGTCATATGAGATGGGAGTAAATAAAAGCTAAGAAACTCCCACATACATAGGCAATAGTGCAAGCATGACAAATTAAGTCAATTTAAAAGCAGACCGAGGAATGTGCATCAACGGAAACTGCCAATCCAATTTTGTTAATTACCACAAGAAAATATTAAACTAGGACGGGTAGGAAGCCTCCACTTTGACAATCAAAATATTAATTTTTTAAGTTAATGAGGAAGAGAAACACAAATAGAGATTAGAAAAATGATTGATGTTTAATACCTTTGGCTGCGAGAACCGGTTGCAATACATTTTACCTTCAAATATTTATTAGGATCCATAGCCTTTCCGTCAGTGGCATTAGGCTTCAAAAATGAAGCAGCCTCCACTGACAAGGAAATTACTATGTCAAACCAATTGTCATCCACTTCCCCTGAAGAGACAATACCAGAAGAATTCAGCAGGTCATTAACAAGGGGCTTAAGCTTCTGATCCATCGTATCAATTAATAACTTTTCCTTTTCCTCTCTAAACTTGAAGCCTCTAGAACCTCTATCTACCATGCTGACTAAAGAAGTTGGCTTGCCCCAATTCAGGTCATCATCATTACTAGCCTCACTAAATTCTGTATCATCATCATCAGCACCATGATCTTCTGCTTCAAAGGGTAACCAGAAGGAGGCATCAAGGTCATAATTAAAATAGGTCTCATTTTCAATGGCATTATCTACCTTCACAGAATTATCATTTTTCAAATTCTCCATTCACCCAATTCCACTAATATTTTCAACCTGCACTGCAATAGCAACAAGTTAATTCTAATCCAGTACTATCTAGAGCTGCTGAGAATAAAAGGAAGAATATAATATCTATAAGAACTTATCATCTTCGTTTCATGCATTGCTCCCATTATTCTGGACAAGAAAATTACAATCTTTGAGCATTTGGCGTACAGCAAGTCTAGTTATACAGTGTAACTAAATGCAGGACTAACACTAGCAGCATGTTTGATTAATGAACTACATATAGAATAAACCTTTTGATAAAGGTCCACCTCCTTTTAACCATCCTCATACACACCAATTGTCCATTTGATTTTCAGGCGTTATACAAAACGATCAATTAAGACACGTGAAATAATCATAATTGTACCCAGTTTTGTTTTAAAGCTAAATGCAAATGTTTATTTCTTTAAAATACATGTTCCTGAGTTTCTTCTGAACACAACATTTCAAAACATCCGAGCACCTGAGTTTCTTCTGAACACAACATTTCAAAACATCCGAGCAATCTCAATAACAAAAAAAGGAAAAACAAAACCAAAATAGAATGTATCAACCTTATATGAAAATGCATAGTAGTGTAAAAAAGGTATATACACTTTTACACTGTAACACAGACACCTTAACTTTGTCTCAATTGACAACTAAATCCTCCAACTTTGAAAATGCACATGTGGACACCTGAACTCATCCCCACTATGTCCATGGACACCTAACACTGACGTGACACATAAATTTTGAAGGCGTCTAGATGATAACTTTGTAAGTTGAAGCGTTCAACTGACACAGTAGAGACGAGTTGAAGTGTCGAGATGTGCATCCACAAAGTTAGAGATATTTAGTGTCTGTGTATTATGCCTATCCAATATTATACAAACTTATACAAAAATTGACTCTTACAAACTTCAACCAAGGAAAATAGGTCAAAAACATCAGATAACTCAAATCTTCTTGGAATTGCTTCAAATTTTAACTTGAATTTCAAAATGACATTCGCAACGAACATCAATCATCAATTTGTCAAAAATCAAGAAATCACAAAATCAATTTGTGAATTTTCAAGCTTTTAAAAATCCCAATAATGGAGTTTTGATGTTTTAAATTTTTCGCTTTAATTCTCCAAACATAGTCTAAATCTGTTATGATAAACATAATATCACTCTCAATCAATTTCTTCTAAGCATAAAAATGGAAATTATATTCACAAATTAAGGAATTACCGCATTTCGCTAGGTATTTCAAAGTATATACAAAATAAAATAAATAGAATAAGATCAAAAAGATAGGCTAATTAAAAATTATACGCTTCAATCTTGTGATATAGAGCGTAAGAATATATTTTCTCTCTTAGTAAGGTGTACCAAGACCTTAAAATTGACCGTAGGGAGTATCTTTTAAGTTCTCTTTTGACCGCTAAACAAGTACTACAACAAACAGCTTTTTATAACCACAATAAGACTTTATCATACTAATGATGTAAATACAATAAGGCTTCAACCATACTTACAAAATACTGTGGACTCTAAATTTGGTACTCCAAATTCTCTAAGGAAAATATGCCAAAACTTTACGGATTAACAATCTATTAAGAACTCAAACAACTACTTTACTCAAGTAAGATGAAACTTCAACTCAATGAGATATATATATTCAAATCAGTTGAAGTAAAGACAAAAACTTATAATGTAAACAGAAAATAAGAGAAAGTCTTCGGCTCCAAATCTACCCGTCGTGATTATATTAGCTGTTTGGTATGTTGAAAAACACACGTAATAGTTAAATTTTCCTATGATATGTGTCATCTGTTTTAATTAAGGAAGAAATAGTAAAATAATTCATAAAATTATGATTCATGTAGAAACATGACATTTGTAGATCCAAGAACAATCTATATAAATAAATATAAGTAAATAAAAAGACTATTCAATTCTATGGAGTTAATTAAGTTTGCAGGAAGTCTTTCTTATTTACATTTTAAAAATAGAAGATGAAAACGTGTCAATGAAGTTGCTTGCCGCCAATACTTGTTGGTATATATTTATTTCAAATATAATTGCCATGGATTTTTTTTGTAAAATTCAGCGGGTGCTGGTGTATATGAAAGTGATACAAAACCTGAAACGTATGTCGTGTCCTCCTGTTCTAATGCTGGCAAAATCAGATTATTTCCCCAATTCATTTATTGCACAATGATGGCCTACGTGCACAAATACTCAATTTGATCCCACCATTTAATATGTACCCAATTTTTCTAAACATTTAAGTGGTACGTGCATAACAGTAACTTATTCCTCATTTAGATAATCACAATAATACCCTTAAACCATATTATAAAAGCTGCTAGAGAAAATTGAAGGAAAAGTGTTTTTAAATCTTGAATGTAGGATTTGTGACATTAACCAACTTAACGGGTCAAACATAATTAGAAAACTTAATTAAGTTAATTGTGGGCTAGATTAATATTTTCAAAACTTTCTAATCTTTTCAAAAATACAAATCAACTCACACCTCTCTCCTCTCCAAATCAACCGTCTCTCTCTTCTCTCTCGATAGTTTCTCTCAACTTCTCCCAACCAACAGTTTTACAAATTTCTCCCTTCAATCCCCGGTGACCTTAACCTCCGGCGACAAATAGTTGAATTTCGAGTTCCTTTTCGACTTTCAACCGTCAATCGACGTGACAGCATTGCTCTCTGGCGACAACAACTACGAGTTCTTCATCCTCCCTTTTCTTCTTTCATAGGTAAAAGATTATGGTTTTTTAGTTATGAAGAAAAATCAGAACTTGAGCCAATTTCTCTTCTAGTATTGGTCAACAATTTCAATATTTGTTGCTTAAATTTGAAATTTGAAATAGGGACTGAAGAAAATCTTAATTTCTAGTATTTCTTCTCTTCTCTTTCTGGAGTGAAATATAATTTTTTGTTGTTATTATAGTTTTTGTTGTCGAACTTTTGATTTGATTTGTTCGTGTCTGTTGAGCTTTTCTAAGTTTGATTTTTGTTGTTTGTGTTTGTACAATAAAACAACAATGTTAGTGTTTTTTGTCATTGTTGATGTTCTTCGTGTGTGTTTTGTGTTATGTTGGTGTTGTTGGGTTGATTTGTTGTTACTCTTGGTAAAAATGGTGTAATTGATATTAAATGGTGATTCTGATATTATTTTATTGGCTAAAATCTTGCGACTATTTTTTTCTGCAATAGACGAATCATCTGATGCAACAGATGGATCATTTTATACAACAAATGAATCATCTGATGCAACAGATAAACCATCTGATGCTACAGATGAACAATCTAACAGATCATTCATTTATTATGACAGAGACCCTTCTGTTGGAAGAAATCTAAACAGTTCTAATAGATCATTCATATGTTGCAACAGTTCTAATAGATCATTCATATGTTGCAACAGATCAATGATCTATTGCACAGACCAGTCATCTATTTCAAAGATGAGTGATCTGTTTTTATTATTTCCAAAAGATTACTCATATGTTGCAATAGGTTAGTTATATGTTGCAACAGATAACCCATTTGTTGCAACATATGTGTGATCTGTTGGAACTGTTATTTTATGTATTGTATATGTTAGATTTATTGTTATCCTATTTTAATGATGTATTAATTAATTATATTTTTTATTTTCCTCTTATTTTTAGATAATATGGCTCCCAAAAGAAAAGAAACTAAATCAAGTCCAAGTAAAGGAACAAGTGAAGCAGTTAGGCTATATCCATCACTCTATGAGCTTGTTTTACAAACGTTATCTCAAACAGAGAAGAAGAAGATAATGAACATGGGGATGAGAAACATTTCAAATGAGATAATCCAAATGCTAATAGACCTTCCACTAAAGAGTTGGTTAAAACCTTCAGCATTGATAGTTATCTTGTGAGAATAAAGTGTGATGGTGCCACATATTTAACTGGTAATTTCTTGGTTAATTCAAACATGGAAAAATCTTTTGATACCTTTAGAAAAATACTTCGAGACCAAAAATTGGGTGCTTATTTTAGGGACAGTTGCTTTGGACAATATCTTGATTTGTCAGAGGACAACTGTCACGACCCAACCCGAAGCCCTAGTCGCGACAGGCATCCTGAGCCACGAAGGCCCGAGAGACCCCCCTTATCCCGCCCACTAGTGATATTGTCCGCTCTGGGTTCAGGCCCGCACGGCTTTAAAATGCATTACTACGGAGTAAGGCTTGTCTAGTTATATACCCAGCATATTTCTCGTGTTTTGTCGATGTGGGACTCTTTTCCTAAGTTGGGGTGTCACATACACCCCCCTTATGGACTCAACATCCTCGCTGAGGTTTGCCCCACCAAATGAGATTTGTCTACACTCAAGATTGAGGTTTGCCCCGCCTTACCAGGATTCGCCTACACTCAATTTAAACTTTGGCCCATATCGACAAGGCTGACACAGGAGCTGCTCTAATACTATTCTATCATGACCCGACCCAGAGCCCTAGTCGCGACTGGCATCCCAAGTCACGAAGGCCCGAGAGACCCCCCTTAGCCCTCTCACTAGTGATATTGCCCGCTCTGAGTCCAGGCCCGCACAGCTTTAAAATGCATCACTAGGGAGTAAAGCCTGTCTACTTATATATCCAACATCCCTCCTGTGTTTTGTCGATGTGGGACTCCTTCTCTAAGTTGGGGTGTCACAACAACAATGCTCATTTTTAAATAAAAATGGTATATGATCTTCTCAAGCGTAGGTTTATATATGAAAATAAAAATAAGATGGATGAAGTGTGGATAAATTACTGTGGCATGTCTGTTTGTTTTGGTTGGAAGAAGTTTGTCATAGTTATTGGACTAAAATGTTGTCCTCGTTCTCCTTCTCAAATAATACCTATCCTAACCCAAAAAAAAACACCCTGCACACCTAAAAAAGGTAAAGGCAAGTCAAGTTATGGTGATGACTTAGTGTCCCTTGTTGGTCCAAGTTTCAAAAATAAAAATTTGATAGAAGTGTTGAAAGGTAAAAGACTTTCAAAGAAGCACAAGCAATAATTGTGTTTGGTTTGGTTTTTACATAATATTCTTTAGGCAAGAAACGTTAACAATAACATACCACTCAATTTAATAAAGCTCTCTGAGGATCTTGAGGCATTTAATAGCTATCTTTAGGGTAATGAAAGCTTTAAAATGACTGTAAAATATTTGTTAACTCCGTTAATACCAAAGGCAGTTAACTTATATGGCTTTTCATGGGTTTTCATGGTAAGTATTTCCTTTATTATGATTCATTTATTTTTTATTGAATAATATTTTTGATTTAGTGACTTTATTTTATAGGCTTGGGCATTTGAAGTCCTTCCTTATTTGAAACAACAAGTGAACTACCAGTAAGAAGTTTCATGTCCAAGAATTCTGAGATGGTTGTCAATCAAAACTGATAAAAATGTAAAATTTCTTGATCTATTCAACCCCCGAAGGATGTAGTAAGTCTAATTCTAAGTAAATTTTTATTTTAATTAATGATTTTTTAAAATAACTTAATCATTATTATAATATATGTACTAATTTTTTTAGATTGTGCATCTGTGGCTTGTTCCGACTAATCAAAAGTTGAAGATGTTATTTTTTCTCATTTTACAGTCTTTTCAAACTTTATCAAACCCTAAGGTCATTGATAGAATAAAAAAGAAATTGTTTGGAGCAATGGCCATCACAAGAAGAATAATTTTGAAGGGTGGGCTTGTTGTTGTTGATGGTATTAGTGGTGATGGAGTTGTTGGTGGTAGTAGTGGTAGTGTTAGTGGTGCTACTGTTGGGGATAATGATGCTCCTATTGTAGATTTTGAAAAAACAAACCATTCTGATTATAATCATACTGGTTTTAAAAATTTTGCCCCTCCTAGCGAATGTTCTGCATGCAAATGTCAAGACTGTAAGGCAAAATATGATAGAGTGATTAATGTTATTAATGCATTAACTGTTTCTATAAAGGAATTGAAATCTAAGAGGGGTTTTATTCCATCAAAGAGGATTTCATATCCATACACTCCATTAGAGATTAAGGCGGCTAAGGAGAAGGAAAATTTTTTCCAAGGCATCATCAAGCATCAAAAAAAGCAAAATGCAACTCCTCTGTCTTTGTCTTGTACTTTTGATCAATGTACAATGTCCACAGAAGAGCAACATGAGCTGAAGAAGGTGGATATATATTATCTATTCCAACAAGCAAACAGACTACATATCTATTTCAACAGATGACACATCTGCTGAAAATTATCAAATAGATATATGCATTTGTTGCCACAGTTGACAAATCTGTTGTTTCAGATACATTATCTGTTGCAAGATATCTCTTATATATTTTAGAAAATCAAATAGGTCTTCGTACTATTTTAATTTGTACCAAAAAATGACTTATCTTCTACAGCAGAAGGGTCATCTATTGGGATAAGTTAAATTAAGACTTTCTGCTGATTTAGTTTTTCCAAACTGATGAGTCATATATTACAACAGATGGGTCATCTGTTGAAAATTATCATACATGTCTTCTTCCTATTTTAATTTTTTCCAACAAATGATCCATCTATTGCAGAAGATAGGTAATCTATTAGTATAATTTAAAATAGGAGAAAGACCTATTTGATTTGCTAAAATAGATGATTTATTCTTTTCTATTTTTTTGTATCTCTGTGATTAGCATTGACAATTCTAGATTTCTAGGTGGATGTCACAGTAAAAGTAAAGCCTGACAGTCTGTAAGAATGGAAGAATTACCCATTTGAAGGGTTCAACATCTTGGACGAGGCTCCAAAAAAACTAATAAAGTTGATCAACGACTATTTAGAATGGATTGTTGATGGGTGGTTAAAGCTTCATGCCGGCAGGTACATAAATCATTTTTAAGGATATTGATTTGTACAATTCTTATTGTAAAAATATGACATTAACACATATAAATCATGCAAAAACCAAAATGACGAACACTACAAAGTGAATAAATTGGGTCTTGGTTTTGATATGTTCAACTTTGTTGTACATCAAGAATCAAGAATTGATTCTATTTGATGCCATAACCTCAAACTTGCTAGAATGATGAGGTTTAAATGTCATACATCTTACTATTAATACTTTATTTAATTGTATCTGTGTATTAATTTTATTATCACGTAATCTGAAATATTTGATAATATGTGCAGCACATCGATGTCATTTTTTACTACCTTCAAAATATGGTCAAATTACAAATACGATAACAATACAGATACAAGACAGGTAATTGTTTGTACAAAATTTATATTAATAATGTCTACGATGATTATTGTCAACAATAGACAAAAGTTTTTTGAAATGAGGAATACTTAACCAACATCATCAAAGGTTTTCACATTTCAGTTGGCTTACCTTGGCATTTGATCTATGAAGTGTACATCCCAATCAATTGTGGTGATGAATTTCATTGGTTGTTGGCTCTCATTGTTCTAAAAGAGAGATGCATTCGAGTTTACGACTCGATATTGGGAAAGAGACATTCTAGATCGTCATCTGAGATAAAAAAGTTGGTCAAAATATTGCTTACCTACCTTAATATAAGTGGCCTTTTAGACCAAGAGGTTCGTACTAGTTGATCGATAATTGAAGCATGCCAGAATAAAAAGAGTAATCCATTTGATGTTGAATATGATGAAGGAATTGCTCAACAACCCATTGGTAGCCTGTAAGTATAAACCAAGTATCATGATTTAGTTTCATTTCATAAATTTCACAGCGCTTACATTAATTGCAATATATGAATTATTTGATTCTTACAAATGCAGGGATTACGGTCTTTTTATTGTCGCTTATGCTGAATATTTAAGCGATGGATTACAAGTACCAAAATGATGGATTTGATGTAGGATTACTCCATAAAAGATGTGCTACCCTTTTATAAAAATACAGAGAAGCAAAAGCTCAGAAATCGTACGTAAGCGATATTAAAGATCCACGACGACCAAAGCCGAATTTCATAGCACTGAATGAAGAACAACTTTTCCATATTGAATAGAAGATCTTTATATCTTGAGTCTGTCAAAGTAATAACCTCTCCTTAGGAATTTTTGGCACTAAAATTTAAATTGTTGATTTATTTGTCAAACAGATCATCTGTACCCATAATAATTTTTTTAAAATTTTATTTATTTTATTTAATTTCTGAAGGCTTCAATTTATTTTATTTTGTCTATGAATTTTATTTTATCCTTAAATTTAATCGTATTAATTGAAATGGAATACTAGATTCAAATATTGCAACAAATAATGTATCTACCACAATAGACAACATATCTGTAGGAAATTATCAAACAAATTTAGACATATGTTGCAACAGGTAGGTCATCTGTTGAAAATTACCAAATAGGTCTTCCTACTATTTTGATTTGTTCCAACAAATAGACTATATGTTGCAATAGATAGTTTATTTATTGCATTGGATAGACAGATATAAACATATGCATAATGCAACAGATGACCAACCTATTGCAATAGATAATCAATCTGTCAAAATAGATAAACTATTTGTTACAACAGATAAACAATCTGTTGCATTATAAAAAAAATTCAATTTTCATCAAACATAAAAAATTGTCACTACATGTAAAGTGACTTGAAATAAAAATTGCATGGTGTTTGTGTTTCTACATCTTATTCTTTTACATACACAGGATCCAACCTTTTAATCATTACCCCATAAGCCCAGACCTCTTGCATCCTTGCCACAGTGTTGTCGCATAGAAAGATCATTGAATTGGTCATTTCTGTGTTGGTTAGAAAACATTCATGTGTGCAAGTACATACGACCCGCACGCGACACCGGTTTCATTTTTCGAAAAGTTTATGTTCTTGTTTCAACCTTCAAAATCCCATCTTTTATTCAACACTTTCACTAGAAAATGATCCATCAGTTTACTTTGCCTCAACAAGTTGGGAAACAAGTCCAATAGTGGTTTCATGTGGGTAAAAAAATAGGCCTCATCGAATACAGGTAAGTTGTTGTCATAAACCTTCATCATTTCGTCCTTGAGTAGTGTCTCAATAGCCAAAAAATATTCTACCTCTACGTTTATTACAACAAGAATTCTCTTTACCTTGGTTCAGTCCTTGTCGTGTGGTTATGGATTCTTTCCTCTAACATAATTAATCATATTTTCACCCATCCAAACCTAGAATCTAACAAAAAATATACTGAGCAATAGGGAGTTGACGCTAGCTTAATGAGCTCATTATATCTACTTGGAAATTATTGTAGAAGTTGAGGTCTATTATCTTATCACCAGTATCATAAGCATCTGTGTACGCTAATTGCCTGCCCCTCATGAGGTAGAGAATTTCACTAAATACAGTGATATAAGAAGATAATTTTTAAATAGGTTGGTACTTTTAATAAAGAAAAATAATATGGGAATATGCAATGAATGGTCCATCTATTGCACGAGGTTCTATGAATCTGTTAACAGATATCTAACGTAACTTAAGCAACAGATGAATAATCTATTACAATAGAACCACAAGCAGTTGAACCAGAATACCCATGTCACGACCCGAACTGGGGCCCTGGCCGTACGAGCATTCCGAATCATGAAGGACCAAAACACCCGTATTTGTCTGATAATCATGCACATAACTCATATGATAAAAGAAATGTGGAAGATAAACAATATTACAGAAACATGGTCAAGAATCATATGAAATCAATAACGGGGAATAATGTCCCACGATCTCAACACAACATCTCTATAATGTCTGCGAAATATCTACTACATGACTGAAATAAATATCTATCAGAAAATTGGAACAAGTCCCCCAGTAGACCCAAAAGTACTAAATGATAAATGAAACTGCCAAAAAATCAGGCCTTCCGGAATATAGAAGGCTCACCAAGTGACTCTGCAATTCTTCCTGAGAATCTACTGATTATCTGGACCCCTAGATTGTGCCTCCGAACCTAGGAGGGTAGGGGTTCAATACAAAAGTACTGGTATGCAGAGAAATCAAAACAAAAATATAATATTTTTGCAAAATATAGGTGAGAGCCATTATAAAGCAGTTTCATATCCAATCATTTGATGGGCAAAATGTTATAATTTTTCAACAATAATGTAATGCAGCTGAGCTAGGTGGAATACACTACATAGCACATTTACACCAACTGTCAAACCTCGGTTGCCGCCGAGATTAGAGTATAAGTGAGGGGAAGACACACAAGATCACATAGCAGGGTGTCTCAACCCAATGGTAGTTCGTAAGATCACAAAGAAGGGCTCCTAACCATAGTCTCAACTTAGGAATGACATAAAGTTAGGTACTCAAGATCACAAAGTAGGGTACCAAATTCCCATGTCGGCAAACACGGTTTCCAGCGATGATCCCTTACACTCAAACGCCTTCTTCGGGCATCCACCTATCTCATGTAAAATCAATGCATTCAAATTTCATCTGATTCAATCACATATCATATTTTGTAGGGTATCATCATACCCGACTTACAAGCCATCAATATCACATCATTCTTCTCATTCAACCATTGTATTCAACATCTTTCAACACAAATAGCCCTCTCGTTTTCAAGTCAAAATCATATCAATTCTCAAAATATTTTATGTTATGCTTTTCAAGATGTTTTCAAATAATTTATATCATATGAACATTTAAAACAAATTCACATCAAGACAGGGATTCTATATAATTCATGCTCTCAAATTAACACCTTTTCAAAACACATGCATATACATAAATAATATGTCAAATCACTTCGAAAATAGGCCTAAAGACCAAATCAATATCATAAAACGTTTAAAACATAATCATATTCATAATTTCAAAACCTCCATTTTGAAAACATTAATTTTTAAGCCCATGAGATTTTTGAGATAACCCCACGTACCTCTATATTCGAAGATGATAGGTGTTTCTTAAAGCCTACGTTCTGGGGATTCCAAATATGTAATTAGTTTCAAAAACCCACGGTTGAGTCTTGAGTTGCTTGGATTTTTATTTTGAAACTCTAAGGAGAGTTCTTGAGCAATTTTGATGAATGAAGGTGTATTTTTGGGTATTTGGGGACTGAATTTCGTATTTATGGCTAAAGAAGGGTGGGAAAAAGACCATTTTGCCCCCAAAACGGAGTGTTTAAGTCACTTGAGTAGTAATGTATGTGGCGCACACCTTATCGCATAATATAGGTTATGCGGCACGCTCTTTATCGTACACATTAGGTTGTGCGTCGCACACCTTATGGCATAAGTTAGGGTGTGCGTCGTACACCTTATGCTGCACGACACACTCCACTTTGTAAAGCCATAACTTCTTCCTCGAGTATTGGATTTTTGAGAAATTGGTATCGTTTGAAAGATAATTCGAAGGCCTTTCATTTGATATATAGTAGGAACTCTAATTCAATATATACAAATAGTAATGACTAATTAAAGTTGACCCAAGGTTTAATGCTTACTAAAACTCAATCGATGGAAAAGCTTTCAACTCGTCCTTGAGTTAGGGGACCTCTATGATATCAATTTATGCTCAACTAGATTTGTACACCACATAGTTGATTAAAACACTATATCCACAATAGATTTATGGTTTTTGGAATGTGTACAAGTAGAAATGACAATTTATATTCAAGTCTGAAAGTATGGGGTGTTACATTATCTCCCCCTTGGGATCATTCGTCCTCGAATGATGGGTAGGAACTTGTTGAAGCCTTAAAGGTATGTAATAACAAGGACACGACATGTCCTTTAATAAAGAATACACTGATCTGAAACATGACCATATGGCTGGAACTACTCATATTCTGAATTCTTATATCGGACATGCATATCTGATGCATGGAATACACGACTGAAGCTACTCATAAGCTCAGTTATCATAATTAAAATGAACACCTGATGCATGGATTTGTTACTGAGTTGTTCTCATGAATGAAGAACTGAATACACTGATAAGCTAAACTTTTTCTATTGGACATGCATTTCTAATGCATCCATATCTGACTGAACTGACGTATGAACGTATGACTGAATACGCAATGATAACTGGTGCGAAGCTTGCAATAAGAATATATGCATGCAAATGAATGGGGTATATCCCCCTTTGGACCCTATGTCCCTCCATGAATGCTCAATTCACTAAGATGCTCAGAAAACTGAGGCGATGCACTAGGCACCTACAAATTTAATCATATCTGAACATCTAGAATCTAAATCTAGTACATGACGCATGAATTGAGCTATACTCGCAAATACTAGTATACTCTATCTTGGAATAGTAACATATCTGAGATTTTGGGTAGCATGATTAAATAAAGAGACGAGAAAACAAGTCATGTGAATCTGACTGCTAAACTGATTTGCTGGCCACATAGGCTGAAGTATACTGGAAACTTATACTCAATCTAGAGTATCTCCTCAATACTCTCTCTAAAGAAGTTCTAGCAGTAATAGAGAGACACGAATCTTAGGTATGGATTACACGAGACATCCAACTGAGGAAATCACAATATTTACACTACTCTGCAGTCTGGAATATAGACATGTAACTCATAAATCAGGATAGAATTACCAGGCCTTAGTCAATGGGACTTCTTACTTTCAAGCTTAGCACACTTCTAGAGTATCCCTTAACATACTATTCTCCTTAATTACCATACTTATTGATTCAAGTTATAATCCTTATAAATCTTTCTACTAGTGTCTAAAGTAGCTTAAATCTTTTCACGGTGATCAAGCCTAATTTTAAATCACAAAATACAACATGTCATACCACAATACTAGTCTAAACCATATGATTTAGTCTTCTGTATCCTCTTTAGAGATCACACCCTAAGCATAACGTGCCTTACCACTTCAACAACCAACTCTGAACTCTTACCATGGATTTACTATAGCATATTGTGTCCCTTCACTAAAATCCCCACATGTCATTCTATCCTATACTTATAACCTCATATGAACTTCAAGGAAAACACCCGTAAATACATATTTCACATAGTCTCTAAACCATTGTCAATATAACTCCCATGCGCTACCCCAAGAACATACACACACAAATTTTCTCTAACCATCACATATATCAAAAACATGGCCCCAAATCTTACTTCACACTTATGGTCTCATCTAAAAAAAGCATACTATAAAGCATGAGTACATGAGTCATTAGCTACATGACCTCAATTTGGAGTTCATAACATATGGAATATGATTCCGACTACTGAATAAACTAGAACTCCTCATTTAGGAATCTGGAAGAGCACGTGATTTTTTATCATATACATGAACACGAACTATGATCATGGAACTGAAATGTGAGGTATGAGTAGGTATTAGGATAACTGAAAAATACTGAGAATGGAATGGGTTGAGTCTCACCCTCACTTTCTGATATTTTATATCATACTGGCATCACTACCAGAATCTGAGAGCCGAACTTGGTTACTTGTTCTATCATCTCCCCCTTGGCTTTAAGCCATCGTATTAATTTTGAGAGATCCCTTACTAGACTTTATACTTAACTGCACTCACTGCACTCTGGGGTCTGAAATATGACAATACGCAAAATTAATTGAACTTAACCCAAAAGACCACACATGAAAGTGTAAAGCCCACTGCTAATACTACCTCCTGAGATACACTCCATATTTTGATAGCCCGAATAGTCATAGTATAATACTATCACACTTACTAACTTTGAATCTTCAAAAGAAAGCTCAAACTTAGCTTCTAACGCTTAACATGGATATCACCGAGCCTTTGACAAACAATACTACTTCCGTCATAGCATAGTAATATTGCAACTCCAAACTTATATCTCTCTACCATGAGAATCAAGATCATATAAAAAGGCTCAACACTATCAATCAAAGATCCTTAACTTGTCTATCTAGAACACCATATACCCTCTAACTAGTCTTTTTCCATCTAGCAACTCAATGGTACACTAGCCACACAAATCATGTAATAGCCTTAGAAAAATACCGCAACCTCATATCACCTTGGCATACTTATACATCATACTTCACTATGAATCAAATAAACTTAATCTCTTGCGTACACTTTTCAAGGCTATTAGATCACTTTTTATAAAACTGGTATCATTACCCAAGAAATCATCACAACCACCTTAATGGCCATTAACTGTGCAAACTTAATGTCTAGTGCTAAACATGATTTACAACCCAACCTTACACATAATTCTCACTTGGAAACTATGAAATAAACATCAAGAAACACTAGTACGCTAGAACTTCACAACCACAATAATCGATCATGGCCTTGCGGTTTTTCCTTATCATAATCCATTAGCACGTACTATTTCAACACATCAAGCCTACTAATTTAATCCCACAAAACATGCATCATCAATCTCTTGCCACTATTCTTATATCCGCATCCTACATTAAATTTAAGCCTATAGTCCAGTCCCAATCATCTATCACCAACGAAGAATGCAACATAATATACTAGTCCATCAAATTGGGATATTCTACCCAAACACCTCAAAAATCTACTACATATTTTTCTCACAAGTAGTACTAGTTTACAACTACCAACAAAAAAAAAAGTCAAGGGGTAAAGTCACATAATAACCAAGATCAACCTTAATCTGATATTATAACCCCATACAATCTTATCTACTTATATGGATTTATCACCTCATACATACTTACTCAATCATACATTTAGACTACCTTCAATATCCACAACAACCATGAGCCTATAATTATAACTTACTGGCAAATATAGTCATTTTCACACTTCAAGCAACCGACAAATCACCCTGACTAACAACTCCTTCTCTTCTTTCTACTAATCACACACAAGGACGAATCACCTCTTTACCAACTCAATATCATGCAAACAGATTCAGCTATACATATATTAAACCAACACAAGAACAATAAGTTGGACAACAAGTTGCTAGTAAAATAGGCCTCACACAGCTTCACTAGACTTTGATTTTGTATTTTGAACAAGAAAATGAGATGAATGACAAGTCAACTATGCTAGTGAATCGAAAGATCCCCACACGGCTTCACTAGACTTTATTTTTTCAAACAACACCTTGATGACAAGATTACATGAGATAGAAATTTAATATGCAATATCCAATGAACTAAGAATACATATCTTACTCTGTATAAATAAAATCGGAGTCAAACACTTCCTCCATGGACTACTATACCATCCACACATACTACTAGTTACCATATTAGTTTATCACTATAAAAGGGTAAATCATCCTCAAACATCGGTTATTCAATTGAAATATTTATTTACACAAAAGTTACCTCTGACTTCTAACTTTGTGACTTCACATCACCAACTTCTTCGTCTAATTTCATTACCAATAGGTCATGACAACAACACTTTAACTCATACTACTATTCGGGTGGAAATACAGTTCCAACATTCTATTGCACATCATTCCCCCTGAAGCAAGACATTTGTAACATAAATTTAAAAGGGACTAAATGCAATTAATACCTCAAGCTGAAAAGCACGATTCCATCAGGATGAATTTTTACATCGAAATCAATATACATTGAAGCACTAATGGACTCTTCTCAAGTCCTTGCACAAATTTTAACTCTTATATGGTTCAATCAGAAAGGACCATACCATTTAGATTCTAAACTTCTGCACTTGATTCACCTCAATAATGAGACATATCTGAGGACATTAGAGAAAGGAAAGAATTTAGGTTGACTTTTTACTTTAGTATGGGCGACACCATAGCATGAATTAGAGTATGAAAGAGGAATATTTAGACTCTATTGCACGAACTAGAACAAGAAGAAAGAGAGACATTCCTAAATGCCTAGTAGCCTCCTGCTTATAATTATGGCGCGCTACACACCCATAAACAAGACATTATCCGACGCAATTTTGTAGATACCCTGGGACCATGAACCGTGCTTTGTTACCAAGTTTGTCACGACCCAAATTGGGCCTTGTCCGTGACGAGCATTCCTAATCATGAAGGCCCAAAACAACCTTATTTGTCTAATAATCATGCACATAACTCATATGATAAAAGAAATACGGAAGATAAACAATATTACAGAAACATGGTCAAGAATCATATGAAATCAATAACGATAAATAATGTCCCACAATCTCAACACAACATCTCTATAACGTCTGTGAAATCTCTACTACATGACTGAAATAAATATCTATCTGAAAACTAGGACAAGGCCCCCAGTAGACCCAAAACTACTAAATGATAAATGAAACTACCAAAATGTTAGGCCTTCCATAATATAGAAGGATCACCGAGTGACTCTACAATTCTGCCTGAGAATCTACTGATTATCTGGACCCCTAGACTGTGCCTCCAAACCTGGGAGGGTAGGGGGTCAATAAAAAAGCACTGATATACCGAGAAATCAAAATAAAAATATAATATTTTTGCAAAATATAGGTGAGAGTCATTATAAAGCAGTTTCATATCCAATCATTTGAAAACACATGGGCAAAATGTTATAATTTTTCAACAATAATGTAATGCAGCTGAGCTAGGTGGAATACACTACATAGCACATTTACACCAACTGTCAAACCTCGGTTGCCACCGAGATTAGAGTATAAGTGAGGGGAAGACACACAAGATCACATAGCAGGGTGTCTCAACCCAATGGTAGTTCGTAAGATCACAAAGAAGGGCTCCTAACCATAGTCTCAACTTAGGAATGACATAAAGTTAGGTACTCAAGATCACAAAGTAGGGTACCAAATTCCCATGTCGGCAAACACGGTTTCCAGCGATGATCCCTTACACTCAAACGCTTTCATCGGGCATCCACCTATCTCATGTAAAATCAATGCATTCAAATTTCATCTGATTCAATCACATATCATATTCTGTAGGGTATCATCATACCCGACTTGCAAGCCATCAATATCACATCATTCTTCTCATTCAACCATTGTATTCAACATCTTTCAACACAAATAGCCCTCTCGTTTTCAAGTCAAAATCATATCAATTCTCAAAATATTTTATGTTATGCTTTTCAAGATGTTTTCAAATAATTTATATCATATGAACATTTAAAACAAATTCACATCAAGACAGGGATTCCATATAATTCATGCTCTCAAATTAACATCTTTTTGAAACACATGCATATACATATATAATATGTCAAATCACTTTAGAAATAGGCCTAAAGACCAAATCAATATCATAAAACGTTTAAAACATAATCATATTCATAATTTCAAAACCTCCATTTTGAAAACATTAATTTTTAAGCCCATGAGATTTTTGAGATAACCCCACGTACCTCTATAATCGAAGATGATAGGTGTTTCTTGAAACCTACATTCTGGGGATTCCAAATATATAATTAGTTTCAAAAACCCACGGTTGAATCTTGAGTTGCTTGGGTTTTTATTTTGAAACCCTAAGGAAAGTTCTTGACCAATTGTGATGAATGAAGGTGTATTTTAGGGTATTTGGGGGCTGAATTTCGTATTTATGGCTAAATAAGGGGGGTAAAAGGACCATTTTGCCTAAAAAATAAAGTGTTTAAGTCACTTGAGTAGTAATGTATGCGGCACACACCTTATTGCATAATATAGGTTGTGCGGCGCACTCTTTATCGCACACATTAGGTTATGTACCGCGCACCTTATGGCATAAGTTTGGGGGTGCATCGCACACCTTATGCTGCACGACACGCTCCACTTTGCAAAGCCATACTTCTTCCTCGGGTGTCGGATTTTTGCAAAACTAGTATCGTTGGAAAGACAATTTAAAGGCATTTCATTTGATATATATTAGGCACTCTAATTCAATATATACAAATATTAATGGCCAATTGAAGTTAACCCAAGTTTTGACGCTTACTAAAACTCAATCGATGGAAAAGCTTTCAACTCGTCCTTGAGTTAGGGGACCTCTATGATATCAATTCATGCTCAACTAGATTTATACACCAAATAGTTTATTAAAACACTATATTCACAATAGATTTATGGTTTTTGGAATGTGTACAAGTAGAACTGACAATTTACGTTCAAGTCTGAAAGTATGGGGTGTTACAACCTAGATGTTGCAACTTTATTTGTTGCGTAGCTTCTTCTTCATAGAGTAGATTAAAAGGCAAGGTTAGAAAAAATAAACTTGTCGTGTCCACGTACCACTAATCCATCTTTGTTATCTTATTGAAGTCTTGAGGGGAAAAGGTATGCATGGTGAAGGTTTTGCTCATTGCTTGGAATTTATGGTCTTTCTCAGAACAACCTTTTTTTTGGGTCAAGTTCTGTGAATATGTCCACCTTATTCAATGGTCCCTGAACTTCAACAACTTTTGGAGAAAGAGGATTTGCAATTTTTTTTGGTTTCATAATTGAGAGTATATGTCTAATTGCTCTTTTTTTATTCCTATCCACCACTCTAGGAGTGTATGGCTCACTCACCTTCTTGGATTGTATGACACCCCTCTTGGATTTCAATTCGTCAACATCTTTAGCGATAGCATCTATTTTTGTAAATATTTACCCTATCTGTCCTTGCACTTTTTGCATTTACAATGAGAATGTGAGAGTGAAGAGGGGTGAGAGGGACCACTGTAAGGGTGAGAGGGACCACTGTAAAGAGTGATTTCAAACATATTTATTTTTTCTTATGCATCAACATGTCGACAGTTGGAGGTAGGAATTGAGCATTTGGAGCAATTTTTAATCCAGTAGCAATAGGAAGAGTTTTGAGTTTTTTCAACATATGGACCATCTGTTGAAACAAATTGGTCATCTATTGGAACAACACAAACCATTGTATTTAGTTCCTCCAGTAACACAAACCATCTATTGTGTTATTCCATCAAATATCCATCTGTTGCAACAGATGGGTAGTCTGCTGAAAAATAATTTTGTGGTCTGTTGTATTTAGTTTCTGTTTTACCTCTTTTTATTGATGCACAAGTTAATAAAAAAGATATTTTATATAATAAATAAAGATATTTACGTTCACAATATGATTTCAAAATATGAAAGTCCATAACAAACAACAACATAAGTTTTACGATTACAATGATCATGTTGGATTACGATCTGGGCATGTAGTTTTTTGTGACCAGCATTCTTACATAAGAAGCACTTATTTTTTCTTGATCGAAATGATTCTCTAGCTCTACGTCTTCTCTTATATCGTCTTCTTCCCAGTTTGATAGTGTCTGGATCAATATAGGGAGGAGGTATTAATCTCTCCAAAAGCTCTATAAAAATAACCCAAGATTCTTCGGGAGGCACCAGATTAATATTCTCACTATATTCCATTATATATGTTTTCATCGAATAATATGGAGATGAACACTCATAAATTTTAGTTCCATATTGTGTACCGTATTGGGATCAAAGTGTTGCCATAGTATGTAGACAGGGTATTTTATCCAAGTCAAAAACTTTATATGTACAAGATCTTGTTTGAAGATTGACCATGGCAGCATCACTATACATCGATACTGAACTTGTAATCTGTTATTTGATTATAAAATAACCTATTTCTCAAACTGATGTTCATTGATATTTATTTTTTTGCTTCTAGAACAAATCAAGTTCCTGCGTTCACGAACTACATAGTCTTTCATGAAATAATTTGTCATAGTTCTTATTTATTTCATCAAATAGACCCACGATGGGAAATTCTCTTTCAATGCCAAATAATGATTTCGCTGATTCAACTATATTTGATGTCATAATATTATACCTATATAAAATAATCATTTAGTATGATGTGTCATACTAAACTTGTAACTTAAACCAGACATTAAATTCATAGAATATACCTATTTGCCAGATAAAATGTCTGACCTCATCGCTCGAAATTGACACGTACGAGATGTTTTTGCTACCTTGGGATGCATATCTATTATTTGATTGAAATGGTCAAAAAACTCATCTCATTATATGCTTTAGCTGCTTTATAAAAAAAGGACATGAACCTTTCATTGTGAAAGTTGTTTCGCATATTATCTCCAAGATGTCTCATGCAACAACCAAAGAGACCTGAAATGTAGAAAATTAAATCCATCTTTGGGTTACTTGGATGTCTATTCAAAATAAAACACAACTCTTCGGTATCTTTGACATAGCTTCACATTTGTTCAAAAAAATATCAATACGAAGCACCAAATTCCTTGTCCGTTACATAAAAAGCGATTGGAAAGATGTCACTCTTCGCATCCTATACCACCACTGCTAGCAAAAATCCAGTATACTTGCTCCTCAAGAAAGTTTCGTCGATGTCTATGACTTTGCTCAAATGTTGCAAACCAAGAATCCAAGCACCATAAGATACAAAAAGTACTTAAACTTTTTATTTTTATCAACATGCAATGCATCTTACTTCCGAAATTTGTGGATGCAAGTATGTAACGATAGGCATCGCGGACTGCATACCCGTGCTCATTTGTCCCTCTAACCAAATCCTTGGAAATCCCTATGATCGTGTATATATTTTAATAACCGATCATAACACCCAATTCTATAAGGAGTTGATTGGCCATATCACTTGTAGAAGCGCCTTCGCCATTGGGGAATCTATTCTAGAAATATTGACCGAGGACCTCTGCTGTGGCATGGGGATTTTGGCTCATAATTTCTCTGACCCATACGTTTGATACTTTTTATAAACATTAATGACGAATCTATCAGAACTTAAGTATTTTATATCTCTTAACCACCACTTGTAGTTCGGATTAGCACATCTAAAGGAAAAGACTTTACTCGAATTAATTACCTTTTCTAGTCTGAAATCTTTTTTCAAGCAAATAATAAACAAAGTACAGATAGTTCTTTCTTATCCTTGAATGTTATTCCCTTATAAAATCCAATCTCATCATCTTGATGATTGCTTGACTATGTTGATTGAGAAAAACTTCCCACCGTATTGCTCGCAACAACAGGCACAAGAGTTTGACCATCATCTAGACTATTCATGTCTAGATCATCCAGCTTATCATCAAAGATGTCTTGTTGTTCTTCTTCTATATTTTGGTTCTCGTTCTCTCTCGATTTTAAAAATATTACACTCTTAACACCAGCCTAGATGAATCACTAAGATAAGGACGCAATCTAACCTAATCGATTATCTTGAAAGGTAGTACCCTCTAATTTTCAAAGAAGTTGTGTATGTAGCTGATGACGAGTTATTTCAGTTGACAATTTAGTCCATAATAGTTGATGATTAAGTTCACAAAATTATCATATGAAATATCACTTTGGATTGTCATAGATATCATCTCTAGCATTTCACCCTCCTTCTAACACATAATATTGATTACTCTTCTCAATCCATTCACCATGACAATCCATCCATATTGTTATTGATCCCTCAATTGGTGGTACCTAAATAAAGAAATTTGTTAAAAAATAGTAAATAATGACATCAAAATAAAATTAAGAGAAAAAACATCAAACACCCACTGAAGTTGTACTGAATTTGTAAGTAGACACTTAAAGTTTGTGAATGTCTTATTACCCCATTAATCAATTTAAAAGTGGAATAAATATGTCATTTTTTAATCAACATCAGTTCCAAGAAAAAAGAGTGCAATCACGCACCAATCACAGTTTGCCACGTGTTAAATATTTATTTTTTATTTTCATTTATATTTTTTTATTTTATTAACTCTAATTTTTTTTAATTTTTTTCTCTTTCCTCTTATTCTATCTTAATCTTGCTCATACTTCAACCCTTTTACTTTTCTTATTGCCAGTCCTCTAATGCAGCAATCAACGTCGCCAATTTTCTAACATATTCATTGTTATCATCACTTTTATAATATCACATTCATCATATTTATCACCATGTCACCACCAAATCAAATTAAAATCTAAAAATCAAAATCGCTATTGAACTAAAAATTAAAAATCAATAATCACACTCAATCATCATTCTCTTTTCAACATTTTACCCCAATACAATAATAGATCAAAATTCTTTCACTAACCTACTCAAAGTTTCATAACAAAGATTAAAAGAAAAAATAGAGAAGAACAAAATTAGAGACAGTATTCACAAAAAATTTAGAAAAAAAATAGAGAGAAATAATAAAAGAGGGATTTTGAGAAAACAAGGGAGAATGGAAAAGAAAAAAGAGAGCAAAAAGGATGGTCTGATATATAAAAGTAATTTATTCAACGTGATATTTTTTAATAAGTTGGTGAAGTAAATTTTATCTTTTCATGTGCCTCTTTTGCACTGCGGGTGAGAAAATGGATTAAAAGAGGTATTTATAATGATCTTAACTAGTTTTGTGGGGGGTAATAGGACACCCGCAAAATTTAAGTGTCTACTTGAAATTTTGGGACAACTTTAGTAGGTATTCAAAGAGTTTTCTCTAAAATTAATTGTAATTTTATGGTGCTATAACATAAACCCCAACAGATGAGTAATCTGTTGCAATAGGTAAATAATATGTTGCAATCAGTGAGTTATATGTTGCAATAGATGTATCATCAATTGGTAATTCATGGTACAGTACCATAGAACCTGAAGTTGGTTCCAATAGATGAGTCATTTGTTAGAACAGGTGACTCATATGTTGCAAAAAATTATACATTTCTTGTAACAAATAACTCACTTATTGGGATGAACTACAGAATCTTTGAAGTTGATTTCAACAGTTGAGTCACCTGTTGCAAAAGATCAAAAGTTATTGCAACAGATTGCTCACCTATTGCAACAGATGACACATCTGTTGAAATCAACTTCAGGTTCTATTACAACATGTGAGTAATTTGTGTCAACAGATGACTTCTCTGTTGCAACAGATAACCCATCTATTCGATTCATGTGACAACACTATATAACTATAAATATAAATCCAATATATGTGTCTCCCATCGCAACAAATGACTCATCTGTCGCAACAGATGACTCATCTGTCGCAACAGATGAGTCATCTATTGAAATAGATGAATCGTTTGTTGGATTCATGTTCGGGTTCTATCCATTATTTTAAAATCAACAATAGTAGTGTACCCAGATGGGAAATTCAACTAAAAAATCATAATTTTACTGACCAACACTGTCACACCCCTTTTTCGACTCTAAAAAAATGGTTATAATTTAATGTTCAAAAGGGTATTATTATTAAGCTGACAAAAATGAAAAATTTGTTTTGAAGAAGGATTTTTTTACATTTGAAATCAGAGTCGCCACTTGGCATAATCTGGTGTGCCATGTCACCATTAAAAAATCCTTTTCAAAACCATTTGACTCTTTAAACTGGTTTGCGAACAGAGATTCCAGCTAAGGAATTCTATTGACCGAGGGGAAGGTGTTAGGCACCCCTCGATCCCGTGTTTCAACCACGGTCGCTTGTTAGAGTGTATCGACTATTTATTGACACTAAGAAATGTATAAACCACACAAAAGCATGCAAAATAATCAAACAATAAACAAAACAAAACAATCCAAAAATGTAAAGTCCAGTCCAATTATACAGTCCAAAAATAGAAAAATACCAAAATATAAATCCTATTCTAAACTAAATCTAGACTAAACTCCAATGCCTTACCCGATGCCGCGGGCCTTCATCACGATCATTTTCCGCCAACATGATACGTCGGGGCATTCCCCGGTGAATAAGTACAGAAGACCTTGGGGCATTCCCCGGCTAAATGAATACATTTGAATCGAATGCGATAAAGTAGAAAACATTCATTCTCATGCACATTCAACCAAATACAATTTCTAAATTTGCCTACCCAAGTCTATATTTGCCTATCCGAATCGACCTATCACACGAAACTATCGAATTTAACCAAGTCGATGCTTATCCCGAATTAAGCGACTATCAATGAATCAACATAAACTAATGTTCACTTTTGTCAATTTTAATTCTGCCCCAAACAATCAATCTTAATTCTTCAAACGAGATATCATCTCATCACATAATCCATAATCAATCCACAATCAAGGAAATCAAATACCGAACCAGAACAACAATAATTCACATCATCACGAATCAACCAACACACAATATTAGAATCAATGTATCGGATACCATCAACAATAAAACAAAAGAGCTAAAGAGTATAATTAGACCTCGATGACGACTTTATTCCAAATATCAGTCAATCAAAAGACGGAATCCGCGCACCTAAGAACCTCAATTCGAAACTCGACTATGAACTTTCCAACTCGATCAAAACCCCCCGTTGAAAGATTGACTCCATTGACAATAATATTTCAAAAAATCCGGACTTTAAGACTTTGAATAGAACCTCAACAGTGACGAACCAAACTCGGTATCAATAAATTTGAAACCCAAAGATGGAGAACGACAAACCGATCGGGACAGAAGCTAAATCCCCAAAATCAGTACAAAAATAGATGAACCCAGACAAAAATTATGCCAAACAACCAAACCTGAGCTAGAAATGCGTCGGCATCCTCTTAACAGAAATACAACAATCCAATTGATTTAGCACTATTAGGATCCTAAATGAGCACAAATTCATTATTTGAATTGCTAACAGTGTACACAGAAGTTCCAGTCAATGTCTTCGCCACATACTCCGAGCTTAATCCACTGTTTCTCATCGCCTTCTTTTGACGCTGCGACACCGAAGCAAACGGAAAAGAATGTGCCATCTTCGTCGACTGGGATGGAAAACTCCGCCGTATCACCGCCGGCAACGGCTGCTGAATGAAGTCGCTAGCGAGTTTTGAAGTCAGTCGTTTAGCTTTGTCAAAACGATTGGTGAGCTCGGCACTGATACGGGAGCAGTGTTGATGGAGGAAAATCCTAATCTCTATCTCCCTCACCGGAGCTCCCCTGCTCCCAATTTATTTCCACTGTTTCTCTCTTCAATTCACTCTCCGATCATGTGTTTGCTTTCTATTTGTGTTGAATATGGGTGTCTATGTGTTGAATCAAAGAAAGAAAAGAAATAAATAATGGATTTCCCCTTCTGTCTTTCAGTGATTGTGAGAATGGAGTGTATATATGTTATGAGGGGTCACATGGGTGGGTATTGGGGTAGGGTAGGTGGGGTATTAAGGTGGGGTAAGGGTAGGGTGTGATGTGGTTTATTTTGATTGGATAGGTTGTTAGGATAAGATGTAGGGGTTAGGATAGGGTAGAATTTGTTAGGGAGTTTGTTATTTTTTGTATTTTGTGAGGGTATAATAACATGGATGAGGGTACACGGTAGGATAAAATAAAAATGGGTAGAAGTGAATAAAATTGAACTTTAAGAGGACGAAATCGCGTGTCTACATCATGCCCCCTTTGGATGTAAACACATGGTTTTTTCATACAAAGCAGTAGACAACGAGGCGAAATTATGTCCTGAACTTTATTTAAAAGCACGGAGCAAGAGAAAGGAGGAAAACCAGGTCTTGACTTAGGACATCCTACCCACCCCAGTTACGAGGGGATCAAGTGACAAGTATCTCAAAGGATTGGAAAAAAATGGACTATACAGAGTTGGAGAGTCGAGTGAGGTTCCATCGAGGTTCCGGTCCGCGGCTCTGTCATTACATCAAAAAAATGAAAATTACAAGTTAAAACATAAATGAAATTACAAAATCCTATTTATACAACTTCTGTTAGCTCATGACTCGACTTTCATCACCCTATTCTTCAGGTAGGCTCCTGACTTGCAATTTCTTTCAACTTGTTACTTGGCTTTCAATTGCTTCGCTTATGCTTGACTTTTCGCTTCTTCACCCTATTCTCCAGGCAGGCTCCTGACTTGCTATTCTATCACTTTGTTGCTTGATTTTTCATTTCTTCACTCTGTTCTCCAGGCGGGCTCCTGACTTGCTATTTTATCACCCTGTTCTTCAGGCGGGCTCCTGACTTGCTATTTCATTACCCTATTCTTCAGGCGGGCTCCTTAAACCCAAAATTAAAACTAGAACAAAAATTATCCCAAACAAGAATTATAATACAGTAGTATTTCATTCTTGTAAGCGTTGTCCACTTTCCCAAGAGGGTCCTGAACAGAAAGTAAAGTCCTATTTTTCAGGAGGGTCCTGAATTGAAAGCAAATTCCCGTTTTTCAGGAGGGTCTTGAACATAAAGTAAAATCCCATTTTTCAGGAGGGTCCTGAACATAAAGTAAAATCCCATTTTTCAGGAGGGTCCTGAACATAAAGTAAAATCCCATTTTTCAGGAGGGTCCCGAACATAAAGTAAATTCCCATTTTCTAGGAGGGTCCTGAACAGAGAGTAAAATCCCATTTTTTAGGAGGGTCCTGAACAGAAAGTAAAATCCTATTTTTCAGGAGGGTCCTGAACATAAAGCAAAATCCCATTTTTCAGGAGGGTCCTGAACATAAAGTAAAATCTCATTTTTCAGGAGGGTCCTGAACATAAAGTAAAGTCTCACGGATGTGCATTTCCAATGGTAGCTGAATTAAGTGAAGCGAATATGCCCCTATTTCAACAAAAAAAATTTGTTAGTTAAAAACTTAGTGGTGGTTTGCAGATGTTGGCTTCTCAGGTATCTGCCCAGCACTCGTTTCTGTCATCTTTGTTCTAAATCGCTAACACTTTCCCTGTCTTGCCGCATCATCAACCCGGATCCAGATTGAGGAAAGTGAGTTCTGACTTGAACAATGGGTTTCCATTTTACCATGCCTCTGAGGTGCACCCTTTTCCCAAATCTGAATGCTTCCACGAATCCAACTGTCTATCGGTTGATAAACTTCCTTTGTTTCATGTTGAATTACGATCATATTTCTTTCCTGTGCTATTCCTTGGCTTTTCCTCGTATAATTAGAAAGACTGGTAGTAAATTTTGAAATCCTTTCTCACTTGTTTTGACACAGACTTGACTTAAAATGTAAAGAAATGATGGTGACTTTTATTTTGATAAAGGACATAAAAAGACAAAAAGAATGAATATGTAAATGAAAGAAAGGGCAATGTCCCATATTCAAAAATTAAACTTATCTGAATACGACAACCAACTCCAATGAGTATGACATGCATTTTGGATTGAGCTGCCTGATCTTCCTATCCAAACTCCCCATTTGTTGTTGAGTTCGTGCCTTTTCCGCTGAGCCGCTTCTTCAAATCCATTGGACTCATACATCACATTCGATTGACAACATCTTAAAAGACTTTCGCCAACAAATCTCTTTCTTTTCACTTCTCACTTTTCTCCTGAACTCTCCATCACCTTACGGTGCCCGTGAGGGTTTTCACCAATAAGACTCTCTCATTTTTATTTCTCTTCACTCATCATCGCCTTATGGTGCCTGCAAGGGTTTTCACCAATAAGACTCTCTCATTTTCATTTCTCTCAACTCACCATCGCCTTATGATGCCCAGGGGGTTTTCACCAGTAAGACTCTCTCATTTTTGTATTTCTTTACTGATTTCTTATGCTGAGAGAGACAAGTGGTACCTCACAATGTTCATCATATCCATTACATGCTTAGCCTTAACATTATCAAAAATTGATATGAAGGACTTTCTTTGGTTATAACTTGGTTTTTGGTTAAGGTTAGAAAAGATGGTAAGGGGCTCAAACGATACTTAAAGTAGGGGTGGGACTTACAACTATTGGAATCGACTGAAACAACACATTAACTCTTGCCCCATCTTTGTTGACTGGGTGAATCTTAGATATTTTTTGGTTGGACCGAGCCCAAAATAGGGCAGCCTACGTATCTCACTCCCGAGAGAGGATAATCAGGTCGCACGTAGTTCCATCAGCTTGTTCTTTGTTTTGATTTGATTTTGATTGATTTTTTTTTTGAACTCTTTCTTTTATTCTTATTTCCTCGACATTTATCTTTGACTCCATTTTGATTCCAAAAGAGGGATATGAAAGAAAATTAAAATGAAGCTCAAACGGGTAAACAAAGGATGACACAATGTTTGGATAGAAGAATAAAATGCCTTCATCATATCAATCTTCAAAAATGCAAGTACTAAACAGGCAATAAAATCAACAAAGGATCAAATATCATACGTAATATCTTTTGACTGCATCAGCATTAATAGCCATTTCTACCATTTTGCCTTCAGTATCTGTCAAATATAAGGCTCCATTGGGCAACACTTTCTTCACAACAAAGGGACCTTGCCAGTTAGGGGAGAACTTGCCTTTCTCTTCAACCTGGTGAGGAAGGATACGTCTCAATACCAACTAACCAACTTCAAAATTACTGGGAAGGACCTTTTTGTTATACGCTCGCGCCATCCTCCTCTGATACAACTGGACATGACACACAGACGTTAGCCTTTTTACCTCAATCAAACTCAAATGTTCCAATCGGGTTTTTACCCATTCGTCATCATCAATCTATGCTTCTACAATGACTCGAAGAGTGGGAATTTCAACTTCTGTAGGGATGACTGCTTCTGTCCCATACACTAATAAATATGGAGTTGCCCCTGTTGAAGTGCAAACAGTCGTGCGATAACCAAGCAATCCAAACGGCAACTTTTCATGCCACTGTGTAGACCCTTGTACTATTTTTTGTAGTATCTTTTTTATATTCTTATTGGCGGCTTCTACAGCATCATTGGCCTTTAGGCGATATGGAGTAGAATTTCGATGTGCGATCTTAAACTGTTGACATACTTCTTGCATCAAATGACTATCGAGATTGGCAGCATTGTCTGTAATGATCATCTTAGGAATTCCAAATCTACAAATGATATTGGCATGAACAAAGTCTACCACCGCCTTCTTTGTCACTGACTTGAAAGTTACTGCCTCTACCCACTTTGTGAAGTAGTCAATGGCTACCAAAATGAATCTATGCCCATTTGATGCCTTCGGCTCAATCGGTCCAATCACATCCATTCCCCAAGCCACTAACGGCGATGGAGCGGCCATTGCATGCAACTCAACAGGAGGAGAACATATCAAATCACCGTGTACCTGACATTGATGACACTTTCGAACAAATTAAATAGAATCCCTTTCCATAGTAAGCCAGTAATAACCTGCTCGAAGAATCTTCTTTGACAAGACATGACCGTTCATGTGTGACCCGCATACTCCAGAGTGTATTTCAACCATGATCGTCGAGGCTTCTCTTGCATCTACACACCTTAAAAGTCCCAAATCTGGGGTCCTCTTATACAAGATTCCCCCACTTAAGAAAAATCCACTAGCCAAACACCTAATAATCCTCTTTTGATCGTTGGTGGCATATGCTGGGTATTCACCTGACTGAATGTACCGCTTGATATCTAAGAACCAAGGTTCTCCATCGAGCTCTTCTTCAACCATATTACAGTAAGAATGCTGATCATAAATCTGTATATGCACTAGATCGATGTAGGCTTTGTCAGGATGTTGGAGCATTGAAGATAGAGTGGCTAAAGCATCAGCAATTTCATTATGAATCCATGGAATATGCCTAAATTTGACTAACACAAACCATTGACATAGCTCCTGCAAGCATTGTCGATACGGGATGAGCTTCAAATCTCGCGTCTCCCAATCGCCTTAAATTTGATGGACGAGCAAATCCAAATCTCCCAACACCAATAATTCTTGGACTCCCATATCAACAGCTAACCTCAAACCAAGAATGCAGGATTCATACTCTGCCATATTATTAGTACAGTAGAATCAAAGTTGTTATGTTACCGGAAAATATTGTCCCGATTCAAAGATAAAAACCGTACCTATTCTGACTCCTTTCATATTAACAGCTCCATCGAAGAATAACCTCCAACCTGAATCAGCATCTATAACGACTTCATCAACACATGACACTTCTTCGTCAGGAAAATATGTGTTTAATGGCTCGTACTCTTCATCGATGGGATTCTCAGCAAAATGATTTGCCAAGGCTTGGGCTTTCATGGCGGTCCGAGTCAAATATACAATGTCGAACTCAGTAAGCAATATTTGCCACTTTGCCAATCGACCCGTTGGCATAGGCTTTTGAAAGATATACTTCAAAGAATCCATACGTGAGATGAGATAAGTAGTATAGGATGAGAGATAATGCTTCAACTTCTGTGCTACCCAAGTTAGGGCACAACACGTCCTTTCAAGAGGAGTATACCTGGCCTCATATGTGGTGAACTTCTTGCTAAGATAATAAATAGCCTGCTCCGTTTTGTCTGTGACATCAAGTTGACCCAGGACACAACTGAAAGAATTGTCCATGACTAATAAATATAAGATCAAAGGCCTACCAGGATCCGTGGGTACCAGCACTGGCGGATTTGACAAATATCTTTTGATTCGATCGAACACTTCCTAACATTCTTCAGTCCATTTTACCACAGCACTCTTTTTCAGCAACTTGAATATGGGCTCACAAGTGGTTGTGAGTTGCGCAATAAACCTGCTAATGTAGTACATTCTACCAAGCAAACTCATCACCTCCATTCTATTATTGGGCGGGGGCAAATCCTGAATGGCTTTGATTTTTAAGGAATCCAATTCAATTTCCCGACGGCTGACTACAAACCCCAACAGCTTTCCAGACGGAACTCCAAATACACATTTTGCCGGGTTGAGTTTGAGATTATACCTGCGAAGCCTTTCAAAGAACTTTCTTAAATCTATAACATGGTCGGCCTGACTTTTTGACTTAATAATCACATCATCCACGTAGACCTCAATCTCCTTATGCATTATATCATGAAACATAGTGGTCATGGTTCTCATATATGTTGCTCCAGCATTCTTCAAACCGAACGGCATCACTCGATAACAATAAGTCCCCCATAGTGTGATAAAAGACGTCTTCTCTGCGTCATCATCATCCATAATGATCTGGTGATATCCAGCATAGCAATCTACAAAAGAGTCAACCTCGTGTTTAGCACAGTTGTCTAACAAAATGTGGATGTTGGGTAGTGGAAAATCATCTTTCGGACTTGCTCTGTTCAAATCACAGCAATCAACACATACTCGAATTTTGCCATTTTTCTTTGGTACGGGAACAACATTGGATAACCACATGGGATAGCGAGCTACTCGAATTACTTTGGCTTCAAGTTGTTTCATGATTTCCTCTTTAATTTTAATACTTACATCCATTTTAAACTTCCTCAACTTCTGTTTGACAGGAGAGAATGCGGGATCAGTTGGCAATTTGTGAGCCACTAATTCAGTGCTTAAACCAGGCATATCATCATAAGACCATGCAAAAACATCCTTATAATCAATTAATTCTTGAATCATTCCATATTTTAGCTATGGCAAAGCATGTACACTGATTTTAGTTTCCCTAACATCTTCTTGATCCCCTAGATTTATTGGCTCAGTCTCATTCAAATTAGGATTCGGTTTGTCTTCAAACTGTTCCAACTCTTTGCTTATTTCTTCTAGTGCTTTTTCTTCATCGTATTCCCCATCCTGCTTCATTACATCTTGATTAGTTTGGATTTTAAGATCAGGCTGAAAATTCCACATGCATGTCATGTCATTAGAATCAGCATAAAGAGAACTGTGTAAAAAAAGAAAAACAAAATATATTAGACATGAAACAAAAGGGACATTGCATTTCATTAAATAAAAAAATAGAAGGGTTTAAACATAGATGCCAACATAACATAAACAAACTAAAATCCGAATTACAACCCTAAAATAACTCGGATAAACAGAAAGAAAAATAAAATAAACTACCAAAACTCCCTCCTGACGGGGAAAGGAGTGACTTCCCAATTATTAAGCCGGACAGCTGGACCTATCAATTGCACGTTTGCCATACTGGTACCTTTTCCTGCTTCGACCATATCAACTTCAATAAAAAGGTTCCGAAATTCATCAACCAATTCAACTTCAAATTTCACATGCTTCATGACATCGCTCTTAACAAATGATTCACTAAGTAGTGGCATTGGGCTAGGGAGTTACCATGTTTCCTTTTTCCCTCCTTTGGCTTTCTTCAGATCTTTAGTCGTAGGCTCAAATCCCAAACCAAACGTGTCCACGCTCTCACTCGGACATATGGTACAAACTATACCGTACAGAGACACTCCCAAACCCTTTCCTGGCTCAAATCCGTATTTCCAAAGTTCACTCACCATCATGATAGAAGCAGAAGACAATTGTGGTTCCGGTATAGCCTGCCATTCAAGGATACGATTCACTGGCACTGTATTAAAAATTTGATCGACGAATGTCTCCTCTACGTTATTTACTTCAATAAGAGACAAGGGAGAATCTTTGCAGGTGGGCAAATCTCCTTCACCGTGAATAACCACTTCTTGCCTGTCATGCTCAAACTTAATTATTTGGTGCAGTGTAGATGCAACCGCCTTGGCCTTGTGGATCCACGGCCTTCCCAACAACAGATTGTAAGAGGAGTCTACATTCAATACTTGAAACTCTATGGCGAACTCAATAGGCCCTATGGTCAACATTAGTTCTATTTTGCCAATGGAATTTGATTTTGCACAATCGAAAGCCCTAACACATACATTGTTGGGCCTGATCCTGTCAGCACCAATATTCAACTTTTGCAAAGTAGAAATAGGGCAAATATTTACACCTGAACCTCCATCAATCATAACATGAGTGACGTAGAAATCTTCACACTTCACTATAATGTAAAGGCCCCGGTTATGCCCTGTATCTTCAACAGTTCATCGTCAGAAAAGCTGATCCGATTGACCTCAAAAAATTTTCCAACCGTTTTCTCAAGTTGGTTGATTGTAATCTCCCTAGGACATATGCTTCATTTAATACCTTCAGTAAAACATCATGATGCTCCTTGGAGTGCAACAGCAAAGATAAAAGGGAAATTTGAGTAGGGGTTTTCTTCAACTGGTCTAATATTGAATACTCTGGCAATTTCATCTTTTTTAAAAATTCTTTAGCTTCTTCTTCGGTGATAGGCTTTTTGATAGATGAAGGTCCACTCACCGTGGCTTGGACTTTCTTAAGCTTTCAGGCATAAAGTATCTTCCTGACCTAGTCAAACCCCCTACCTCATCTACATCTTCTACTACTTCTTTCCCGTGATAGGTCATCACAGTCCGCCCATAATTCTAGGGAACCCTTTTCATATCAACTATCGGAGGTTGGGTCACCGGTTTGAGGACAATAGGCGCTGCCAGTGCTCCTTTCACCGTCAAGATGGGCTGACTCAGAGCTCTCACCACTGTCAACTTAGGTTTATCCTAACTCAAATCAACATACCTTTTGGTGCCTTGTACTGTTACCAGGGGTTTCTTTGTGCTTTTTTGGACATTATCTTCTCTCATTCCTTCCCGGTTCAATGACATTGCTTTCAAAGACTCTGCTACATTCACCGATTTCTCCTCAATGGTCTGTATCTTGACAATAGGCTTATAACCCCTCGTAGACTCTTTCCCATCATATATCAATTCTAACATATTGGCTTTAGCATGGGTTGGCAGCGGATTCTGGTTAATGTTTGGACCCTCTAGGGCCTAGACCAGCATCTGATTTATGTCAATTAAATCTTGGACAACTCTCTTTAAATGCCAGCATTTCTTGATATCATGGTCTGGCATGTCAGAACAGTACGCACACCTTAAAGAATAATCAAGATTCCTCGGCGGTGGATTTGAAAGCCTTCCTTAAATTGGGCTTAAAACTTTCAATTTTCTCAATCTATCAAACAAGCTAGCATATGACTCCCCAAGAGGTGTGAATTGATTTTTGACTGCCTTCTCTTTCTTATACTCGGGCCTAGGCTGAAAATTGGGTCTGGAGGGGTTTTGCTAATTTGGTAGAGCGAATGGGTGATTTTGCGGAGCTTGTGCATGCCACTGTGGGTAAGAAAGGGTTTGGGCATATAGTTGCGCGCTATATACTGGATACGGGGGTGGTGGAATAGAATATAAAGGGTTTTTTGGAGGGTAGTAATGGTGGGGAGGAATATATGGAGCTTGGGCATAGACTTGGGCTTGGGATTGGGGATAGGGGCGAGGTGGTCTTTTGGGATAAGAATGGGTTCCAGCTACGACAGTCGAAACATCCTTTTTCTTCTTTTTACCTCCAAATGCTCCAGATCCACCTTGAATCGCTTGTGTGGTGGCTTTTAACGCGGCAAAACTCACTATTTGGCCGGTCTTAATTCCGTCCTCTATCATCTCACCCATTTTGAGGACTTCCATAAAAGATTTTCCCATTGCCGGAAGTAAATATTAAAAATAGGTCTCATCCTGTGCCTGAATGAAAACTTCTACGAACTTACTTTCTTTCATTGAGGCTTTACCCTGGCGGCCTATTCACGCCACCTTATCGCGTATTCCCTAAAACCTTCAGTGCTCTTTTTATTCATGTTGACCAAGGATTTTTTGTCCGGAATCAGGTCGATGTTATATTGAAAATGTTGAACAAATTCAGAAGCTAAGTCATCCCAGTTGTTCCATTTATCGATATCTCAATCGATAAACCATTCTGAGGCCAGATCAGAAAGACTCTCGCTAAAGAAAGCCATGAGCAGCTCTTTCCTTCCTCCTGCAGCCCTTAACTGACTGCAATAATGTCTCAAGTGTGCCACGGGATCACCGTGTCCTGCATACTTCTCAAACTTAGGCATCTTAAAACAAAGGGGAAGGTTGATGTTTGGGAACATGCAAAGATCTTTATAGGAAACCCTCCTATAATCTCCGATTCCTTGTAAATTCCTCATAGCCTGTTCTAAACTTTTCAATTTCCGAGCTATGATATCCCATTCCTCTGCTGCGACAGGTTTCTCTGTATCAAATGGAAATGCAGGCGGCTGAGTGTACCCATACGGTTCATTCATTTGTAAAGTAAGCTCCGGGGCATAATACTGACTATCTGAAACCTTCAGTACTGGCTCACTGGCAGACCTAGGAAGCCTCATTGTGGAACGCAAAGCATATATGGGAGTTTCATGTGGTGGCGGAGCCACGAATACCGGTGTGATCAGTGGCGCTGGCTGAGCAGCTGGTCTTTATTGGGGAGCTGCCAAGGGCACACCAGAACTGCCAGGATAATAATGTCGCGGAGTGAATCCTGGCGCATGCTCAGGTGACTCAGTAGGAGCAGATAATTGCGCCTGAGAGAGCGGTGGGCAGTTAGAGATATTCCCAAGACCTTCAGGGAGCTAAGGAGGAGGCATTCTTCTGGCCCATGCCCGATGTAAATCTATCAATTATTGCCTGAGCCTTACTACCTCATCATTGTGTTTAGAACTTTTTTTCCTGTGATCCTGATCTGGGTCAATGAGTGAATTTTCAATCTCCCTGCCAGCCATGGCGAGCTTTGCTTTGGATCTAGTGAAGTATGGGTGACTAGCCAGAGTGCTGCAAATCTACCACTGTTATCTGAAAGAACATACTCATTAAAGACGACATCCGTTATGACTGAGGCACACAACAAGCATGGGAATTACATTGGTAAAATTATCCTAAATTCATGTTCATTTCTACCAGCTTTTGAGGGTAGCGAGGTCATTTTAACGTCATCCCGATTTTTATCTACACTTATTTTTATCTACACCTATTATTATTATTATTATTATTTCTTTCCCTCTCTTTTTTTTTGTATCAATCTCTGTTCTTTTCCTTTCTCTCGTTATCTACCTTTATTTTATCATTCTTTATGGCTTTTGTTTTTCCTTAAAAGAGGAAAAATAATGAAAAACAACGAAACAAAATGATTAGATCGAACCCCAAAAGTAGGTTGCCTACGTATCATGTTGTACATGAATCAGATCTTGCGTAGTTCGGGCAGCATGTGCATAAACATCACCCACTTTTTTTTTAAACAAACAAAGGAAAGGCTTAACATCATAACATTTTGAAGAAAGAAAACAACAAAAACGTACAAAAAGTTTGGGACCACTTTAAAACTAAACAACAAATACGAAACAACATTCTAGACCCCTAAGACGACATAGGTGAAATTACTAATAAAGACCCTAATACCAAAAAAAACTTGACTTCGATTTAAAGCATACACCACCCTACAATGACAGACACATAAAAGACTCAAACTGAATAAAGATAAGAAATTCTCTTTCAGATTGGTGCTCTGCGTGATGATCCTGGCTGAGATGGACCTGCCTCTGAAGTTCTCTTTTTTCCATTTAAACTTTGTAGCATATCCTGTAAAGACACCCTGATATTAGGGAGGAAGTTTCGAGCCCGTATTCCTGCCTCATGAGGAGTGCACTTGGAAAGATTATTCTGACACCTTTCTATCGTCTTGAATAAATCTGCTAACTGAAATCTCAGTGTTTCCGCTTTGGACCCAGTACTTTCATCCTGATGGTCATCTATTATGCATTCTTCCTATATTCTCCCTCTAAGCTACGCTGGTAAGGGTTGACTGATACCCCGAGGGATAGATTGAAGCCAGACCTCATATCCCTGAGTGTGGCCCAGATTATCCAAACTTTCTTTGAGTGGGTCCACACCTAGCTTTGTTGCATGCTGCCAAAACTGCTCGTACTTCTCTCACCTAAGGCTTGGTCCTTGAAGTACTCAACATCCTTCAGAAGATCCACTAATGGTGGCACGTCTTACAGCCTACCCAACTGGCGCATTACCCTAGAAGGACTGTATGGTCTAGTGCAATTGAGCCCTAACATAACTAAAGGGAGCTGCATCTGACAACCCAACAATACTATCTTTGGTCGAAGCCACAGATAAGTCCACAAAATTTTATCCCTGGTTCTTGACTCAAGAAATTCAATCCAAGCGTCGACTCCCACAGGTAACGAGAATTTATCCAAACGCAACCTGGAGTCCATGGCTTTCACTCGATTGGGAATACAACGATCTAACACGTCTGGTCTAACTAAAAAAGGCGCATGAAAATGCTCCATCATCCATAACTGCAATATCAGTTTACTGCCCTCAAAAAATCTCCTTCCCCCCTTTACTTCGATTAAAGCCTTATATATTTCTGTTAAGATCATGGGTATGAGAGTGAACCTACCCTTTTGATTAATGCCCTTGTCGTTTTGATCCTTATGAAATAGGATCATCACCACAGATTGCAAACGGGTATTAATACGTCTTTCTTCTAATGGAAACACTAAAGTACCTAACAAAACGAGGGTGAAGACTTCAAGACGCTTTCTCTTCCACTTCTCCTTAGTCACATGAAATTCATCCCAAAAACAATCAAAACCTTCCGAGGGCCCGAATCTAGCGAACAAAAAATCTAAGGAAACCCACGAATCACTTAAACAACCCAAACGGATACCCTTACTTTTTAAACCACAAGACTGCAAAAATCTCACGCCAGTATGATTTCATGCTCGGATCATATCCTTCTCGATATAGGGCAAGTGCAACAAACCGGATATTTCTGCCAAAGTAGGAGTCATTTCACATTCCCCAAACCTGAACACCAAACTACTTGGATCCCAAAAGGTTAACAAAGCCTCTATTAAATCTGGACGAGGGGTAACATGCAAAAGTTCCGTAAGATCACCTAATATTTTAATCAGTTTCTGCTGATCAACATAGTTAAACATTTCCCACCATTTGATTAACTTTTTGGGCACCTTGACAACCATCGAAACTCTAGACTTGGTGGACAAATCCATCCTGTAATAACACACAAGACGTTATCTCAAAAATTCGACATGAGTAGAAGATTCCCAATCCTTGGGATTTTTGACGCAAACATATGTCGATGGGACAGACCACATTCATGACTCCAATTTGCCGAACAGAAGTACTGAGCGAGATCAGTCTACTTGGCTAACAACTTTAGATTACAGGGCGAGAGACCTAGGCTAATATTAAGACAAAGGCCAACACAAAGAATTCTGAACCCACCGAGGGTTGCCTATGTATCCCAGCCTGAGGGAAGGGAATCAGATATGCGTAGTTCATCCAGATTGGTCAATTAACGATTAACTAATAAATTGACCCTAAATTAAGAGACACTACCAAAAACAAACGAAAAAAACTTTTGGATTTTCAGCTAGACGCTTTAACTAAGACTAACACCACTAATTATGAAGAAAAAATCATTTTGGTATTTTTGTTTTTGACAAATAAGTAGAAAAGGTAAGCAAAACTTTTTTTTTTTGAATTTACAGTACTTTGAGAAGACAAATGCAAAACGTAAAAAAAATATTTTTGAGTTTTTGGATCGTGAAGAACAAAAGCCATAAAGAATTCTAAAATAAACTACGACATTCCTTTTGATTCATTCTTTTCGACTCATTTTTTTTCTTTTTTAAATCAGTCTATCAAATGACCACGTTACCCTTAAAGATGCAACAGTTAGCACGTAGGGATGCTTTAGAGGTGAGTCTCCTACAAAGGGCCATGTAGGTCCCGCTAGGTCTCCGTATGATGCACATAAGCATGACCTAAAGGCTGACCTACGTTGTGGTTTACTAACAAGGTTGTTCGGGGAAGCGTATAGTCGATAGTGGCTACTTTGCTTTCCACCTACTCCATAACACCGATGGATCCCCCCCTAAAATAAGGGTGACTCAACTAGAGGTCGCGTACAACACATGTACTACGGACTTGTTGCAGAAAGAAGGCCGGGGGATGGACACATGATGATAGATATAAAGCGACAACACATAGGATAAATATTATAAACAAAGAGCACGAAAACGCACAAAAGTGAACACATAAACAATAATCCCAAACAATGCTTATACACTCGTAATGCCAAACAAAGCCAATACGACTCCAAAATATAGCTCGAATTTTGAAAACTTATCAAGATCCCTAGCAGAGTCGCCATAGCTGTCACACCCCCTTTTTGACTCCAAAAAAATGGTTATAATTTAATGTTCAAAAGGGTTATATTATTAAGGTGACAAAAATGAAAAATTTGTTTCGAAGAAGGATTGTTTTACATTTGAAATCAGAGTCGCCACTTGGCATAATCTGGTATGCCAAGTCACCATTAGAAAATCCTTTTCAAAACCATTTGACTCTTTAAACTGGTTTGCGAACAGAGATTCCAGCTAAGGAATTCTGTTGACCGATGGGAAGGTGTTAGGCACCCCTCGATCCCGTAGTTCAACCACGGTCGCTTGGTAGAGTGTATCGACTATTTTTTGACACTAAGAAATGTATAAACCACACAAAAGCACGCAAAATAATCAAACAATAAACAAAACAAAACAATCCAAAAATGTAAAGTCCAGTCCAATTATACAGTCCAAAAATAGAAAAATACAAAAATATAAATCCTATTCTAAACTAAATCTAGACTAAACTCCAATGCCTTACCCGATGCCGCGGGCCTTCATCACGATCATTTTCCGCCAACATGATACGTCGGGGCATTCCCCGGTGAATAAGTACAGAAGACCTCGGGGCATTCCCCAGCTAAATGAATACATTTGAATCGAATGCGATAAAGTAGAAAACATTCAGTCTCACGCACATTCAACCAAATACAATTTCTAAAGTTGCCTACCTGAGTCTACATTTGCCTATCCAAATCGACCTATCACACGAGACTATCGAATTTAACCAAGTCGATGCTTATCTCGAATTAAGCGACTATCAATGAATCAACATAAACTAATGTTCACTTTTGTCAATTTTAATTCCGCCCCAAACAATCAATCTTAATTCTCCAAATGAGATATCATCTCATCACATAATCCATAATCAATCCACAATCCAGGGAATCAAATACCAAACCAGAACAACAACAATTCACATCATCATGAATCAACCAACACACAATATTAGAATCAATACATCGGATACCATCAACAATAAAACAAAAGAGGTAAAGAGTAGAATTAGACCTCGATGACGACTTTATTCCAAATATCAGTCAATCAAAAGACGGAATCCGCGCACCGAAGAACCTCAATTCGAAACTCAACAATGAACTTTCCAACTCGATCAAAACCCCTTTCGAAAGATTGACTCCATTGACAATAATATTTAGAAAAATCTGGACTTTAAGACTTCGAATAGACCCTCACCAGTGACGAACCAAACTCGGTATCAATAAATTTGTAACCCAAAGATGGAGAACGACAAACCGATCGGGACAGAAGCTAAATCCCCAAAATCAGTATGAAAACAGATGAACCTAGACAGAAATTGCACCAAACAACTAAAACTGAGCTAGAAATGCGTCGGCATCCTCTTTACAGAAACACAACAATCCAATTGATTTAACACTATTAGGATCCGAAATGAGCACAAATTCATTATTCGAATTGTTAACAGTGTACACAGAAGTTCCAGTCAATGTCTTCGCCACATACTCGGAGCTCAATCCACTATTTCTCGTCGCCTTCTCTTGACGCTGTGACACCAAAGTAAACTGAAAAGAATGCGCCGTCTTCGTCGACTGGGATGGAAAACTCCGCCGTATCGCCGCCGGCAACGGCTGCTGCATGAAGTTGCCGGCGAGTTTTGAAGTCAGTCGTTTAGCTTCGTCAAAATGATTGGTGAGCTCGGCATCGAGACGGGAGCAGTGTTGATGGAGAAAAATCCCAATCTCTATCTCCCTCGCCAGAGCTCCCCTGCTCCCAATTTCTTCCCACTGTTTCTCTCTTTAATTCACTCTCCGGTCATGTGTTTGCTTTCTATCTGTTGAATATGGGTGTCTATGTGTTGAATCAAAGAAAGAAAAGAAAGAAATAATGGAGTCCCCCTTCTGTCTTTCAGTGATTATGAGAATGGAGTGTATATATGCTGTGAGGGGTCACGTGGGTGGGTATTGGGGTAGGGTAGGTGGGGTATTAAGGTGGGGTAGGGGTAGGGTGTGATGTGGTTTATTTTGATTGGATAGGTTGTTAGGATAAGATGTAGGGGTTAGGATAGGATAGAATTTGTTAGGGAGTTTGTTATTTTTTGTATTTTGTGAGGGTATAATAACATGGATGAGGGTACACGGTAGGATAAAATAAAAATGGGTAGAAGTGAATAAAATTGAACTTTAAGAGAACGAAATCACGTGTCTACAAACACCGCCAATGAAGTAATGCCAAAGTGATGTACGAAACTAAATTTGACCAAAAAAATTAATCAAGTAGCAGCAATAACGGTTACAACAATAGTAATGGTAAACAAAAAGAAGATGATGACGATAACGAAGAAGAAAATGATGATAATAAAGTAAAAGATGATGAATAAAGCAACAGCAACAATGAACAACAAAATGGCAAAGAGAGAGAAAACAACAATAATGAGAAGAGAGAGAAAATGCGTATTTTTCCCTTCGTTTCTAGTTATATTAGGTTTTACTTGGATCAAAGTGAAAATTAAAAAACTTGTAGTCTATTCTCAAACTTTTTCAACTTTCTTAATCACTAATGAAGTAATTATCACCTACACTCAATTTTTAAAACTTGAGTCAACTATACCTCATTTCAAAATTCTTTTGTTACGTTTAACTAAATTGCCCAAACTACTATGCCATAAGAATGGTCAACCAATCAACTTTCATTAAAAGATTATAACATATATAATTCAAATATCACTTTTTAGAATTTATATTATATTGATGCGGTTAAGTTCAGTAGATCGGCAGCTAGAAGTGTACTAAGAAAACCGACAAATCATACCAAACTGATAATTCAAGTAAAGTCGAAATAATTCAGCTACCGTTCAATTTGATTTGATTTGGTATTTTTTTACAAAAATCAAACAAAATTGATTTAATTTGATTTTAAGTAAAAAAATCAAATCGAAGTCAAATTAACCCAATATTATATATATATATATATATATATATATATATATATATATATAAGTTTTTAAGCTATTCCATACATAAAAAATTATTTATTATTTTATAATTTATAAATATTTCTTAAATCTTTTCATAGTTTTTGTCTTTAAATATATTATTTCAACCATGAATTTTCAAATTTTTTTGAAAGGTGTGACAAATTTTGTAGCTCATAAGTATTAGTAGTTCAAATAAAGAACAAATCAATGTCAAACCAATACTAATACTAACAAAAATAAATTCAATTCAATACTAAAGATGATAATATCAATGAATATCTTTTAAAAAAAAACAAAGATGCATTGATTTATACAATGAAAATGTATAATTACTTAGTTTTTATTTTAGTATTTTGTCATGTAATTGAATAGGCGATGCATCTTTTTTCTCTCCCGACAATTTTTACATTTCACCTCAGAACTTCTTTTTTCCCCAAGCTTTCTTCTTTGCTACCTACAGTCGATGTTGGTGCAATATCAATATCGTGGAAATCAAATGACCTTAAATTTTAAGAACAAGAAAGTAATGATTGAGGATAAGCACAAGTAAAGGAATTAATTAACAACAAGTAGATATATTAATAAAGCTAAAACTTTCAATTAATGAGCCAAACAAGACCCAAATTTTGTAGAGAGATCAATCCCATTGATGTAATGCTCTTGGAATTTAAGTGAAAGAAAAAAGAAATTGGACAATATTATTGATAAACTCCATAATTACATTTACTATAATTCAGAAAGAAAAGGTAACATCGGATGAACTCAATCCTAACTAAGAGCTTCAATCGCCATCAAAATTCAATAATGAGAGAATAAAGAACTGATTAAGGTTAAGAGGAAGAAGAGGAAGGAGAAGAACAATTTGAGAGAGAATATGAAAATATCAATAATTGCTTAATCCATTCAACTTAATCTCGTTAGTTATATACAAATGAAAATTAGTTGGACTTGATGACTTAATCTCCATAGTCGAATGCTTAACCGTATTATTACTCCATCTCAACCATCCTTTATTATTTATTATCACAGGCACCATGTGTGTGACTCTACTCCACTAATATCTCTACTAACGTGTACTCCATTTTTCTAAATTAAGCTTTCCTTCTTTCCTAATTATCCCTAATTCATAACAATCCCCACTCTTTTGAAATTGACCTTGCCCTCAAGGTCAACATTGGGATGCAAATTTAGAAAATTAACTACGGATAAAGCCCCAGTCTCCTAATAGGTATCTGCTACTAAGGAGTGATTGGTGGACACACTCTTTATTTCAGTTCTAAGACATGGAACATTGGGTGAATTTGAGATTCTGATGATAGTTTCAACTGGTAAGTCATTTCCCCCACATTCTTGGTTATCTTGTAAGGCCCATAGTACTTGGTGATTAGTTCAAGGTTGTTTTGAACTGCCAATGATGACTGATGATAAGGTTGTAACTTTAGATATACCAAACCTCCTTCTACTAACACCCTCTCTAAACATAGTATGCCAGCAAAGAATTCATTTGTGCATGAGCTTGACTAACGTTTTCCTTGAGGATTTGTAGTATGTGTTGCCTTTGTTGTAACATCAGCCCCACTAAAGTAGTAGTAGCATATGTAAAGACCCCATAGGAAATTAAGGGAGTGGGTACCCATTTAGGGATGCAAATAGAGTTAACTTAAGGGATATATGGTAGTTGAAATTATACCACCACTCTGCTAATAAAATTCATTTCAGCCACTATTTGGGACTAGAGAAAACCATAGCTCAAAGGTAAGACTCCAAATACCTATTTAACATTTTAGTTTGACCATCTGACTCTAGATGGTAAGTTTTACAATCTAAATTAGGGGTTGGCCGTGATGGGCATCCCAAGCAAACCAAGGCCCAAAATGACCCCTAGCCTTACTTTAAGTTGTAATGCCCCAAAATAGGTCACGAGATGACATACGGTGCTCAAGACTACGACTAGTCTCAAGCTAACCTGTAAACCTTCTACTAAATTTGGAATTCATATTAAAGAAACTTAAGTAAACAACAATACCGAAATACTGGATTCTATCTATGTTAAACTGGAAGTAATTGGACGTAACATCTAAGAACATTTAAAACTAGAGAGCCTAAAAAATATATACTGAAAATCTGAGTTATAACTAGCAGTCTGACAAGCCTCTAATTCTAAAAACTAGAGAGCCATTGGGACAGACCCCCAACTGACTCAAGCCAATTGAAAACAACTAATCAAGATAATGAAATAAACTTAAAGTCTGAATACTAGGTCCCCAAACTATGAGGACTCACCAACTGTCGGGATGTAGATGGAGGTGCTCGAAATCACTCACGCTGCTGGAACTGAGCACCTGAACCTACATTATTAAACAATGTAGCACATTGACATATATGTGGATTAGTATTTTGAGAATGTACAGAGCATGTGGGAGTGAATGCATAAGAAAAACAATATCTCAATGTTTATCAAAATTCATAAAAGAATGCATGCTAAATATAATGACTCACATTGGCTTAAATAACTGAAAGCTAAAAAATCATCAATCATAAATCACAAAGCATACTGTGTAAATCTCGTGAGTCATCACACTTAGTTCTAAAAGTTGTACTTGTATTCTATCTTTAAAAGTTTTCTATTATTCTTTACTAGTAGGGTGGTTCTTCTAACCGACATACACTATCTGAGTTATCATAGTGTACAATGTCTAGTTTCCCTAAGGGAAAAACCTCGCGTTGGAGAGAGGTGTCAAACTCTTGCCAGGAATTATAACCTGAGCTAAGTGATCATATCTATAACTATCATCCACATAGAAATGGAAATAATTTGAATCTGTGCCTATATTGGCTCGTAGTTCTAGGGAAGTAGTATGCGCTAAACCCACACTTTCTGCGCGGTGCTAAATACTACTCCCTTTAATCTTGTGCTCATTCTGTAGGAAATCCACTTTAAATAACATAAGGATTCATACTGAAAACTAATTGTGCATCTATTTGCTTTAAACTAAAATTCAAGCTATGAAGTGGATTCCATATCTTAGCTAAGGATCAAAAGATTAAATCTTGATTCAAAAACTAATTTTAAACATATCATGGGATGCTTAAAAGCATAATTTCTTGGAATATCAATATCAAAGCTAGGGCTTGACAACCCATATTTTAAACTCATGTCAAATCATCACGAATCATGCTTAATAATCAAAATCATGGAGTTCTTGCACAATTCTAGTCATAATAATGCAAATTTAATTCTCAATATATGTGAAACAAGCCAAACGTATGGACATGTAAAGCTAGAGACACAATTCACATTCAAATCACTTGTCATATCATAATATTCAAATAATAAGCATTGGGTATGAACCCTAAATTGAAATTTATGTGTCATCATACAAAATCATGTAAATTTGTAATTAAAAACTAGTTTTGGGTACAAGGATAAAAGAATTATCCTTGTACAAAACCCCCACATAACTTAATTGATGAAGACACTTAAATTTAATTCCTATTTGTGCTCTTGGAGATTGATTCTTGAAGATCTTGAATCGGGAATCTTGAATTTTGGATTTTCTTGGAAAAAGGATGGTAAAATTTGGATTTCTTGAGGTTTAAAATTTGAAGCTATAGGATTTCTTTGAGAGCAATTTTGTGAAAAGAAAGTATATTATGCTTAGAATAGGGTTAATCTTTTGTTTGTCATGATTTGGAGCCTGGAAAAAAGACTAAATTTCTCTTCAATTTTAATTTTTGGAACTGCAAATCTGATTTTGCACCTTGGCACGACGCGGTGTTTATCGCGGTGCACCACTGGAAAAAGGACAAGCCCTATTTTGCTCAGCGTGATGCGGTGCTATCGCGTTGGGCTACTGGAAAAGGACGAGTGAAAATTTGCACTCCATCGTGATGCGGTACAATCGTGTTGCTTCACTGGAAAAGAATGATTGTGATTTTGGGGATCACCGCGAAACGGCAAGATTGAAGCTACTGCCTCTCACTAAAAGTATTGTAACTTCTTACACGGGTATCGGATTAAGGCAAAATTGGTATCGTTGGAAAGATAATTCAATTATCTATCTATTGGTGGGTTATGAGCTCAAACATTCTTAGTAAAACAAAAGGTATGCTCATTTGACGTTGAATATAGCAACATCCTTCTCAAGAACTCAATCGGTAAGGGATATTTTGGTTCGTCCAATAGCTAGGAGTTACTTGAGAGGCCTTGATATACATCTAACTCTCTCATAAAACTACTATAACACTATAATTTATTTCTCATGAGCTTGAAGCATAGTTTTAATATTGATTTGAATTCTCAGGGGTATTACAACATCTCACCCTTGGGAATATTCATCCTCGAATAAGATTAATTAAGCCGAGGAACTGTGACTATAAACTGGCACGTACAACTGAAGCATGACTAAACTAACTTGCAAATGCAAGAATTATCAAGAGAATGACTATATAAAGCTGAAACTTGGAATGAAAAAGAGATGATCTGAGGAAACTTGTTACCTCGAACTGAATTTGAATTTTTTGTGAAAAGATGAGGGTACTTGGTTCACATATCTGCTTATGCTTCCCAAGTAGCGCCCTCAGCAGACTGGTTCTGCTAAAGAACTTTGACCAAGGGAACTTCGTTGTTCCTTAGTCTATGAATCTGGTGATCAAGAATCTCAACTGGAATCTCTTCATAAGGCAGGCTATCGGTAATATATGTGCTTTCAAGAGGGACTACAGTAGCTGGATCACCAATACACTTCTTTAATATGGATACATGTACCACTGGGTGAATGGATGACAAATTTTCAGGCAACTCAAGCTCATACGTTTTATTCCAACACGACTAAATATTCTTTAAGGGCCAATATATCGGGGACTAAGCTTCTTCTTTTTCCTAAATATCTTCACCCCCTTCCTAGGTGAAATCTTTAAATAAACTAATTCACCAACCTCAAACTCGAGATCCCGTCTCCTCACATCTGTATAAGATTTTTGAGAACTCTAATCTGTCTTAAGCCTCTCTCAAATCAACTAAACTTTATCCATAGCTTCAAGCACCACATTTGGTCCTATCAAAGCAGTCTCACCTACCTCAATCCAACCAATGAAAGATCTATATCTCCTCCTATAGAGAGCCTCAAATGGAGATATCTGAATATTGGAATAATAACTGTTGTTGAGGCAAACTTGATCAAAGTCAAGTGGTCATCCCAACTTCCTTTAAAATCAAGAACACATGCCCTCAACATATCCTCTAGGGTCTGAATGGTGGTTGTTTCTGCCTGACCATCTATCTAGGGATGAAAAGCTAAACTGAGATGATATAGGTACCAAGACCCTTCTGAAAGGCTTTCCAAAAGTGAGAGGTAAACAGAGTACCCCTATATGAAATAATAGACATGGGAATTCCATATAATCTGACCAACTCTCTAATATACAACTTAGCATAATCTTTAGCTGAGTAGGACATATGAACTGGTAGGAAATAGGATAATTTGTTCAACCTGTCTACAATAGCCAAAATCAAATCATGCTGACGATGCAAATGGGGTAACCTGTTACAAAATCTATGTTTACCTCTTCCCACTTCAAGGTGGGAATACTAAACTCCTGTAAAGTGCCACTAGGCCTTTGGTGCTCCACCTTAACCTATTGAAAATAGAACACTTAGCTATAAACTTCGTAATATCTTTCTTCATACCACTTCACCAATAGACTTTCTGTATATCTCGGTACATCTTAGTAGCACCTGGGTGAATGGAGTAATGCGCACCATGTGCTTCCACCATAATCTGCTACCTCAAACTATCAACGCACGGCATGCATAATCTACTCTGGTATCTCAACACACCATCTCCCTCTTGAGAGAAAACCTCTACCTTCTGATCACTGACTGACTCTTTCAACTTAACTAGACTAGGATCCTTATCTTATTTCTCCTTTACCTCAGAAACTAAAGAAGATCCTGCACTACTCTGGACCCAAACATTACCCTTAGTTGATTCAACGAAACAAACACCTAACTAGCCAATTGATGAACTTCTCAAACTAGGTCCTTCTTATCACCCTCTACATGAGCAACACTACCTATACACAGTCTACTAAGAGTGTCTGCCACTACATTCGCCTTGCTCGAATGATACAAAACACTCATGTCATAATCTTTTAACAATTCTAACCACCTTCTCTGATAGAGATTCATCTCTCTCTCTGTAAATACATACTGTAAAGTTTTGTTATCCGTAAGCACATCAACGTGCACTCCATAAAGATAGTGTCTCCAGATTTTCAAAGCAAACACATCAGCAGCTAATTTAAGATCATGAGTAGGATAGTTCTTTTCGTGAGGATTAATCTATCTAGAGGCATAGGCTATGAACTTACCTCTCTATATCAAAACACAACACAAACCAACTCTAGAAGTATCACAATAGATAAGAAAATCCATCTACACCATCAAGTAACTCTAAGACTGGGGCTGAAGTAAGTCGAACCTCCTACTCCTGAAAACTCTTCTCACAAGAATCTGACCACTGAAACTTAACTTCTTCTGTATTAATCTGGTCATGGGGGACGCAATGGAAAAAATCCCTCAACAAACCGTCTATAATATCTAGTTAAACCCAAGAAAATCCTAACGTCTGATGGAGAAATGAGTCTAGGCCAGTTTTTAGCTGCTTCAGTCTTTTGGGGATCAACTCTAATTCCATCACTGGAAATAATATGACCTAGGAAAGCTACTAACCTTGGCCAAAATTCACACTTATTGAATTTGGTGAACAATTAGTGGTCTCTAAGAGTTTGCAATACAATTTAAAGATGGTCTGCATAGTCATCCTCGCAACGAGAACAAACAAGAATATGTAGATAAAGACTATGAAAAACATGTCTAGGTATTTCTTAAACCCTCATTTAATCAAGCCCATGAAGGTTGTTGGGGTATTTGTTAGCTCGAAATACATAACTAGGAATTCAAAGTGACCATAACAGGCTCTGAAAACTGCCTTGGGAATATCACATTCCCTCACTCTAAGTTGATGATAGGTAGATAGAAGGTCTATCTTAAAGAAGTAATTTGTACTTTGGCGTTGATCAAATAAGTCATCAATTCTGGGAAGTGGATATTTATTTTTAACTGTGACTTTATTCAACTGACGATAGTCAATGCACATTCGTAGAGAACTATCTTTCTTTTGCACGAATAATATAGGAACGCCTCATGGAGAAATACTGGGCCTTATGAAACCTTTATCTAAGAGGTCTTTTAGTTTCTCTTTCAACTCTTTAAGTTCGGCAGAATACATACAATATAGAGGAATGGAGATAGATTGAGTATCAGGAAGAAGACCAATACCGAATTATATTTCTCTGTTGGGAGGTACCCCTGGAAAATCTTCAGGAAAAACTTTTGGAAACTCATTTACTACCTAGACTTAATGAACGGTTGGAGCCTCAGACTTAGCGTCTTTGACTTAAACTAAATGATATATGCACCCTTTTGATATCAACTTTTTGGCTTTAGGATAGGATATGAAATGACTATTAGGAGACACTGAATTACCTTTCCACTTAAAAACTGACTCATTAGGAAACTAAAACTTCACTACTCGAGTACGACAATCTATAGATTCATAAGACAAATGGAACCAATCTATACCAAGAATAAGGTTAAAGTCAACCATATCTAATTCTATCAAATCTGCTAACATAATCTTATGAAGGACAATGATAGGACACTTTTTTATAAATCTGTTTGGCAATAATTGACTCATATACTAGGGTAGAAACTATGAAGGGCTTAGAAAGCTTTTCAGGATCTATTCCAAAATTTACCGCAACCAATGGAGTCACGTAAGAGAAATTTTACCCTGGGTGTAACAGCACATAAACATCAAAATGAAAGATACGAAGCATATCAGTAACAACATCTGGTAAACTCTTATGCTGCTGGCGAGATGGTAAAGCATAGAACTAATTATGGTGCTGACCACCACCAATACTGGATGATGGGCCTTGAGGGGGGGCTGAGAGACCTAGAAGAGCTGGTGCACTAGTAGCCTGAGTCTGGGGACGAATATTATGTTTCCTTGCTTAGCATATGGGTACTCTTTGATTCTATGACCCAACTTACCACATCCAAAACAACTTCTTTGCCCCAATAAACACTCACCAGGATGATTCTTACCACATCTAGCACATGAAGGATAACTGGGCCTTCCACCCATACTATTTTAAGACCTAAACAAAGAAGTCTTACCCTACTAATCTTGCTTGGTTCTGGTTGCAGGAGCACTAGCTGAAGATAGCACCGATAAAGATAGGCGACTTTGAAACTGCGAATGATTTCCCTTGCAAATCTAGATTAGCCATACTCAAACTTCCTAGTTCTAGCCTTCTTACTTCTGTTATCTCTTTCCTTCAACTTTTCTACCTTAATTTGTTGGGCATGAGTCATCAATCTAGCAATGTCCATATTATCAATAAGCATGTCAATTCTACACTCTTTGACTACCAAACCAGATACTCTGGTAATAAACTTACTCATACTCAATCTAGTGTCAGCTATCAGATCAGGAGCATACTTAGACAAATGATTGAACTTAAGGCAGTACTCTTTTACTATCATCAAGCTCTACCTCAGGTTTATGAATTCTTTAATCTTTGCTTCTCGCAACTCACACAGAAAAAACCTGTCTAGAAATAAATTCTGAAATACCTGCCAACTCATGGGAGCTATATTCTCTCTCCTACTTTTCTTCCATATCACATCCCAATCATAAGCAACATCCTACAGCCTGTAGGATAGTAACGCCCCAAGTCTGAACCCCAGATGCTACACGGTGCTAGAACCCCTAAAGGACCACCAGCTAACCCATGACTAGTACCTGCTATGAGCACTGAATTATAATAATAACTGTAATAATCAAATAACTAAAATAAGTAAAGACGTTAGGCTGAAAATACCATAAGGTTCCTAACTAAAAAATCAATACTAAAAGTTGAACACTGAAAACTGAAATAACTATTAAAATACTCTAGTTTGAAAGCCTCTACTATCTGAATATGGAGTTGAAGGGACAATCCCCCAACAAACTCTGACTACTGAAAACTTTACTGAAATACTAAAATAATACTCTATCCTTAAACTGTGAGGACTCACCGCTAAGTTTGTTACTGATAGGCTGGACTGCTAAGTGTGGTCTGGAGCCCGTGCATCTGAATATATGATAAAGACATCATAGCGCAAAATAAAGGTATGCGTCAACACTTTGAATGTACTGGTATGCTAAGTGAGGTAGGCTGATATGCATGGGTTCATATGCATGAACAATAACTGACTGATTAACATAAATGTAACTGAATGAGAGAACATGCATGAATACATAAACTATAACTAAGATCATAATAACACTAGTTACTGTATTCTGAATATTGATTAACTGGTATCTGAGTCTACTGATACTATAATACTGATAACTGAGTAGTTGTTTATGACAGTCCTGGTTAATAACTGGGTGAATATTTTTGACAGTCCTAATTCTGTAGAATTGAACTGAGTTCTATACTTAGCTACATGACTATATTTGACAGTCCTGATTTTGTAGAACTAACTAAGTTCTATTGAGCTGGGTGACTGTATTTAACAGTCTGATTCTATAGAATTTAACTAAGTTACATACTGAGACTGAAACTAAAACTGACACTATCGAAGGTAATCCTCTAACTGACATACCCCTCTCTGAATGAATTGGGGTCCAACCTATAACCCCAGTTAGAAGGGTATCAGTACCGTTCCATGGGTAAAGAAAAGTTGTGAGTTAACCCAATCTGACAGGAAGCTCTTTCGACAACCCTCGCTGGAAGAAAAACTTGTATGAGATGTGTTAACCCTAGTCTGACAGGAAAATATCTCAACCGACACAGGCTACATAGTTCTGTAATACAGGTATTGCTACTAAGGGTCAAACCCTTCTGCTGGAAGGAATGCCCCCTTCCCTTGGTTCACTCGGTGCTGAATCTTACTCCCAACTTAATAGACACTAAACTAATTTCTATTCCATACGAGGTCTGACTGAACTGTTACTAATCATACTGTCTAACTAACGGAGTACTACTAAATCTGGTTAACTGACTGAGTTCACTGATTTATGAGTTGAATACTAAACGAAGACTGGGACTGATTACTGAGTACTACTGGTCATAACACTACTTAGATTGTTCTGTGACTATTGTTGCTCTAGGAAAGCAGCTAAATTTTTTGGGTATTGAATATCCCCAGGATTCTATAGCATAAATTATAAGCCATAGCACAAATCTTGAAACATGATAACTAATTTCTTGATCACTAATCATTCATTGGGGAATTTTGACAAACACTTGCATGACATAAACTTATATACATATTAGCATGATATAATTACACTACTTAACCCACATGAATAATTTATCAATCACTTGAAGAGCATAATTTATGCACATGGTTGTAATATAACATGCAAGCATCATAATTATAACCCCAACTTACAATTCAAAAGGGTTTTTAACATAAAACCATACAACAACCCACACATGCCATTTATTTCTCATGAACTTGTAATTAATTATGGATTCTAAACCCAAATAACATCATAGTCATGAACACAATCAAATTCAATCATGAAACTCATCAAATCAATTAACTTGTCTTTAAAAGCTTTATTGAACTCTAAGGGTGGAAGAAAATCCTTGGATGAATACTTAACATACCTGAGTACTTCAATTAATGAAGACTAATGGAGTGTTCTTGAATATTGAGCCTCGAAAATAGATTCCCTAGGGTTTGTTCTTGAGTAATTTGAGAGAAAATAATGAATATTTTACCCTAGGAATGATTAATCTCGTGTTTTGGGGGCAGAATAAGGTGGGAAAATATCCCATTTATCCCTGAGGTCGCAGTTTTTTAATGAATAAAGATGGGTCTAATGACGTGCAGATCGATGCACTGCATCGATGAGATCGACACTATGGCCAACGCGCCGCGTTGAGTCCATGGTTCACTAGTATTTGACACTAAGAACTGGAAAAAATATTTATCAACACGATAGGAGATGCGATGCATCGAGATTGCATTGATCCACTAGTTTGGACTTCTAAACATGCCTCAAATGATGTCCAAAAAATTCAAAACTCATCCAAGAACACCTACTGACATTTCTGATCATGAATCAACCTAAAGATCAAAATTTAATAGCTATAAGGGACACAAAATGAGATCGCCAACTTATGAAGGCTAACATAATTCTAAGTGTAAACACTTGGCTGAAATTTTCTAAGTATGGGATCCCTTATCAAGCTCTAAGGGCTGAATTAAGATTAAAATTTTGCAGGGTCTTATACTATCTCCCCCTTGGGAGCATTCGTCCTCGAATGAGACTGACTAAACTAAGGGTACTGATAGACTGAACTTGCTTATTAAGCATGCATACTAAAACATGGTTTCATGATTGAAACTACTGATATACTAAATTATCATACTGAACATGCAACACGCATATCTGATGCATAACTGAATTCTGAAAACATGACACATGACTGAGCTATTTTGTGAGGGGATGCATAATATGAAAATGTTATGCATCTGAACTGATATCAGACTTATGAAGAAAATCTGAATATGGAACTGAGTAGATTCAAGGAAAACTATTACCTTGATCTAAGTTTCAGTTTGTAGAGAAGAGGTGAGGATACTTGGTCCGCATATCTGCTTTTATTTCCCAAGTAGCTTCCTTAACGGACTGATTTCGCCAGAGAACTTTGACTAGAGGGACTTTTTTGTTCCTCAATTTGCGAATCTAAAAATCAAGGATTTCACTGGGATATCTTCATAAGAAAGGATATTCTGAACATCTATGCCCTCTATAGGGACTACAACTATTGGGTCACCTATGCACTTATTAAGCTAGGAGACATGAAATACTGGGTGCACTAAAGCTAAGTCTGAAGGAAAATCAAGCTCGTAAGCTACCTTACCAAAATGGCTGAGAATTTGGTAAGGACCGAAATATCGGGGACTGAGCTTCCCCTTCTTGCCAAACCTCTTCACTCCTTACAAAGAAGATATTTTCAAATATGCATAGTCACTAATCTCAAACTCGAGATCCTTTCTACGCACATCAGCATACGATTTCTGTTGGCTCTGAGCTGTCTTAAGCCTTTCCCTGATCAACTAAATTTTTTCTAAGGTATTAAATACCAAGTTAGGCCCTACCACTGTGGCCTCACCCACTTCAAACCAACCAATGAGAGATTTACACCTCCTCCCATAGAGTGCCTCAAAAAAAGTTATTTAAATGTTGCATTGATAACTGTTGTTATATTTGAACTCAATCAAGGGCAAGTGGTCATCCCAACTACCCTTAAAGTCAATGGCACACACTTTTAGAATATCTTTCAAAGTCTGAATAGTCCTTTCTTCTTGACCATCTGTCTGAGGGTAAAAGGTTGTACTGAGGTGGCTTGGGTACCAAGACCCTTTTGGAAGGATCCAAAAATAAGAGGTGAACTGCGTACATCTATCTGAGATGATAGATAACGAAACTCTATGCAATATGACCAGCTCTCTGGAATAGAGCTTGGCATAATCCTTGGCTAAAAAAGAGGTATGGACTGGTAAGAAATGAACTGACTTGGTTATCCTGTCAATGATAACCCATATAGAATCATGTTGACGATGAGTACAAGGTAAACCCATCACAACGTCCATGTTCACTTCTTCCCATTTTCATGTGGGAATACTGAACTCCTGCATGGACCCGCTAGGCTTCTGATGCTTGATCTAAACCTGCTGACATGTCAAGATCTTAGACATAAATTCTTCTATATATCTCTTTATCCTACTCCACCAATAGACTTCCCGTAAGTGGTGGTACAACTTAGTGGCCTCTGGATAAATAGAGTAGCGCACACCATGCGCTTCTGCAAGAATCCACTGCCTCAAGTCATCAACACCTGGCATACATAGCTTACCCTGGTAACTCAATACACTATCTTCCCCATGGGAAAAAACCTCTACCTTCTGATCTCTAACTGAATATTTTAACTTAACTAAACTGGGATCCCTATCCTATTTTTCCTTTACCTCAAAAACCAAAGATGATTCTAAACTACTCTGCACCCATACACTACCTTCTGTTGAATTGACTAAGTGAACACCCAGTCAGGAAAGCTGATGAACTTACTGAACTAACTTCTTCTTATCATCTTCCATGTGAGTAACACTACCCATAGACATCCTACTAAGAGCGTCAGCCACTACATTGGCCTTGCCTAGATAATATAGGACACTTATGTCATAGTCTTTCAATAACTTCAACCACCTTCTCTGAAAGAAATTTAGGTCTTTCTGAGAGAACACATACTAGAGGCTCTTATGGTCTGTAAATACATCAATGCGTAGCCCATAAATATAGTGACTCCAAATCCTTAAGGCAAATATACAGCTACTAATTCAAGATCATGAATGAGGTAGTTCTTCTCATAGGTCTTAAGTTGTCTAGAGGCATAGGCTATGACTTTACCCCTCTGCATCAATACATACCCCAAACCAACTCTGGAGGAATCAAAATATACCATAAATTCATCTAAACCATCTGGTAAAGTCAAAACTAAGGATGTAGTGAGTCGAGTATTCAACTCTTAAAAACTCTTCTCACAGGAATTTGACCATTGGAATTTGACTTTCTTCTGAGTCAATCTGAACATAGGGGATGCAATAGACAAAAATCCTTCTACAAACCATCGATAATAACTGGCCAATCCTAAGAAGCTCTTGATATTTAATGGAGAGATAGGTCTGGTCCAGTTTCTCACTGCTTCGGTCTTTTGAGGATTCACTCTAATGCCATCACTGAAAACTACATGGCTGAGGAAAGCTACTGACCTTAGCCAAAATTTTCACTTACTAAATTTGATAAAAAACTGATGGTTTTAAGAGTATGCAATACTATTCTGAGATGGTCTGCATGATCATGTTCACTATGGGTGTAGACAAGAATGTCATCAATAAAGACTATGACAAACATTGTCCAAGTACTGCTTGAACACATAATTCATCAAGTCCATGAAATTTGTTGGGCATTGGTAAGACCAAATGACATGACTAAGAATTTGAAGTGACCATACCGAGTTCTGAAAGCTATTTTTGGAATGTCATATTCTCTGACTCTGAGCTGATGACAGCCTGATCTGAGGTCTATCTTAGAAAAGTAACTGGCACCCTAAAGTTGGTCAAATAAGTCATCTATTCTGGGAAATGGATACTTGTTTTTTATCATAACTTTATTTAGTTGATGGTAGTCAATGCATATTTTGAGAGAATCATCTTTATTACGCATGAATAAAACTGGTGTACCCCACAGAGATACACTGAGTTTGATGAATCCCTTATCAAAGAGATCTTTTAACTATTCTTTTAACTCTTTCAGTTTTGCTGGAGCCATTTTGTATAGTAGGATAGAGATGGGCTGAGTATCTAGAAGAAGGTTGATTTCGAAGTCAATTTCCCTTTTAGGAGAAACTCTGAGAAGATCTTTGAGAAACACATTTGGAAATTCACATGCTAGTGATACTGACTCGATGGTAGGGGTTTCTAAACTAGATTATTGGACTTGAACGAGATAATAGACATGTCACTTAGACATCATTTTCCTTGCCTTCAGGTAGGAAACAAGCTGACCCCTGAGTGCTTTGGTACTACCCCTTCATTCTAGGACAAGTTTATTTAGAAAGTAAAATTAGACAATTTTGTTTTTGCAGTCAACTAAGGCATAGCATGAGTGAATCCAATCCATGCTGAGAATAACATCAAAATCTGTCATCTTTAATTCTACTAAGTTTGTTGAAGTGACTTTCTGAGATACCTTAACTGAACAGTTCCTGTATACTCACCGGGCTATGATAGACTTACCCACTAGGGTAGAGACTGAGAAAGGCTCTGCTAGAATTTTGGGACTGACTCTAAAGTCAACAGGTATATAAGGAGTTACAAAGGATAAGAAAGCTCCTGAATCTAGAAAGCATTAACATGAAAATGATAAGCTTATAACGTACTAGTAACCACCATCAAAAGAAATCTCCTAATCTTGTCAGGACTAAAGTGTATAAAGTATATTTAGGAATTACCCACTTGTGGTACTAGAAGCAGTACCCTGCTGATTCGGGTGACCGAACTAAGTTAGGGGACAATTATGCTGGCTTTGTGAACCCACCTGAGGACACTGTCTGACCCTGTGTCCTGGATTTCCATATCCAAAACATACATCACTGCCAGCTCTGCAGATACCCTAATGTTTCTTCCACACTTCTGGCAGAGAGAATTTATTTGGGCACTGCTAACACTACCCTAAAGTTTAGGGCCTGGCGCCCTATCTCTATTATTGTCTCTAAATTTTGGATCTGGAGCACTGGCTGAGGATGGAGTTGGGACTAAAGATTTTGGGTGGAACTGAGAATGATTACCATCTTCTGACTTAGGCTGGGTGAAGTTAAAGTTACCTGTTCTAGCTCTCTTGTTCTCCCTCTCCTTCTCTTTATTCTTAGCCTCCTCTATCTACTGAGCATGTACCATGAGTCTAGATATGTCCATCTCTTTAATCAATATTGTAGTCCTACACTCCTTGACCATACCATTAGACATACCATCCATAAAATTACTCATCTTAGATTTGCTATCTGCTACAACATGAGGGGCATATCTGGCTAACTGAGTAAACTTGAAAAAATACTTCTATACTGTCATGTTTCCCTACTTCAAATTAAAAAACTCTAAAACCTTTGCTTCCCTCAACTTTAGCGGAAAGAACCTATCCAGAAAAGTAATAGCAAACTCATCCTATTCTATGGGCCCTGCATCTGTGGCTTTCTCTGCTTTCCACTGCTTGAACCACAGTGAGCCATATCCTGTAACTGATATATGGCCAACTCAACACTCTCACTAGCAGTCACTTTCATAATATCCTTGAGCTTCTGCACCTGATCAAGAAATTTCTATGGGTCCTCATCTGACTTAGACCCGATAAATAATGAGGGATTCATTCGGGTAAAGTCTCGAATCCTGGCTGCAGCAGTATTGGATAAAGTAGTAAACGCGGCCCTAAATTCCACATGGGAGACATGTTTGTCCAGAGATCTGCTTGGACGGGTTGAGGGGCTGACTGATTTTTGGTTCTTCTTCTGTTCTTCTTGGGGGGCATGTTCTGTAAACAAAAATAAGAAAAGGATTATACTGAGATTTTATTTTGAGCTTATGCTCACTCGTACGACATGAATATTGAAAGAAGGGAAACTTTTCCTAAAACATCTCATAGCCTCTTATCCATAAGTGTGGCGTGCTATACACCCGAGCACAAGACTATACTTGATGCGGCTTTTAGCCTTCCTAGGACTTTGTTAAAACTTAGGCTCTAATATAAATCCTGTAACACTCGAGTCTGAACCCCAGACGCTACACGATGTTAGCACCCCTGAAGGACCACCAGCTAACCCATGACTAGTATCTGTTGTGAGCAATGAATAATAATAATAACTGTAATAATCAAATAACTAAAATAAGTGTGAAAGTTAGGATGAAAATTCCATAAGTTTCATAACTAAAAAATCAATACTAAATACTGAAAACTGAAACAACTGTCTGAAATACTCTAGTCTGAAAGCCTCTACTATCTGAATATAGAGTTGAAGGGACAATCCCCCAACTAACTTCAACTACTAAAAACTGTACTAAAATATTGAAATAATACTCTATCCTTGAACTATGAGGACTCACCACTAAGTCTGCTGCTGATAGGCTAGGATGCGAAGTGCGGTCAGCAGCCCGTGCGTCTGAACCTATAATATAAGACATCATAGCGCAAAAGAAAGGTATGTGTCAGTACTTTGAATGTACTAGTATGCTAAGTGAGTAGGTTGATATGAATGGATTCATATGCATGAACAATAACTGACTGAGTAATATAAACGTAGCTGAATGAGAGAACATGCATGAATAGATAAACTGTAACTGAGATCATAATAACACTGGTTACTGCATTCTGAATACTGATTAACTAGTATCTGAGTCTACTGATACTGTAATACTGATAACTGAGTGACTATTTTTGACAGTCCTGGTTAATAACTGGGTGACCATTTCTAATAGTCCTGATTCTATAGAACTGAACTGAGTTCTATACTTAGCTGGGTGACTGTATCTGAGAATCCTGATTTTGTAGAACTGAACTAACTTCTATACTGAGTTGGGTGACTGTATCTGACAGTCCTGATTTGTAGAACTAAACTAAGTTCTATACTGAGACTAAAACTAAAACCGAGATTATGGGAGGTAATCTTCTAAGCGATATACCCCTCCGTGAATGGATTGGGGTCCAACCTATAACCCCAGTTGGAAGGGTGTCAGTACCATGCCACGGGTAAAGACAAACTGTGAGTTAACCCTCTCTGACAGGAAGCTCTTTTGTCTACCCTTGCTAGAAGGAAAACTCATACGACATGATCAACCTTAGTCTGGCAGGAAGATATCTCAACCTATGTTGTCTACGTAGTTCTATAACATAGGGATTACTACTAAGGGTCAAACCTTTTTGCTGGCAGAAATGCCCCCTTCCCTGGGTTTGCTCGATGTTGAATCCTACTCCCAACTAAATAGACATTGAACTGATTTATAGTCCAAACTAGGCTTGACTAAACTGCTACTAATCATACTATCTAACTGAACTGAGTTCACTGGGTTCTGCTAACTTACGGAGTACTACTGAATCTAGTTAACTTACTAAGTTCACTGATTTTTGAACTAAATACTGAATGGAGACTACGACTGATTACTGAGTACTACTGGTCGTAACACTACTGAGATTATTCTGTGACTACTGTAGCTCTAGGTGAGTAGCTAAATTCTTTGGGTATTGAATACCCCCATGATTCGATAGCATAAATTATAAGCCATAGCACAAATCTTGAAACATGATAACTAATTTCTTGATCACTAATCATTCATTGGGGAATTTTGACAAAAACTTGCATGACATAAACTTATATACATACTAGCCTGATATGATTACACTATGCAACCCACATGAATAATTCATCAATCACTTAAAGAGCATAATTTATGCACATAAATGTAATATAATATGCAAGCATACTAATCATAACCCTAACTCTCAATTCAAAGGGGTTTTTAACATGAAACCATACAACAACCCACACATGCCATTTATTTCTCATGAACTTGTAATTAATTATGGATTCTAAACACAACTAATATCATAGTCATTAACACAATCAAATTTAATCATGAAACTCATCAAATCAATTAATTTATAGTTCAAAAGATTTATTGAACTCCAAGGGTGGAAGGAAACCCTTGGATGAATTCGTAACATACCAGAATACTTGACTTAATGAAGACTGATGGAGTGTTTTTGAAGATTGAGCCTTGAAAATAGATTCCCTAGGGTTTGTTCTTGAGTAATTTTAGAGAAAACAATGAATACTTTGCCCTAGGAATGATTAATCTCATGTTTTGAGGGCTGAATAAGGTGGAAAAATATCCCATTTACCCCTGACGACGCGGTCTTTTAGTGACTAAAAATGGGTTTAGTGATGCACCGCATCGATGGGATCGATGCTATGGATGATGCGCCACATTGAGTCCACATTGGCTCATTGGAATTTGACACTAGGAAATGGAAAAAACATTTATCAATGCGATAGGTAACACGACGAGTTGATATTGCATTGATCCACTAGTTTAGACTTCTAAACATGTCTCAAACGACGTCCAAAAATTTGAAACTCATCCCAGAACACCTACTGACATTCCTGATCATGAATCAACCTAAAGATCAATATTTAATGGTTGTAAGGGTCACAAAATAAGATCTCCAACTTATGAAGGCTAACAAAATTCTAAGTGTAAGCACGTAGCTGAAATTTTCTTAATATGGGATCCATTATCAAGCTCTAAAGGCTGAATTAAGCTTAGACTTTTGCGAGGTCTAACAATATCTCCCCCTTAGGAACATTTATCCTTTGATACCAAGTTAGTAACACCCTGAGTCTGAACCCTGAATACTATATGGTTCTAGCGCCATCGAAGGACCACCAGCTAACCCATGACGGGTACTTGCTATGAGCACTGTATAATAATAATAACTATAACAATCATGTAACTAAAATAAGTGTGGAAGTTAGGCTGAAAATTCCATAAGTTTCATAACTGAATAATCAATACTGAATACTGAAAGATGAATACTAAAAGCAATAGCCGTCCAAAATTTATTATGTATCTAGACACAGTGATCATAGACCCATACATCGGCAAACATGGTTTTTAGTATGGGTTCTCTCAGAACTACACCTTCTCGGTGAGCTACACAACTCCTTTTAAGTCCAAATTAAAATAATATTTCACATAACATCGACCATTAACCATGGAATCTTTTATTAAGGCATTTTCAAACTTGTATTGTCATTACCAATAGACTTGCAAGCTATTCCAATTATGCCAAATTATAACCATTTAACCAATGAAACTTTAATTTCTAATTTAAAACTCAAAACCATAGCCACCGAGGGCATTCCAAAACCTTTTCATCCATTTACCCTTTAATGCAATGCAATGTCTCCAAAAGATTTGTTAAAATAAGTAGAATCCTTATTCAAATTCAAATTTTATAATGAGGGTTGAGGTTTATGTCATTACCATGCCAAAATTCACAACTTTGTGAAACCTAAATTACCAAATTCTACCATTATCAAAATGCACAAATTCAGTTCACAATTTATCATTTAAAACATAAATAAAATATTTAAAACATGAAATAAACAATGCAAGAGTATAACACCAAAAATACTTAATCCTAGTTTGAGTTAAACCACCAAGAAACATGTAAATAACAAGTAAATTGATGCAATATTATAATAATTAAAATAAGGAGTGTACAACATGACTGAAAATTGGAAAAATTTTGAGAGCATTCGAAGTTGAGAGCCCGGAGAATTTGATCCTTGAGGAAAACCTTGTGTTTCTTGACTTGGGAGTTGGGGAGGAAAATAGCAAGGTTAAAGGTTGATAATTGATGGTACGACAAATAAAAATAGAGCAAAGGAATATAGATCTATTTCAATGAGCGTGGATTTTAATGAATATAGAGTTGGAAAGATCATTTCCCACTTGCCCTACAAATTTGCAGTCCAATGTAAAATTTTATGCAAAAATCTTAATGGTAGGATTTTTTATCCTCAATTTTTCCCATTCTTTATACCAAAATCAAAAAGATTATTCAACATAATTCATTTATTCATCAATGGCTCATATAGAAAATTCCTTAAAATCTCCTTAAACCTTATCCTAATCATTGAATGTTTGACTATTTTACCCTATGACGCTGATCTTTTGACCTCGTGTAATGGTCTGTTTCTCTTAGATTTTGATAAATTTATTGTTATTGTATTTTTAGTTCCAAAACTGGAGCGTACCAATTGATACCATACCCAGAGTCTACAAATGATTTATGTTACATAGGCCTCGTTGTTGATTATCCAAGTTCAAATAACTATAAATTGGTAACCATCTATAAAATGGATGGAAAATTTTAACTTGTTCTAAATTTCACGTAGTTTCATCAGAACGATCTGACTTGTGGCAAGAAAAACAATTGAGAGTCAATTCATTCATTGCTTTATCCATCAATAGTCCACCCGTTTACTGGTACAATTCTCTGTATTGGCTTGGAAAAGGCGGTAGTGTTCCAACGTTTGATACGAAAACATAAATGGTTACACTAAATGATCGTCCTCAATTTATTAGTTATTTTAAAATTATCTATGGTGAGATTTTTAATGGTCATCGATTTATGTCTAGGGGAGACATAAGGTTTACTTACCCTTGTATTTATTTCTAAGAAGTCCATAGTCATTGCTACTTGTAATGATGCAAGCAACAATATGATGCTTTCTTGTGTTTTGGACAACTTTGCTTTGGGCTCGCACGACATAATTAATGACATTTTATTTTTCATAGATAGTAAAGAGGTATTTTTTATGGTAAATAGTTATTTCACATAGTATCATTTATATGAGCAAGATACTAAGATCAATGGGTACAAACAAGTTAGCGTGTTGGATGAAGTGATTGATAATCCCATGTATTATTTCTATCCAAAGTTAGCTTGTCTTTGTAAGACACCCTTCAATTAGGTAAACACTACTCATTAGATGTATATTGCTGCAAAGTTGGATGATATCAAAAGATTTATCATTCAAGGTATCAATTTATTTCAGTTCAGTTTTGTATTTTTTTAGCTTTTCTGATATCCTAAATAAGACTTAGGGTGTGTTTGATAAGAAAAATATTTTTCATGGAAAAGTTTATCTTAGAAAATATTTTTTTACGTATTTTCTAATGATTGGTAATAAGCAAAAAATATAATCTAGTAAAAAATTATAGAAGTAGGAGGTGTGGGCTATGGGTCCTCGGGGTGGTAAGGTAGGATGGTCAAGGTAAGGGTTGTGGGCATTAGGTGGGTGGGAGGATATATTAAATGAAAAAGGGTCAAACTTACCACTTTATTTTGAAAAATTAACTAAATATATCCTTCATCATATTTTGGGATCAAATTTACCCTCATTATCATACTTTGAGGTTAAATTTACCCCCTACTTTGGAAAATTGGCTGAATAAACCCTTCGTCATACTTTAGGGGAAAATTTACCCTCGATGTCATACTTTGGGGTCAAATGTACCCTCGCTACTAAGAAACTTCTAACATGTATCCTTCTTTTAATAGAAAAACTCAAATTAATGTTAAATGCCCCATTTTTTAAAAATAAAATATATGCTAATCTAACCCCTCAGACCCGACTAAAGCTTCAAGAAAACACAAGCAAATATACCCCCTCAGTTTTATTAGTCAAATTTTTCAATAAGATTAAATCATTAGATATTTATCAGTGCATTTCACGTTCCAAACCAGGGCCTAGTCGTGACGGGTATCTCAAGTCCGCCAAGGACCGGAGACCATCCTCATTAGCCTACCCAACCAGAACATAATATAACTAACAGCGGATGAGTTCCGAACATATAACAAGATAGATAAATCAACTGAATAGGATTTAAGAACCCACAATATTAAATCCTCCCACATCCTATCCACAAAAGCCTCTAAGAAACTAAATATAAATTAAAGTCGTGACATGCCCCGACTATAGCCAAAAAAGATCCATAGAAATAATCTAAGATATAAATAAAGACAAGACCATGAAATAAAGGTCTTCCAGAGAATGAAAGTTCACCACTTCAAAGTTGACTCACGGACAATCCAGAAATCACCTACAACTGCACAAGGAAATAGAAGTGTTTTCGAATCCTGCATCGCATAGGGATACAATATTTTGGGACAGTTAGCAGAGTGAGCCCTAGCATGCAACTCAGGAAAGGAATAAAATAGTGTCATGATAAATCAGTCTAAAATTATTCCAAAATCATATGCACATGTCGGGATAGGGAACAAGGCTTAGCACGAGAGTTAAAATATTAACCTAGATTGTGTAGCTCAAGCCGTCATCTATATAAATGGGCTATATGGGTCCATCTCTCACTCTACTGAAAGGGTATTAATGCATGTTAGCCGCATGAACTAGGATATCAAGAAAGGTCGAAAAATCCACGACCTTTCGTCAATCCAGGATACAAATATATAAAGTTTGACATAAGCACACGATCATCAAGACCAACCTTCACGCTGAAAAATATGGGTTCCCAGTATCAGTTCCTCGGGATATCCACGTTCACGGCTTAGCTACACAACCCCCTTTAAGCTCAATTAAAATATTTACACATACTCATTCATTGAACCAAAATCATCCATTAAGACATACATCATCGGTATTGTCATACCAATTACACTTAGAAGCTAATATCATCATGTCATTCCAATTATCATCACTTGGGGGAATCCATGACCCTACAAGTTCCAATTATTCATCCACAGGGGGGAATCCACGAACACTAAGGTCCTTTTATCTATTAACTTGGGGAATCCACGACCCTAAAGGTTCAGTTTAAAATCATTTATGTTTCATTAGCCTTTCATGCAGTGCTATAATTTCAAAAGTAGTTTCAATAAGCATGTATTCATGTTTCAAAACTAATTTCATATGGTTGGGTTGAGGTTATTACCAATTCTAATATCAAAATTTATTTATTTAGGGAAATCCACGCCCCCCGTAAGTTTATCAAATTATTTTGGGGAAATGTTTTTAGCAAAACAAGTTTTAGGAAAGAGATATATACCTAAAAGTATTGAGAATTATGGAGGAAAACCACCAATTGGAGCTCTAGAAGTCAAATCCTTAGAAACCCTAGCTTGTTCTTGATTTGAGAATTTGAGAGAATTTTAGAGTATTTTAAGATTGAGAAACGGGAAGTTATGGGGTCCCTTAGGGTATTTTAGGTTGTGGGTTACAATTGAAAAAAGAGAGAAAAAAGTGTCCTTGAATAAAACACAAAAAAATTGTCTTCGGTCGTTATGGGTCATGTCACAACTCGTGAAGACTGAGTACGAGTCATTGCCTAAACTCGTAGTCTGGGTAGTGACTCGGGACATTCTTACTAGTATGGTCACAAGTCACACCTTACGACTCGTGACCTGACCCTACGACTCATGGAGTCTAGTCGTCACTAAGACAGCAACCTTAAGTCATCTCACTACGACTCGTGACCTCACCTTATGACTCGTGAGGTCCAAGTCGTGACCTCAGCAGAAACCATGGATAACTTACTGGTCAGACAACTATTAGAGCCATACGACTCATAAGGAGTCTTCACGACTCATCACCTAAGTCGTACCCTAGACAGTGAGCTCAGAACTCAAAAAAAATTCAGATGTAAAAATCTGGGGTGTTATAGCATAACTCATGAAAAATGGATTGCATCAGTGAAAACACAAACAAATATACCCATCCCTCAACCCATGAATCTGCATCAGAGCTCGTGAAAAATGACACTTAGCGGTCAAATTCAATAAATTAGGTCCACTGGATATTTTTCTGGAGATTGAGTTAAGAGGTCTCCTTATGTGTCAATCGTGACTTCTCTTTACTCTTATGTCTTTATATACAATTTGAATCTACAAAAAAATTTTGTCGTGTCATTGGCTCGAAAAACTTATCCATTTATTCTATAATCTAGATGCACATAAAATTGCATATCAAATTTTGAAATTTAAACATAATTGGAACAGAAGAAGAGTTTGTAATAGACATTTTCTCTAGTTTCATTCTTCTACGTTATCCCATTCCATTTTATTTTTGTTCATTTGTAAACTGCACGCTGAAAGAGAAGTATATTTATTCGTTGAAAAAATTTGACCAACAGAAATGGGAGAGGGGTATATTTGTTTTTGTATTTTTTGTGTCTTATTTTTAAAAAGTGAATCGTTTAACGTTGATTTGGAATTTTCTATCAAAGAAAGGGTACATGTGAAAAGTTCTTAATAACGAGGGTAAATTTGACCCCAAAGTATGACATCGAGGGTAAATTTGGCCTCAAAGCATGACAAAAGGTATATTTACCCGAGTTCCCAAAGTAGAGTGATAAATTTGACCCCAACGTATGACAGTGAAGATAAATTTGACCCCAAAATATGACGAATGATATATTTAGCCAATTTTCTAAAGTAGAGGGTAAATTTGACCATTTTCCCTATATTAAACATAGAACGTCACATATAAAATATATTTTTTTCCTACTTTCAATAAGAAAGTCATTTTCCTCATTTTTAAAAAACTTATTTGTTTTTTAAAAATTTGTTCCTACCATGGGACTCTAAGAGAACATTTCCGAAAATTGATTTCCTCCGTACCAGACACACTCTTTAGGTCGATATTACCTATTTCTTTCAAATTTACTGTCGGTTTTATGTGTAAAACATTTTCTCCCACATCATCTCAATTGAACTAATCGGCATTTGCATAGAAATATTGTGGGTCTTCTTTGTTTGATTACAGACAAGTGGGTTATAGCTTACAACTAGGTTAAATTACAAAATGGCCAGAAGACAAATACAAAAGTCAACAAAACAAAACAAAGTTATAGCCTTTTGTTATCAGCCTTCTAATTTCAATGCCAATTAATGACTTGTGTCACCTAATATACTTGTGCAGAATGAAAGACTGGTTGCCCTTTTTTAATAATATTTAATAGCAATCTAGCCCAATTCTTCCATTACAAACTTCAATTGTCACAACATGATATACACATATCAGAGAGGAATTTTTTAGGTCTGATATTTTATTTGAATAAAGTAATCTTCTCAAATTTTATAACTTCATTCAGGTATTCCTATTGAAGATGAAAGTTCATCAGAACAAGATGATAATGAAGATGAGAAGGAGGAGAAGGGAAGAAGAGGAAGAAATATTGTGATAGATGTGACTTCTTTCCTTCACTATCTTCATCGTGATTACTTTCTTTTCAAGATGACTTAGTGAGTCTTAGCCCATGTTTCATGTGATATTTGAAAAAAAAAGTAGTTTTTTAAAAAAAAAAAAATTAAAAAATGAAATTTGAAAGTGCAGTTGTGTTTGATCATTAATACCAGTTAAAATTATTTGGAGTGAAAGCAACTTTTGATTATTTTTATCAAATTCTTAAAAATTCTAAAATCAAGTTGAATTTTTTTAAAATTTCATGACCAAATAGATTTTTCAGAATTTAACGTCCAAAAAAGTGAAACATTTTCATGACCCAACGGTCACATAATTTGTGAATATATTCTGTAGAAAAATGTTATTTCAAATAGACATAATTGAGGTACAAAAGAAATATTGGCGACCCAAATCAATACACTCGAGAAAAGAAAGGAAATTACCATTATTAGTATAGTTATTTATTTTATTTTTTTAATCATTAAAGACACTCAACAAATATCTTATTAGTATTTAAAGTAACTCTAGCCGAAAAATGGACTTTCTTGACTTGAAAGATGAATTGAACAGACCCACAAACCTTTTTTTTAACCCACATATATAAACTACAAAACAAGAGATTACATTTTTATTAAAAAAAAAAAATCGACAACATTAATCAATTTAAATTGTAAATTTTTTTCTGGTCAACTGAATTGACTTGTTACTATTTGAAAACAAAAGTAACAAGGAGATGATATGAAAGACAAAAGCTCCAGTTAAAATAGAATGTTTTGGATGAATTACAACTTGAGAGCATATTTAACTCAAAATAACTTGGAGAAAAGCAGTTTCATCCTATACAGTAGATGCTTCCTGTGTCAAAAAGTCAAGAAGATAAACCATGAAACAAATAATACATGGGTTTTGGGTAGGACTTCAAATCCTCCAAACCTTCTTGAGTAGGACTCAGTGTATTTAATCAGTTATCAGAACTCAGTGAACTCAATCCAGTTCAGATAGACAACACGATCAGTAACAGTTCAATCAAGCCTAGTACAATCTAGAAATCAGTTCAGTGTTTATTCAGTTGAAAGTAAGAATCAGCAGCAAGTGAACCCATGGATGGGGGTATTCCTGTCAGGAAAGGGTTTGATCCTTAGTAGCAGTCCCTGCATTACAGAACTACGTAGCATCCTACAACATAGTGATTCAATCATAAGCAACATCCTTCAACCGATAAGATGCTAGTTCCACACTCTCCTCTTTAGTAACATGCATGATCTAAGTATTCTTTTGCACCTCATCAATAAGGAATTGAGGATCCTTATCCACCTTCGACCCATGAAACTCGGGTGGATTCATTCTCATGAAGGTCTCATTTGTTTGCACTTAATGGAGGTCTGAATCTGAATGGTTCAGACTTCAGACCATTAAGTGCATTTGTTTTTTATTAAAGTTTTAACTCTTAATAGGTCTGAATAGGTCTTAATCATTCAGATCTAGAACCAAGTCTTAATAGGTTTGAAGGGATATTCTGGTGATGGATAATATTAACCACTCTATTCATATTCAGCAGTCACCACCACTAACCACCTCTGCCACCGTCACCATTGTCAACCACCACTCATCACCACCAACCACCTCCATCACCACAACCACCATCGATAAAAAATATCGCTACCAACCACAATTATCAACCGCTACCACACCTACTACCTCTTTTATTCTAATTAAATTCACCGTCATCACTGCCGTCAACAACACCTTAATCAGCAATCACTATCGGTCAATCCCTACTACCAACCAACTCATCTATCACAACTAGCACCACCACTAACTACCGCTAATACATCACAACCTCTACACATTCTTTGACCGCCACCACCATTGTCACTAGTAACGCCATCTCTACCACCACTTCAACCAATACCATCGCTACAATTTATCTCTAATAACAATCATCTCCACCATCACAACAAATAACATCTCCAACTAGCACCAACCCATCGTCAATCATCATGCATTCATGTTTCAGCCAACACAATCAACACCTTAAACTACTAACATCAAGCAACGTCACATCACAACCACCACCACCATCAATCGTCACCATCATAACAGTCACTACAATACCAATCATGACAATTATCACCATCAATATTATTAATCACTAACATCAATCATCGTCACCGCAACTACCATTTTAAGCCATCTCCACTATCACTAACAAACATAAATGTTTTTTCTCAATCAAATACTAATAATTTTGTTGTATTAAATTACATACTTTTTTAATATATAATTAATTTTTTATTATGTATACAAATAATTTTTTTTGACACATTCAAATGTTGAAAAACAAACAGTCTTAATCATTCAGTTTTCAGATCTAGAGACAACATCTTAATCATTCAGATGTGCATTCATATTCAGACATCTGATTCTTAAAAAAAAACAAATGGAGCCGAAGTCTTGAATCCTGGCTGCAGTTAGTTACCATTTTGGTGAAGTAGGACTACTAAATATTGTTCCTTCATGTTTAAAACATTCCCATGTTCATGTTCATGATTTCCAAGTGTTTGATGAGATGCCGTAATAATTGGGTTTTGAATATTGACTACTTATCATGGCCCAAAGCTTTAGTATGTCCTATTGTTATTGTTATCGAGTCCTGAGGTTATGAATACCCAAAATTTAACCGTTTACCTAGTTTTCAGTATCTACAGAAATGAGGATTGGTCTTCCTACTACATTCTTCCCTGTTGTAAAAATTAGGCAGAGCATTGAATAACATCAGCCCTGCTAGTATCTAATTAATATCAGTGGGTGGTAGTTTCTATACCATGAATTCATAAAGTAAACGTTGAATGCTGCAAATGTTAGTTTTCCATTGAAAAGCACAATCAAGATTTATTGACTTCATTGTATTCAGTCGGTTATCAGAACAAAACAAAACAAAAAAAATTGAAAACAAAGTGGGTGTCGAAGAAGGGTATGAGCAAGTAAGAACATTGATGATAGCTTTAGAATACAATTAAATATATTAAATTACAAATAAGGAGGCTCGAATGGTCAGCAACATGTGACATTTAAACAAATATATTTTCAACATTAATCAATTCTAAAAAAAGTTTTAAGATTACAGTTTACTGTAGTCAATAGATAGCGAAGAATTTGTTTCTTCTATTACAATATAGTTCAACCATAAAAATATCACTTCTCATCAAAAAGGCACAGCAGCAGTATCTATACAAAGGTCAAGCAAGTTCGAGCGTATCAAGCATTCGTGCCTGGATCACTGATCACACCCAGGAAATCATCCTTTATCGTACCAATACAGAACTGAAATAGGACATGGAAAACCATGTTAGAGAGATAACAAAGAATCCATATGAGGCAAGTAAATAGATTAGATAAGGCTTATCAGCTAAAGATCGCCAAGCTGGAGACCAAAGGCTTGGTAGATATTGTATCTTACAATATTATTAGAGCTAAGAAGACATAGAGTCTCATCGAGGATATGGAGCAAATCGGAATTGTCTCCGACGTTCAAACTTCTAGAATTCTTATAGAAGCTTCTCTAAAAGAAGGCAATTCTAGTGTAGCCATGGCAGTTTTTGATCAGATGATCAGCATGGGCCTTTTTCCTGATCGTGTATTATACAACTCTATTATGGATAACCCCTACGCATAAAAGGTAAAATAGGGATGGCTCAGAACATTTTCCATGGTGTTTCTCCTGATCTTATCTCGTATAATATGCAGAAATCAGCAGATTTCGCAAGGCTTCTATAGTAACTGAAGCACGGAGTCTTTAAGAGAAAGCTAGAGGCTTGAATCCCAGTGAAATCACCTTCAAATTGATTATTGGAGGTCTCTTGCAGGGGAAGAACCTCTCAGAGACTTGTGCGATTTGGGATCAGATGATGGAGAAGGGTTATACTCTTGAGACAGTCTTAGCTCACTCTTATTAATGCAATCAACTCATAGGTTGCACAGTATCCGCAATGGTTTGTAACTCTAAACACCCACCTGGTTGTATCTTTTTGCATGTTTCTGATGGAGCACCTATGTGGTATTATCTTTTGTACGCTTTCTGATACTTATTTGCATATGGACAGTGGCTTATTTATCAAATATCACCCGTACCTGCTTGTCCTTTAATATCAGCAGCTTTTGCGAAGTTTCCTATCTTGCGATTTATGTTGCTACCGTTTGTGTCTTGTGTTTTGGTTATCACATGATTTTGCTGTGGTTACTGCTTTCATTCCTTATATGCTAGGTGATGCTTTCTTCAGTACATATTTTATTTCTTTCCTTCTGTATGTTCTTTGATTTGCCTTACCTGAGCCAAAGGTCTTTCGAAAACAGCATTTGTACCTCCATAAAGCAGGTCTGAGTACACCCTACCCTCCTAGACCATCTACAACCACACTCTATTTTACGCTCTAAATATAGAGATTCTCTATATTTGGAGAACACCAACTCTATCCGAGTACATCCTACCCTCCATAGACCATCTCCAACCCCACTCTATTTTACACACTAAATATGGAGCTTCTCTATATTTGGAGAACACCAACTCCAACCAACAACTCTATTTTACACACTAAAAAGGAATCCTCCTCTCTCTCGATATTATATTAGTTTTTTATTTCATTTATATTTTTATTTCATAGCTTAAATCCTTCGGAGTATTTTTACTTCATTTATATTTTTTATTTCATAATTATCTTTTACCCCAAATTTTTAAATAACATAAATTGCAAGCAAATATTATATATTATTCATATTAATGGACAATTCAAATAAAAGTGAAATCATCGATGAAATACAATTAAATAAATATTAAATCATGGTAAAATTTATTTATTTCTAGATAAATATTCAACTTTCAAGGTTAAAACGTTGCTCCCATAAATGTTCTATTAATGCATTACAAAGTTCAAATTTTTTTTTATGTCTAGCTAAAAATTGTTCAAATCGATAATTTCATCTACCACCATTTATACGGTAATTAAATTAATAAAATTTAAAATTAATATGACAAAAATATTACATTAGAAAATAATTAGGAATATTAGGGACTTAATTAATTATCAAATATAATTTATAGTATGTTAAATTACAAATGTTGTATAATATAAATATTAATATTATAATTAAAAAGTAAAATAGAGGGGATGAATAGTAACTCTCTATATTTGGAGAGTTACTATTCACCCATTCTATTTATAGAGTTTAGAGGGGAATTTGGGGGACGGTTGGAATTGGACCATCTATTTTTATAGAGTATAGAGGGTAAAAACTTTGTGGGACTACACCGGGTATGTAGTTGTTGGAATTCTTATTTTTGCTTGGGAAGATCTTTGGGATTCTGCTTCTATATCCTTTGATTAACAGGCGGCAGTACCTACGGTCTATTTCCCTTCCTCCCCTACTTGATACCACCCTTTGGGTCATTTTCCAATCACAAACTGATGCTACTTTAAATCCCAATATCACCCATCCAACCCGAACCTATGCTGCTGGGAACGGATATCCGACAAACGTGTAGATCTAGAGGCCTGATTCGTCATCACACAAATTTTAGAATTTGGGGACACTATCGACGCAGCTCTTTTTGTTGAGAAGATAACTGTTATTTTAAGCAACACTGCAATTTAACTCCAATTCTATATAATTAAGTTAAATGACCAATAATATGTAAATATGGCTTGATTTGTTTATTTTATTTTATTTTGAGTATTAAATGATTTCTAGCTATTGCTCACTTCTTCGATGGGTGGGATACAGCAACACTATTTGAGGACCACCACCAGTGGAGGCATTTTTGAACAATCCGAGCAACATAGTTTCTACCCAAAGGAGGGGGGAGACAGAAAAAAAGAGACTGACTAGCATAACAGTAGACCAAAATAGCATCCCCTTGTATCTCAAATTCACCGAGATATTCCCTCTTCTTTACCTACCCTGCTTCAGGTCTCTCCGGTCACATTAGTTTCATCCCTAGCTACTTAATGTTCCCCAATAGAAAACATGAATCCACTATCTCTCCCGTCTCTAGTGGGAGGTAGCAGGTACCCATAGGATTAGTCAAGGTGCATACAAGCTGGCTCAGACACCACAGTTATCAAAAAGAGAAAAGGGAGGTCGTCAATATTAAAAAAATAACAGATCTTCACAATGACAACTAAACTAGAAAGGAGGATGCAAATGACCCCGATATCTAGCTGCTGAAATCAGAGGGAGAAATCAGCTCTGTTACCTAACGTAGGCAATAGTGAGAAATGTTAATGTGACCAAAATTCCAGTGCATCAACTCAAAGTATTTAGGAAAATTCACAAAGTAGAAGGAGAGTTGACATACAATTTCTGTGGCATCAACACGTGTTCCAATAATCTTCAGTCTAACTTCACTTTCCTTCTGAATTTTAACCTGCAAAAGATGAATAAATCAAACTACTGAATCACATCTAGAAGCTGGAACTTTTTCAAAAGAAGAGATAAAGGAAAGCAATAAATGACATACTGAACCGTCTGAAGTTGTATAATTTGGCACATCCCCTGATTGGAACTCCATGTCATCTGGTATCAACTGTTGGAAATCCAAGGATCAAACAAAAACAGACGTGAGAAAAAGGTCTATATAAGCTTTTGCAAGCATCGGTTTGAATGCATCATATCACAGTCTGGAAATTCTTGAGCTTTTAAATTGGATATTTTGGTCTAGGAACTAAACAAGTTTCCAATATTTTGTTTGGCTAACCAATTTAACTGATCTCTTCTTTTCTTTGATAGGTAACTGAAAGAACGTTATTGATGTAAAGAGGGTCCAATTTCAAGAAAAAGTTGAATAGAAGAACATACTGAAGATAAAAGCTTTACAGAGAGTATAAAGAACTGAGACCTGTTCAACTGATACCAGCAAAGTTACCGGGTAACTCTTTCCACTAAAGCATAGGTAAACAAAAAGAAATAACTCAATGTGTTTTGCAAATTTTTTTTGTCTCAGTGGAGATTTGAACCATAGCCTCCAAGGTTTTTAACCACTTAGTTGACCATCAGGCCGCACCCTTTTCCCTCTACTGGGATTCCCACCACCACTAGTGAATACTGAATAGTCACAAATACACTCCTTAGATAATCTAGGCATCAATGAAGTTCACTTAAGGTGATAAACTCAATACAGTTTAGTTCTAAAAATGTCTAACATGAGTTCCATGAACAATTTGATCCTAAACACAACTCTTAAGGACTATTTATATTACGCAAAGTACCCATTTAGCTTGGCAGAATTTTTTTTATTTTGTTTTTCTGATAGATTAGCTCGGTGGAACATCTAACGAGTACAAATGATAAGGTCGAGAATCACACAAGAAATACATACATATACATATACGTATATATACATATATACATATGTGTGTGTGTGTGTGTATAGATAGATAGATAGATAGAGAGGGAAGAGACATCAAAACCATCCTAAACTATACCACACTCAAACACTCAAACTTATCTGGCGACCTATTCCACCCCCCAACCTTGTTCTAAGTGATATTATTACCACCTTAGAAGGTGACATGGCAAAACAAGTGCATTCACCTTCCTAAAGTGTGTGAGAAGTTGAAGAAAAATCTTAAAATGACAAACTTATACACTTGGCATGATTTTATTGGTCATTATATAACTAATTAAGTATTCTTTCTTTTTTAATACATTAATTATATTAATTCTCTTTCTTATTTATCATTTTATTTGTAGGGGGCACTTTTTAAAAAAAACTTTTCTTTTTCCTTTCTGTTTGGGTACTTCTTCGTCAGTTCACTATCCCAAATATTTCTCAACTTCATCCGCCATGAAAGCATTTCCAACCTTACCCCTTGAAACTTTGAAAAATGAACTCTAAGAAAAAAAGAAAGGAGTGAAAAAGATAATGACTTTCATCAAAAAGTTCATGGTATTTGATTTATTCATGAAAATCATAATTTTTTTAGGTTAAACTCATCAAAGAAGACCACTGAAAAAAACAATTGAGGAAGATAACAACTCCTACTGAAAATCTCATGATATTCACACATAACATTCACGACTTTTTTCATTCAGTTGTCGAAAATCCAACGAAGAAAATGATTACTCTTTTTCTGCCGCGCTATTTCAACCAGAGCAGCACCCACAACCACCAAAATGTCCTTTCAGTCATAAACCATTAATAACATACTTAATTTTTCATTACATATTAAGAATAAAAACATACGATTTTCAATTTAATATCAAATTTTCGAAGCAATTTTACAGATCTAAAAATTTCTATTTGCTTCACCGAACAATGGCGTTATTGTCGCAAGTCGACACTCTACTGTCAATAGCTTCCACCTTTCATGATCGTCTTACTATTCCTTCTTTCTCTCTTCCGTTTCTTTTTTCCCTTCAACTTGTCAACGATGGAGAAGAAAGAAGAAAAGATCTAAGAAAGAGATACTATATGCTATGGGGGAGCAGAAAGAACCTAGGAGGACACTTGTTTTGGGAAATAAAAGCAAGAAATATTAAGGGAAAGTGTGAAAAAAAAATTAAAATCATATTATACACGTGTCAAGTCGTGTATAACACGACTCCACATAGAATCTGAAATTATTTTAGGAAAGGGGTAATAATTTCACTTCAAACAAACTTAGGGGTGTAATATATCGGCATATTAGATTGAGCATGAAATTGCCTTTTGGTATACAATTTGGGGTGATTTTGATGTCTTTTCACAATTTCACTTTAAACAAAATTGGGGGTGTAATAGATCAGCATATTAGATTGAGTGTGAAATTGCCTTTCGGTATATAGTTTGGGGTGATTTTGATGTCTTTTCCATATATATATATATATATATATATATATAGAGAGAGAGAGAGAGAGACTACTTAGTGTAGTTACATAGATAATCTTAAACTAGGTATTCAACATAAGCTAATATCATTTGAGACAATGTTCAAGAATGCGCTCGCATCGTCCCATAATGCGATGATGTGAAGCGATGTGAGCCCCTCTCGTTGAGTGTGGCTGATGAGAGCCAACCTTACAGAAACAGGTGCATCACAGTGTCATGCGAGAAGCGAGTTGATGCGAGCGCATCTTATTGATTTTATTTTAGGATTAATTTTAAATTAAAAAAAAAGTCACGTCATTTGATTTTATGGTTAAAGGAGGAATACTTCAAGGTAACATAACAAGGGAAAAGAAGTTGTTACTTCAAGCCAAGTTGAGGAATATGAGGAAGTTGAAGATGATGAGCAATATGATGATAATGAAGGAACACAAGATTTCGACACTCTTGATGAAGTAGATGAGCATTTAGACAATCTTGATGAAATAGATGAGCTTTAGAAGAACCAAGAATTAGATGTTGAAACATTATTAATTTAGATTTGATTTTTCTTCTTCTTTTTGGTTTGTTTTGCTATTTTTGTTGAACTGCTTTACTATTATTGTCTGTGTTGCTTTGCTGGTCTATTTTGCAGCAGGCGGTAATCAAACCTATGATTTTGGTGTTTAATTTCAACTTCTGCTTATATATATATTGTCTATATTGTCGATTATATAATTGTTGTGGTCTTTTCGTTTTGTCTTACTGTTTGAATGCTCTATTCAGTCTTTTTTTCCTTTTAAATTGCGCTTCATTTTAATGATATGCCCGCATCACTTCACTAAACCTCTCGCTCCTTTCTGCATTGCATCACGCTTCCCTGAACACTGATATGAGAAGCTAATATCATATGAGAACTACCACGTTCGAATTCTGGGTTCCTTCTTCATTTTTTTATTTGAATTAACACATTAGAAAACAGAATAAGTAGTTGGATTATCAGGATTTGTTATAGTGATGAAACCCACTGGTTCAAACTAATCCGTTAAGAGTTTGCATCACCAAAGGGGTTCCGAAATCAAAGGGAAAATAAACACAAAGAAAATGTAGACACGTTTATGAAAGATTGAACAAAAAAATCTTTGAAGAATCAATAATTTACCTTTCTAAGAAAAGTTGATATTCATGCTTTTACGATAGAAAATACATGCAAAGGACAAGTAATCAATGTGTTTATCAGTGCATCTAATACTCAAATTAAATTTCCATATTTCAAATTGGCGCATGTGGTCATGCATAAAGCAGGTAATGAGCTTGTAATATGCCACGCTAAGAAAATGTGCAGCATGTATGGTAATGAACAGATCCTGGTGTAAATATTAAAGATTGGAGAACAAACTCACATGATTTGAAACAAAAATCTGCACAGGCCCTGCTTCAGCAAAAAATCCCATCTGCAATATTACACACAGAAAAAATATATATAAGTAAACGGAGAAAAACTAACATTAATGATTAACCAATCAACTATACTGCAACACGAAGGAAACAACTATATTGATGAATATTTTACATCCATTCTTCTACACGCAGGCACACTACATTCCTAACTAAAAAACAAAATTGCAGCGCGGTGCACTAAAGCTCCCGCTATGCACGGGTCCGTGAAAGGGCCGACCACAAGAGTCTATTGTACGCAGCTTCACCTTACATGTCTGCAAGGGGTTGTTTCAACGGCTTGAACCAGTGACCTACGGATTACATGGCAGCAACTTTACCAGTTACTTCAAGGCTCCCCTTCACTTCATTCCTAACTAGTAGTAATTATCTTCTTCTTATTTTTGGAAATTGGTAACTGTGATAGTATTTCATTTATCTTGTAAACCAAATTAGGGGTTCTCTAACAAGACTAATGTCAATGAAACTTAAGCCAATCAATCAATCACCGCAGTCCCAAACTACAAAGAGTCGGATAAATGATTGTCTACATCCATGTCACGCTATTCAAGTCAGTTTATTCGTTACATATAAATTAGGGATAAGGAACAAGTACCCCCAAACTATACCTGAAATCCAAGTGACACACCTAAACATTCCGGGTGTCCTATTACCCCTACATAGTAGGGCTAATGACAACCCTGATTATCTTTGACAGAAACATTTTGAAGTTAAAAATCTCCATCATTGGCCAATAAGGTCAATCAATCAATTAATCACCTCAGCCCCAAGCTACATAGAGTTGGATATATGGACTACAGCCATGTCAGTATTTTTGCCAGCTTATTCACGGCATATAAATTATGAACAACTATAATGCGATCAAAATTTCTTACTTAGCCTAACTCCCATGTGCAATATTTCACAATCATAAAGTATCTATAGATCAAGCTATCAATCAATACTATAAAAAAATCTATATACCCATCAATCAATCTAAATCTCAATTGAAGAATCTTAATTACATTGTTTTGTTATCTCATACAAACCCAAAACTAGTATTTAGCAAGAAGAGGACAATAATGGACAGTAAAAGTTACTGGTCGTTCGGCAACTAACCCGTCCAGAAGAAAGGAAGTTTTGGATACTATATCTTACCAGAGACTACACTTTCATGCTAATTTTGCTTTGTCAAAGAGATAAAACTATATCTTACCAGAGACTACACTTTCATGCTAATTTTGCTTTGTCAAAGAGATAAAACTCCAATCTTTTCATATGGTAACCCCCCCCCCCAACCCACCTACCCAGGAACTCAATAGTGGTCTTATCCTGCTTTACTCTCAGGTGATTCAAACAGTCAAACTTATAGTCAGAGGTGTAGGGTTTCTTCCATTAGGCTATTCCTTCACTTGGTAGTAGTCTTAAAACTGATAAGAACAGGTACTACACTTAATCTCAGCCAAAAAGGTTGAGTAAAGCTATTCCTTCATTTGTCAATAGTCTTAAAACTCTAATGTGAACAAAAGCTTCCATTTACAGATAAGCTTAGATCTTTTCTTCTCTATTTTCTTCAACCTTATAAATTTGCTTTTCTTACAAGGAAGGGGTTGAAGAAAGAGACCAACTAAACTATCCTCCAAAAGTTAAATTAGTGTTCCTTTGAGACATTTGAAGTGGACAAAAGGGCATAGATCAAAAGATTTTATACTCGAATCACTTAAAAGAGAGAAAGGAAGCTGTTTGTAACTTTGCATGAAGGGAATCATCCTCAATGGAACTATTGACAAGTAACCAAAAATTCATTGAACATTAGAATTCCAGATTGGACTCACAGACTAAAAAATTAGACAGTGATATCACCTAATATTTTCTCTATCTTTCCTAATTCCTAGTTCACCACATTGCTGAAAGCTTAAATAATGCTTCTAGTATCCATTTTCATTCAGAACCTGTATATTATTTCACCAGATGACTTTCTTTGCCTTGTAAACTGTTCAGTTAGTTATTGCTACTTCCATCAGATAGTGAAATTAGCATAAACAACAGAAAAGAGGAAAATTTTGCATCCTTTGAAGAATGGCTTTTTTTCTTGGGAACCATGAAACAAAAGGAAAAGACACAGGAGAGTTGAGAGTGCAATAAAAAAAAAGAATTTCTTACCTTGTTAACCATGGTCACAACAGCTTCCAAAATCTCACCTTTGAAAGGTCGAAACACAACACATTGATACTTCACTGGGAAAGTAACAAAACCCGTTCCATCACGAATTAAACCTTTCCCAACACTTTCAATTCCAGTAATCGCCACTATGAAACCATGTCTACCACTGAAAAGAACCCAAAATCTTAAAAATCAATTTAAACCGAAATTTTACATTAAAGCAAGGAAAACAATGGGAAATTCAACATTAAAGCAAGGAAAACAATGCGAAATTCAACATTAAAGCAAGAGAAAAAATGCAATTTAAACACGAAAAAGACGAAATTCAAACATTAAAAGAAGATTTAAAAAAAAAAAAAAAAAAAAAAAAGCTGAAATTCAATACTCCCTTAGTCCCAACTTATGTGGTATGAAGAATCAAACTGTTTAATATTAACCTTGAATGGGAATGAAATCTTAAAAAAAATTGAAAACTAGGTCAGAAAAAATAGTAAAAGCCACAATAATTCATTATTTAAGACTTGTTTAAATCTCAAATCCTAAATGATGTTACATAAATTGGAACGGAGTGATTATAATCCGTCCCAATTTAAGTGGCACGGATTTTGAGAATTAAACTGTTCAATTTTGACGCTGAATTCGGACATGAAATCTTTAAATTTTTTCAAAAACTAGGTAAAAAAAAAAATACTGTAATTTAAGTGACTGTCAAAGAAAGACTTGTTTGAATGACGAAATTTCGATAGATGCTACGTAAATTGGGGAGGAGGGAGTATGAATTAGGGTTAATTTATTTTTATGAATTGAATGGGAACCTGCAAGTGCCTTCAACATCTTTCATGAGTTTGGAGACAAGTTTTTCACGAAGGTCACGACCGAAGTGACGAGGATGAAGTTGCATGTTTCTCTCTAACACTATGTGGAAAAACATATTTGCTTTGCCTTTTCGATTTTGCTGAGGTTGATACGAGTGAGTGAGAGAACAGTAGTTGTCTGAACAAAGTTGTTGCGCAAAATAAGAAAGCTAATGGGGAAAACACAGAGAAGCAGCGTAGCTTTACAAAGGGTCGGTAGAGATATTATATTGGACTGGGTAAGGCTGAATTGCACAAATAACCTATTTTAAGAGCAAGTTTTTAACATAACCCAATTTTTATAATTTATTTGTACCTATATCTATAATCGATATTTATATCTATAATTTATATTTATATTTATATCTATATAATCTATATAAATATATATAATCGATATCGATAATAATAATTTATTAAAAGTGTGAAGTATCTTATAAATATCGTTTGAATTTTTTTAATTATCAATTAAAGTTTTTGTTTTAAACAAAATCGTCTGTTCACTATTTTTTTTAATATTTAAGAATTGAAAATTAATTAAAGATATTTATGATAAAATATTTTCTTATTAGAAAACATCAGAATTAATGACAACTAATACTTTTTAAATTAGTTTAAGAATTATAAATCAACTAAGTTTGATTTTAAGAAATTTAATATTGTCTTTTCTTATATTCCTCAAATAAAATCCTAATGATACATAAACACTAATATATATTACAAAACTTATAATACCCAAAAAGGCAAAATCGTGTAAACCCAAAAGGCAAAAACGTACCTTTTTTATCGTCATCCTTCTGCCTTTCTTTATTCTTTTTAGTTAATGAATTTAAAGATTATATATGAAGTATGTATAATCAACAATTGACATGTATTGTTCTCTTTTAATAATTTCTTGTGTTTCTTTCAGTTGTAATTTCTTTATAGAAAAATTGGTAAGGCAAGTGTGTTATTGCCAAATGAAGTAGTCAAAAAAATTAAAGATTTATCTCGTCGAAAAAAAAAATCAAGGTTTATATTACATGTGTGATGATTCTCTTTTGATTGCTGTAAGTTTTACTCCTTTCAAAGGTATTTGATAGTTTTTACACAAATTCAAAGGCAACACTATATAGCACTATTATAATAGTTACTGCATGCTTTTTTTCTCTCTCTGAAAGATTATTTGATTATAACTTTAATGCGTCTTTGTTGTGTATAACGGGCTTTAAGTTTCTTTTTATTTTTAGTGACTAAGTTTTGTTTCTAAGGATATATCAAAAGTTTGGACTTACTAGATGATGCAGTTCGTGTGAATATCGTTATAGTACTTTTTTTAGACTTAAGAAAGATGAACGAGAGTGTACTAAAAAGAAGAGGAGGTGAACAAAAGATAAAATTGTGTAGCTCTTACCAATTTCACTATGCACTATTAATTTAATGTCTAATCTATAGAATTATGTTATGTAATATGTATCACAAATTAAAATTTTCTTTTATCTATGGATTATTCGTCTTTTTAGTTGTGTGACATTCCATACACCAATTTTTATGTAATAAGAATATAATTAATGATTTTGTAAAGATTTGATTTTAAAAATAAGGGAAGACTTTAAATATAGAAACAAAAACGAAAAAGAACTGACAGCAAGCAACGGAAAGACGTGTTGCATGACAAAAGCAAAAGTGATGATGTAAAATACATAGGTGCTTATGCTAAAAAAAATATGTTCATGTTTATGATATTATATTAAAGTGTGAAGAATCTTTAAAAAATGATTTAAACTTTTATACTTTATTAAAAATTTTCGCAATAAATAATCAACTATTACACGTGCGACTAAACTAGTTGCACAAATAACCAACTTTAAAAGCAACATTTTAAGACGAATTTCTATCGTATTAAGGCTCGTTTGACCATAAGAATTTTTTGCTTCTTTTAAGAAAAATCACTTTCTTCCCAAAATGGTGTCTGGATATGAGAACTTCAAAAATAACTTGATGGAGTTGTATTTAAAAAAATAAAAGTAAGTAAAACTTGTATAGGCTATGTGGGAGGTGATGGGACCAATCAGCTGCACCGATTGCTCGAGAAGGGTGGGGGACTGCAAATTGATAGTTTATCTAGAATGGATGCTTCTAAAGAGCAATAGCAGTGTGCGAAGTGTACAAGTGTGGAAGATAGACTCAAGCTAAGATTCTGCTAGTGAGCATGAATGAAATGGCTACATATTGCCATGAATGGCAGATTGTGTCCATTTCCCGAAGCACTAAAGTAACATTACAATAGTTGGGAAGTGGCTTAGAAGTGTTTATTAGTGCTATTCTAAGAGTTTTTTTTTGTTGGAAAATAAGTTATTCTAAATTAATTATTTAGGAATTAGGTGTTTCAAAATCGTTATCCCACTAAAAATAATAGTACAATCCTGAAATTAATTATTGCACTTTCCTCATACCAAATGAGCTAAACTTGTGTGCTAGAAATTACAAATTTTATCTAAAGTTTGACATATTGCTTGTATTTTTTTCAATAATCATCAAATAATTGTATTTTTCTATAATAATAATAATAATAATAATCCAAAAATAACTACATTATAAATATGAACATCTATGAACTTATCAAATTTCAGACATATGGTCTAAAGTTGAGGACCGACAGATCAAACTTCAAATCAATATGCTTAAAGTTGGCATATGTAAGTGGTGCTTCAAACATTTAGGTCCAAAGTTAGATTTGATAGTCCATAACTTCAGACTCCGATATCCGAACCTTGAAAGCTTCCAATTCAGAGGTCTGAAGTTGAGAATTATCAAACCTCTACTTCAAACCTAAATGTCTACAATTGATATATATTAGTATGATTCCAACTTTTTTTTTTTTTTAATCATCATCAATATGGAACATCTAATTAATCTCTAAGTTTAGCATCTCATGAGCGAGTTTGCTTAAACCTAGGCAATGAGGAAGTCAAATGTATTTTTTTGGCTCTAAGGCTAGGAAAGAAATATGATAGCATGAAAGATGCAACAAAGAGGACAAAAAGGTCTTTTGAACAAGATAATTGTTATTTTCGCACAACATTTTAGAAAACGGTTAAACATTAAATAGCAAGTTACAAACTGGCCACCCCTTGAAATATTTGCTCAACAATTTCACAAAGGCGCAATATTGCTACATCAAGTAATCAATGAAGTGGATGAAAATCACGAAAGAAAATAATTCAAGTCCCATCATAGATAAAAAGAGTTGAACAATTTCTTCTCATACACCATAACTTTAAAGTAATCCATACGTGCACAAGCTAATTCAAATACACAAACTCTACCTGAGATCTTTCTCACATAGTCCTCTCAAATTCAATGAAAACAACTTGGTGAAATACCCAGTAAATATGGTCAATAGAAAATAATTTCCTTTACTACAACATCTCTCTTTTGTTATCAGTGGTGTCTAATTATCTTACACGCACCTCGACTATATGTGCTATATCTTATTTCCCATCAGTACATGTACCGAATTTCCATGTCTCAACTGCAGAACAAATCTAGCAGTTTTCTAATCACAACATACAGTGTCATCTCACAAAGTGGGGTATGGGGAGGGCAGAATACATGCAAACCGTACCCCTCAAAGGTAGAGAGGTTGCTTCCGATAGACCCTCAGCTCAAGAATCTTATAATACTTTCTAATTACCAAGAACCAGTAGCAAGTCATTAAACTTACAGATAAACTACCACCCAATTAAGGAAAAAGTTGCTGCAACAGAGAAAATCTTAAGTATCAACAATCTACATATCTGCACGGCAATTTACATACCGATTTACACGATTTTAATTGATAAATTGCATGAAGTTAAATAAAATAAAAAAGACAGATGAAAAAAGAAGAGAGCATGCGGCCATGAGGCCACCTCGAAACTAAGTTAGGTCCTTGAATTTTCAGCTCAGAAGAGAAGGTTTTTTTAACCAACCACTAGCTCCTCTCCGTTCTAACACATACTCATACGATGTACATCCCAGAAGTCGTCTGTCTGCATCTCCAACTGATCTTTGCCACCCATAAGAATTTCTGCATACAAGATAAACTTCTTAAAGGCTTAATAGAAGAAGAACAAACATTAGTACAAGATGCATCATGCATAACAACGCAAAAGCTTTATTTTAGCATTTCAGATAACCCATCTCAAAATACAACCAGATCATCCAGATTAAGCAATTATCTTTGATGTTTTGAGTTTCACTATTAAGCCCATAAGAAACAAGCAAACATGCTGGAAGCAAAATACACGAGCATAGGATTTTGCAGAGTAAGATCATCTGCATCCTTATTTATCAAATAAAACATGGTCCACATCCTTAATTGTGCAAAAAAAAAAAAAAGGATTGATCTACATCCTTGCAAAAAGAAAAAAAACATTAAAATAAAAGAGAAAAAATATTCAAATAAAAGCTTACAATTGCAGGCAGTTCTATAGAACAATTATAAACTTTAAGACCAACAATGCTATATGGGAGTGAATGTTGGGTCAATATAGTACAACACATCCCAAGGATGGGGGACACAGATGTGGATGCTAAAATGAATGTGCAATCATACAAGATTAGAAATGATCAGATTTGGGATACGGATTGAGTAGCACACATCGAGGATTGGTAAGTAAAGGTGTTAAAAGAAAAGGAGATAGACCTAAAATCACATAGATGGAAGTTGTCTCAAAGGACTTACAATCTCTTCGGATATATGCAGATTTAGCTAAAGATCGAACATAATGGAAGAAAAAGATCTACATAGATGATACCTATTAGATAAGAATGTGTCTTAGAACATGTTAGCACTTTTCTTATAGGTCCTATACTTTGTAAGCGTGATTTATCCTTTCAAAGACTAATATCTTTGAAAAACCTAAAGAACTTTAAATACTTCTTACTTATACTTGCATAACATTGGCACGAGATGAGTTTAAATAGAGTAATATGGTCACTAAGAATTCACATGCCGACCCCAAGCAACTCTATATGGTCACTGAGAATTCACATGCCGACCCCAACTTGCTTGGGACCAAGGCGTAAGTATTGGTGCTATATAGAATTTCTAGCACTTTTTATTTGCTGCAAAACATTGACATGAGATGAGTTTAAATGGTGTAATATGGTCATTGAGAATTCATATAGCCGACCCCAACTTGTAAGGGACTAAGGCACAAGTATTGTTATTGCATAGAAGTTCTAACACTTTTGATTTGTACTTGCAGAACATGGACATAAGGTGAGTTTAAATGGAGTAATATGGTCATTGAGAATTCATATAGCTGACCCCAACTTGTTTGGGACCAAGCAGTATGTATTGTTGTTGCATAGAAATTCTAACACTTTTCATTTGTACTTATATAATTTTGACATGAGCTACATTTAAATGGAGTAATATGGTCATTGAGAATTTATATAGATGACCCCAACTTGTTTAGGATTAAGGCATAAGTATTATTGTTGTATAGAAGTTCTAACACTTCTTATTTGTACTTGCATACCATTGACATGAGATGAAATTATATGGATTAATATAGTCATTGATAATTTACATAGATGACCCCAACTCTAAGTTGCTCGGACTCAAGTGCGGGTGTCCGAAACGCGTGAAGATCTAAAGTTCGGGTCCTTCACGATCTAAATTTTAGGATTTGGGGATATGGATATGGGTAGGGGGATTTGGCTATAATAACTCAAATATTTAAAAAGAATTAAAAAAACCTAAATTATGAGATATTATATGGAGAACTTGAGGAGAAATATTGATCAAGAGGAGAATCTTTATAGGTGATAAAAGGAAAAGGAGTAAAATAGAAATTTATACATATAAGGTATTCCATTTTCTTCAATTTCACCTTACATTTTATTTTGATTACAAAAATCATTGAATCTGTCCGGAATTTCTCCGTCCATTTTGGCCAAAGTACCCAAAATCGGTTGACCAAATCGGGTACAGATCCCATACCCACACCCATGTCACGTCGACATGGGTGCAGCACCTAAAGTGAAGAGCCCGGGTAATTTAGCCCCAACTTGCTTGGACTAAGGCGTAAGTGGGGTTATATGAAACTAGGTACACATCGCTTTACTGCATGACCTCACGAGTGAAAATGAGGTTTTGTTTCTGGAGAGAAGAAGGTAGCCATAGTCTCAATCAAGATGCATCCATGGCAGACTCATAAACATGCCATTTTCAATGTACTGCAAACTTCTTTTCATATAATGCATATACTTAAGTTTATTCATGTCGAATTAGACCTTGTCCCATAGAAACAAGTGTACCCAAACGAATGCAATCATTTGTTCCTCAAAAGGGCATATAATGTATTGTTTCTAACAAATCCACTAATGAAGATGAAACTGGAAAAGGACATGGAAATTCATTTTCACTAATAGAGAGGCTCTAACATTCCAGTCGATCGGAGAAAGAGAGAGAGCAACAAATAAATGGGAAAAGTAGGAGAAACAGAAGTTTTGCTTATTTTGTTCAATTTTGGGGAAAGAATAAAAGGATAAGGGAATGAAAGGTTTAAAACATATTTAATATTGGCTAATGACCAAATAACATATTAGGAACAGAAAACAAAATAACGTATCTTTCTTCAAGGAATCTAAACACAATATAATGTGTATTTAGTTTTAAAACAAGAGGGATGGCCTTGGCTCAGCGGTAAGCTTGCTTACCGTGGTGTGCCAGGGTCGGGGGTTCGAAACACCCCTCCAGCGAAGCTGGGGTGAGGGCGCGTAGGTCAGGCCCGGAGTGGTCCCCCCCTCCCCGACACCTACGGAGTAGGTATGAACCGGGTCGTCCCTTTTTAGTTTTAAAACAAACACCAAGACAATTATCTACCTTTTACTTCCTTTTGCATGCTTTTGAAAAGTCTCATTCTTATACTTCAATTTTCTTTAAGTTATTACAATCCCCAAAACCAATTTGTGGGATCATACTGGGTATGCTGTCGTTGTTTTTTTAAGTTACAATCACTGCCAAATGCTACTGCAGAAAAAGGCATAAGTACCCCCTGAACTAAGGTCGAATTTTCTTGTTACTTATCTTTGCGGTGTAATACCCCCTGAACTTTTTTTAAAAAAATAAATGCCTCCCTAAAAGATCATGATCAGTTCTATGTCTAGCAGTGAAAACCACGTGATTACCAAGCGTTTATTTCATTTTCTATTTTTCTTATTCTTTGAAGGGTAGCCCTGGAGTAACTGGTAAAGTTGTTTCCATATAACCAGGACGGGTTCAAGCCTTGGAAACAGCCTTTGGCAAAAAAGCAAGGTAATACTGCCTGCAATAGACCCTTGTGGTCGGGCACTTCTCCAGACCTTGCACAATGCGGGAGCTTTAGTGCATCGGACTGCCCTTTTTTTTATTTTTCTTATACTTTACTTTTCTCTTTGTTTTCTTCTTCTTTTGGTTTCTTCCAGCTGCTTGCTGACAATGAACAAGTTCTAAACAGCCCTTTTCTTCTTTTATGTTTTTTTTCTCTACTTTTTCTTATGTTTTCCTCTACTTTCCATACTTTATTCCTCTTTCTTTCTTTGTCATCTTTTTCTTTCTTCTTTAGGGGTGGTTCTACATCATCGGCACCACCATTGATGCAGAGGCATCGACTGACGGCTGTGAACCAACCTCTGTGTAAATCGACCGGGAGAAGGCATTTCAGAGGCTTGTGATGGTTTTCCAAGGTAGATTGTGAAGAAGGTAATGGAAGGAAGGGGTGAAAAATGGGTTTTATGAAGGTTCTGATGGTTCTTGGATGGTTTTTCCTGGCTGGTGAAAGTTTTGTCAGAGAAAATTAATTGTATTTCTAGAAAAGGAAAAAATAATAACATTTAACTCTGTTTCACAAAGAAAGGAAGAGAAATAATTCAAAAGACAGATACAAGCTACTGTTTTAACGTTAATTAATTATCTTACTAATTGACTGTACAATGTCCAATTAAAAAATCATGTGTGCCCATATTAATTAGATCTTAACTTACTTTTGCCTCTCACGTGCCTCTAAGAGAGTGAGCATACACCATGTGTCACCTCAGCACCTAAGGGTGTTATTAACACACTTGTTAGGTAAGGAGGAAGTTTCTTTGGCAAGGAACCAATGAAAGGAGGGATCATAATCTAGTCAAATGGGAAGCAGTGATAACTGGGAAAACACAAGGGGGGTGGGAATCAACAACAACAACAAACCCAATGTATTCCCACATAGTGAGGTCTGGGGAGGGTAAGATGTACGCAGTCCATACCACTACCTGTAGCAAGGTTGTTTCCGATAGACCCCCGGTTCAAGAGGGGGTGGGAATCAAGAACTTGAAATTCCAAAGCAAGGCCCTTAGAATGAAGTGGTTCTGGAAGTATAGCAATGAGAACCCGACTCTATGGAGGAATGTCATTAATGCGAAGTATGAAGAGGAAGACCACTGGATGACCAAGGAAATAACTACGCCCTATGGGGTTAGTCTATGGAGGTCTATCAGAACATTGTGGAGTGAATTCAAAACCAACATTAATATTAAAGCGGCAAATGGGGCTAAAAGTGATTTTTCGGAAAGATGAGTGGCATAAAGTAGGAAGATTGGAAATTTTGTTCCAGAAATTAATGCATTAGTATCTCATTAACAAGGTACCTCCCAAACTTAAAGGCAAGCTCTACAGAGTGGTGGTTAGACTGGCTTTGTTGTATGGGGCGGAGTGTTGGCCTGTTAAGAAGACCCACATCCAAAAGATAAAGGTGGCGGAGATGAGAATGCTTCGGTGGATGTGTGGGTGTACTAGAAAAGATAGGATTAAAAATGAGGTTATTCGAGATAAGGTGGGAGTGGCTTCGGTGGAAGCCAAGATGAGGGAAGCGAGGTTGAGATGGTTCGGTCATGTGATGCGGAAGAGCATGGATGGAGCATGGATGCCCCATGCGGAGGTGTGAGGTTGGCTAGGGATGGTTTCAAGCAAGGTAGAGGTAGACCGAAGAAATATTGGAGGGAGGTGATTAGACATAACATGGAGCAGCTTCAACTTACCGAGGACATGACCCTGGATAGGAAGTTGTGGAGGAGGCGAATTAGGGTAGAAGGTTAGCCTGAGTTAGGATGTTGTATGTTTTGGTGTATACTTGGAGTATCTTGCTTTTGGTATTATTGAATATGTTAATTTCAATTGTATCTTGTTCTATTACTATTCCTTATCTTATCTTAGATTGCTTTATTTTGAGCCGGAGGTCTATCGGAAATAGCCTACTTGGTGGGAATATACTTGGTATGTTGTTGCTGATTATCTCATCAACAAAAGACTATTGTAGAGTTCTGGACACCTCATGGGTGGAGCTTCAACTTTAGAAGGCATTTAAATGATTGGGAAATCCAAAGAGTAGCGAATTGCATCAGTACCATCGAATAGGTTAATGGACTGGACATAGGTCAAGATACCTTATGGTGGAAAGGTAACAAGGCCAGCTCAAAGTAAGTAATGCTTACAGGTAGATGAATCAAACAACTTGGTGCATAAACAACTAGCCATGGAGAGGCATCTCGAAAAACAAAATCCCACAAAAAGTGGCTTGCTTTATCTGGTTGCTAGCCAATGAAGCAGTTCTCTCCCAAGACAATCTGATGAGAAGAGGGATACCACTTTGTCCGAGGTGTTTTTTTTTGTGGGGGGAAAATATCGAGACAGTTAATCGTCTATTTTTTCATAGCACGGTAACTGGACAACTATGGAGGATTTTCCTAAATCTCAAAGGCATCCCATGGCCTATGCCTGGAAAGATTACTGAAGCAACCAGAGCTGGGAGGAAGCTGATGCACAAGCAAAAGACAGAGACAGATGGAGAATTATCCCTGCTTGTATGTGGTGGACAATTTGGAAGGAGAGGAATGCTAGGCGTTTTGATAGCATAGAGATTAGTATGCAAAATATTAAAGCTAAACTGCCTTTCGTTATTTTGTTTTTGGTGTAATCAAGTATATTCAAATGACACTATCTCTCTAATTGATGTTCTAGATTCAATTTAGCTAAGAGTTAGCAGGATTTGGAAGTTAATGTTGTTGTAATTATGGTTTTTCGGTACAACTTATGTGCTGTTTGTGAGAGGTTACCAGTTTCCAAAAAACAAACATTCGTCTATAATTCAAGGGTGTGGGAGTCTTTTCCCATGCAGGTGCTAATGACTTCTTACAGTAAAAGAAAAATATAACATAAAGCGTATTCAGAAATTAAATCATGTTAAAAGTTGGATCCTATGGTAACAGTTGCTCATGTATAGACTCTCAAATCAGCAGGTCAAGAGGACGAGGTGGTAGTGAAGTTGGAGTCTCAGGTGGTGTGTAAGAGAGATAATTTTAAGTACCTTGGGTCTATGATTCAGGGGAATGGAGAGATTGATGAGGATGTCTCTCACCGCATTGGGGCAGGTTGGTTGAAATGGCGGCTCACCTCGGGAATCCTTTGCGATAAAAAGGTACCTCTCAAGCTTAAAGGCAAATTCTACAGAGTTGCAGTCCGGTCGGCTATGTTGTATGGCGCGGAGTGCTGCCGATTAAGAACTCTCACATCTAGAAGTTGAAGGTGGCGGAAATGAAGATGTTGCGTTGGATGTGCGGTATCATGAGGGCTGACAGGGTTAGGAATGAGGCTATACGGGACAAGGTGGGAGTGGCGTCGGTGGAGGATAAAATTCGAGAAGGGAGGTTGAGATGGTTTGGGCATGTGATGAGAAGGGGCACAGATGCTCCAGTTCGTAGGTGTGAGAGGTTGGCCTTGGATGGTTTCAAGCGGGGTAGGGGTAGACCGAAGAAATACTAGACAGAAGTAATTAGACGTGACATGGAGCAATTACGGCTCACTGAGGACATGACCCTTGATAGGAAGGTTTGGAGGAAGAGTATTAGGGTAGAGGGCTAAGGGATGTGGTTAAGTCATAGGCTGGAGTTAAGAGAGTTTCGTGTAGCTTGGTTGGTAGGGCTAGGGTTAGGGGTTGGGGGGGCCTTTTGTTGGTTCATGTACTTATTTGAGGTTGTTGTATCGTTGTTATTTTATCATGTTGTATGCTTGCGATATTTGAACACGGTCTCGATCCTTTTCTTGAGCCGGGGGGCTATCGGAAACAGCCTCTCTACTTCTTCGGATGTAGTGGTATGGACTGCGTACATTCTACCCTCCCCAGACCCCACTATGTGGGAATATACTGGGTCTGTTGTTATTGTTGTTGTTGAGGTACCAAAGGATCTTCCATGTTCAGAACAAACCACACAAAAGAGTTTTAATCATGTTCCCTTCCCCAAAACCAAAAAGGAAGTCGGAAATAAATACAATAACTAGATAAAGAGAGAAAATCAAATAAATAAACAAGTAAAAACCAGTAACCAGCAGCAAATAACAAGGAGGCTGTATCCACCAAAATCATATTTTGTGGCCATTGTTTAACTTTGCATCCTAAACGGGAAGACAAAAAATTGATTGTTCATATGGCATATCCTAAAAGAATCTCCGGCCTCAAAGAACATCTTGGTAATTTAACGGTTAAGATCATCATTTTTATCGGAATACACATTTACATTATATCAATGAAATGGTTGTGTCAAATATAATTGCAATTAACTTTATTTACCCCCACCAGTTTTCTTTGGAACACATTTTACTTGAGAAGAGGATAAAAGTGGCTGAACCACGTACCACCAAAGTCTTTTCTGAAGAATGATATGGAATCATGGGAGAGAAAAGGTGAGAATTTTCGGGGGACAAGTGAAAAGAGAAATAAAACGAGAAGTGAACCATCTAGTGACCTTTTATTGATCTTGATGGAGAGGTACTTCTGTGTCATATTAAGAGACCTGCCTTGATTGGTAATGTTTGAATCAATTTTGTATTTAGGCTTGGTTATATGTTAAATAATATTTGAAAGACTAACAGATAAAATATTAAACAAAATTCAAAATAATATAAACTATTAAATGTTTTCTTTGACTTTTAAGATTGTATCTTTTCTGTTGAACGAAATTATTCAGCCCTCACGGGACAGACTAAATGAATAAAGTAAATCAAGCAGAATGGGAGTATGCAAGTAATGTACAACATGTACACCTTTAAAGTGATTATATTTTGACATTACTAAATAGTGTTATTGATGGCATCCCAACCTATCTAATGCCTCTGATCCCTATATGCCAGCTAGCGTGGAGAAGAACATGGATAAAATCATAAGGCAATTCCTATGGGAATTGGGAAGGTAAACCAAAAAGGAGGAAATTTCATTATGTAAATTGGAGCATTGAGACAAAATATAAGAAGGAAGGAGGTCCTGGGAGTTGTATCTTAGAGCTCACAATCAGAGCATGTTATGTATATGGTGGAGGTTAAATGGTGGGGAAAAAGGTTCTCCGCGCAGTGGTAGAGGGGATTTTATGGAAGACTCCATATAGATTTTTTTTTTTTTTTGAGAAGGTAACAGAAGACTCCATATAGATTACCTGTTTGGAAACGGATCTGTAACCTCTGGGAGGAATTCAACAATTATGCTGTCTTGAGGGTGGGCAATAGGAAAAAGGTTCAACTTTGGGAGATAATTGAAATGGTTCTGGTTTGCTGAAAAATCAATTTCTCAATCTGTACAGATTGGTGTATAATCCTGAAGTGTCTTAGCTGATATATTTACTGATTTAGGATGGAACTTCGGGGTCGTTTGGTAGGAGGGATAAGGATAACTAATCCCGGGATTAATTTCGAAGAGAAGCTTATCCCGTGTTTGGTTGGGACAAATGCATGGGATTAGTTATCCCGGGATTGTAGTCTTTTTCTTATCCCTCCTAGAGGGTGGGATAACTAATCCCGGAATTAATAATCCCGGGATAACTTGTGTTCCAACCAAACGACCCCCTTCCAGTTCAGAAGGAATTTCTTCGACACGAAAACGCGGTAAGTTGACTAATTCATTCAGAAGATGTAATAAGTAGTGTTATTGCCAGGAAAAAAAAAGATGTTGTACTCTGGAAAGCTAGTAAAAAAGGTTCTTCTATTGGCAGCTCATTTTATAAAATACTCTATGCTATTCAGTCAGTGCAAGCACAAAAGTGGCCTTGGAGGTGATCAGTAAGACTACAGTCCCAAAAGTTGCCTTTTTTGTCGGCTAGTATCTCATGAAGCATGTCTAACTCAAGAAAATGAGATGAGAAGGGGTTGGATAACGTGCAGCAGATGCCACTTGTGTGAGAAATCTTGTGAATCTATCAATCATATTCTTGTTTATTGTGAATTTGCTTTGCAAGCGTAGATGATGTTAATAGCCGACTTTGGCATCTATTGGACAAGTCCTATGAAGTTCAGGAATGTGGTAGAGTGCTGGGAAACTGCATGTCCAGAAGCATTCCTAAAGCAGATCAGGACAGATATGCCTCTTAGCATAGCTTGGACCATATGGAAAGAAAGAAATACGAGTTCTGAGGCCAAAACACAGAAGCTGCAGTCTGTGAAATGTAGCTATTTCATTACTTGTACTATTGGAAAGATGGAAATGTTGTTATGAATTCAGATAACATGGTGCAGATGATAGACTGCTTAAGATTTTAAGGTAATAAAGCCAGCATTATCTCAATATTTCCACAGTACCAACTTGATACTGTTTTTAATAAAATCTTAACTTCAAATAAAAATAAAAATTAAGACTAGGAAGATTACAAGGCAAAGACATTTCACTTCTATATCATAAAATCAACTGATGACAAAAACGAGACATTCCTAAGACGGGCTGCTCATTCTATTAGGGAAAAAGCATAATGGTGCATACTTGAATTATAATGGGAAATAAGATTGCATCAAGCTACTAACCTTAGGTGCCCAGCGAACGCATAGATAAAAGCTATCTATTTTTATCTCATAAAAACCGAGGCTTTCTATCTGCTGGCTTCAGTATCTGGAATGAGCACATTAAACTTTCATCAACACTCATCATTGCACCAGCATTATCAAATTCACCACAGTAGTTTGGGGCCGAAAATATTGTCACTAGCTGCCTTTCAGCAAAAAATTCATAACCATCTTCAACAACCTAGGTTGAAAATATTCTGGTCAATACGGGAGAAATGTGAAGGAAAGACAAAAAAAAAGAAAAATCATATAAATACCTGGTGGGCACGACAAACAAGATCCATATCATGTTGCATCAAGAATTCTGCAACCTTATCAGGACCAAAAGTATATGAAACTCCCCTATCATTCATTCCCCAACCTTTAACTTCCCGGCTAGGATCTGACCAAAGCAAATCACAGAGCAAACCAGAATCTGGAACATCAGTTGGACGAGGTAAATTTCTTATCTGATCTAAGTTTGTTAGATCTGGAGAAAGACCACCATGCATGCACAATATTTTCTCATCTATGAGAGCAGCAACGGGAAGACAATTGAAACATTCAGTGAAGCATTTCCATAGCTTCACGTTGAATCGGCGCTTACATTCATCATAAAATCCATAAATCCGATTAATAGAAGCACATTCATGATTTCCTCTCAAGAGAAAGAAGTTCTCAGGATATTTAATTTTGTATGCAAGTAGAAGGCATATTGTTTCCAGACTCTGTTTGCCACGATCCACATAGTCCCCTAAAAACAAATAATTAGCCTCAGGAGGAAATCCCCCGTATTCAAAAAGCCTCAAAAGATCACCATACTGGCCATGGATGTCACCTAGAATCCAGACCAAAAAACAAAGAGGGGAAAGGAGATGGATTAATCAGTCCAATACTGTTTTAATATGAATGATCCCATGCACGGGCTTAAGAAAGAAAGGATAAAAAGGACCAATACAAGACAATGAAAGTAAAATTTTACTAATCGGGAAAAGCAACTGACTTATGATATAAGATAATAATGAGGATACGATATTACGGAGGAGTCACAGTACATTGCAATGACTATACAAGACAGATAAAATAAAGATATCATGTACACCATTAAAGTTTAATTTTTTTCAAGATGGACAAGACAATTACGATGACAACGAAAGAATTTTATTATCTCTTTCCTCCCTTTCCTAAAATTTTAGTAGCCCTATTTTCGAAATCTAACCAAGTCCAGAGATTTATAACCCTGGCATAGATCTTCTTTAGTCAACAATGGTAAATTTTACTAAGAGAAACACAGTATCAAGCTAGTACAAAGACAAAGGACAAGAACCACGCCGATTATCATACCATTACTTCAGCTTGAACAAAATTTTAGGGCAGTGTGTATGCAGAAAACAAGCATCAGCAGAAGACAATATGCTATATCCAAGGTAATACCATATCCAAACGCACATATGATATTCAACTACCTGTCAACATTCTACAGTTTACATTTAAGGAAAAAAATATATGAAACCAACAACCCACATGTAAGCCACAAGTGGACATAAGGCAATCAACTCAAATGTAAATGAGTGGACAAGTGCATGATCAAGCTCTTTTCAATCAGTCAATGTTGTGGATGCGTGGAAGTCAATTAATTAAGTATTTAATTATTATTTTAAGTAAATTAATTTATTACTTATTTATATTTTTAGTAACTTTATTTATTATTCTAGGATAGGATTTTATGTTTCCTACTTTCAGTAGGATTAAAGGCAATTCACTTGGTGCGGAGATTGATGGAGCAGTATAGGGAAAGAAAGAGGGACTTACATATGGTGTTCATCGACTTGGAGAAGGCATACAACAAAGTCCCTAGAGATGTTATTTGGAGATGCTTAGAGGTGAGTGAGGTCCCGATGGCGTACATCAGATTGATTAAGGATATGTATGATGGAGCAAAGACTCAGGTGAGGATGAGGTGAGGATGACGGGAGGAGATTCAGAGCATTTTCCTGTCTTGACAGGGTTGCATCAGGGATCGACTATTAGCCCGTTTTTGTTTGCATTGGTGGTGAATGTGTTGACGCGGCATATTCAAGAAGAGATGCCTTGGTGTATGCTTTTTGCAGATGATGTAGTTTTGATTGATGAGACGCGGGGGGTGAATGATAAATTGCAGGTTTGGAGACAAACCCTTGAGTCTAAAGGGTTCAAGTTGAGCAGGACCAAGACAGTATATGGAACGCAAGTTTACTAACTTGAGGCAGGAGAACGAGGTGGTAGTAAGGTTGGAGTCCCAGGTTGTTTGTAAGAGGGTTGTTTGCAAGAGGGATAATTTTAAGTATCTCGGGTCTATGATTCAGGGGAATGGAGAGATTGACGAAGATGTATCCCACCGTATTGGGGCGGGATGGATGAAGTGGAGGCTCGCCTCGAGAGTGTTGCATGATAAAAAGGTGTCGTCCAAGCTTAAAGGCAAATTCTACAGAGTGGCAGTTCGTCCTGCCAAGCTGTATCAAGCGAAGTGTTGGCCAGTCAAGAACTCTCACATTCAAAAACTGAAGCTGGCAGAGATGCGGATGTTGCTTTAGATGTGTAGGCTTACTAGGGCTGATAGGGTTAGGAATGAGACTATCCGGAGAAGGTAGGAGTGGCTTCGGTGGAGGACAAGATGCGGGAAGTTAGGTTGAGATGGTTTGGGCATGTAATGAGGAGGGGCACGGATGCCCCAGTTCAAAGGTGTGAGAGGCTAGCTTTTGGATGGTTTCAGGTGGGGTAGAGGTAGGCCGAAGAAATACTGGAGAGAGGTGTTAAACGTGACATGGAACAGTTACAGCTTACTGAGGACATGACTCTAGATAGGAAGGTATTGAGGACGCAAATTAGGTTAGAAGGCTAGTGCATATGGGTGAGTCCTACCCAGTAGTTAGGAGAGCTTTGGGGTAGCTGGGCTGGTAGTCTTACGGCTTTGTCCATAGGTTGGAGCTACTAGTAGGAGGGTATGGGGGGGGGTGGGTGTCTTTGGTTCGTTAGTGTAGGGTATTACTTTGTGGGTGTCTTATTTATATTATTCCATCTTGTTTCATGCTTTATTACAACTCTGTTTACTATTCTTTGTCTTGAGCCGGGGGTCTATCGGAAACAGCCTCTCTACTTCTTCGGAGGTAGTGGTCTGGACTGCGTATATTTTATCCTCCCCAGACCCCACTATGTGGGAATACACTAGGTTTGTTGTTGTTGAGTAGGATTAGACTTTCTAGAAGAGAAAATACATAAAGTACCCCCTGAACTTGTCCGACTTTTTCAAAAAGACACCTAAACTATACTTTCGACCTATTACCCCACGAATCTTACTAAAATCGTTGTAAATACACCATTTTGACCAAAATTTTCAGCACTCCTCTCTTTTAAAAAGCGCGTGTTTGGCACTTTCCCCTTCTTCTTCCTCCTATTCACCTGTCTTCCCTTCTTCTCTTTCATTACTTCTTCCATTGTTGTTGTATTAAATTGAATTCTCTGCTAAAGTACGCCTCAATTGTTCTCCCTATTAAATTGAATTCCAAAAAAGAAAGATTTCATTCAATTGAGGATAAAAAATTTGATTGAATTGAGGTTAAAAAAATGCGGAGAACAAACTCCATTATTTTTTAGTTGAATCATTCAATTGAGTAGGGAGATTCAATCTTTCAAGAAAATGTACACCTCAATTCAATTCAATTGAGTTCATTAGCAGAGATTCAATCTTTAACTCTATTAAATTAAATCCGTTCAACTTTAACCCTATTTCCACATCTCCGTGCAAAAGAAAGATTTGAATTCCTCAATTGTTCTCCACAAATTTTTTAACCTCATTTCCACATTATTTGAACTGAATTAGTCAAAGTTGTTGTTTGATATGAGTAGCTCTAAGTCTTCTGTAAATATTGGGATTTTATTGCAATAATGAACAAAAAAAAAAGTAAAGATTGATTCAAGAAAATGTGAAACTGGGGTTAAAGTTGGAATTTTTTTAGATTTTTACTGCTAGAATTAACAACCCGGTAAATACCAATTCAAGAAAATGTGAAAATGGGGTTAAAGGTGGAATTTATATCACAAGAATGAACAATTCATGTAAGCTTTTTTTGGTTTACTGCAACAATTCATTATTGGTTTCTTGAATCTGAATCAGTGAAGTTTTTTTTGTTGGAGAAAGATGAGGAAGAGATGATGGAGGCTGTGAATGTATTGGCATCAATGGAAAAGAAGGAGATTGTATTGGCATCAATGGAGAAGAAGGGATTTTTAAATTATTTGACAAATAAATTACACGTGGCAGCTTTTAATTGGTAAATTAAGTCAACTTTTAACCTTTCAAGCGCCTGCTATGTGTGTCTACACGCAGAGGCAAAATTTAAGTCAAAATGGTGTATTTACAATGGTTTTAGTAAGATTCGTGGGGTAATAGGTCGAAAGTATAGTTTAGGTGTCTTTTTGAAAAAGTCGGACAAGTTCAGGGGGTACTTTATGTATTTTCTCTTTCTAGAATAGGGTTATTTTTTTCTACTTTCATAAGGATTAGACTAATGATGTAATATGACTCCTATTTAAAAGGATTTTTGAAGAATAAATCAATAAGTCGTATTACAGCAAAAAACAGGAGATTGGAGTTCTCTCTTCCATTGAGAACTATAAGGTTTCAGTCTCCCTTTAACAAGCTGAATTTATATATCGCCCTGTGAATCGATCCTTCCCCAAAAGATCATAACAATTTGGTATCAGAGACTGTGTATTACAGTAACCCTAATGGACTCTAAAATTGCAGCAATGGAACAACGTCTCAGCGAAAAAATTGTCCAAGTCATCCAAGAACAATTGTCTAGCTTGGAAAATTGGCTCCACAAAACTAGCAACACACAGACCAGGGTAAAGTAGTGCCCCGACGATTGGCAGGCCAACAATTCCTGCTACTAAAGGCAATACACTACTTATTCAACTAGCTGATCAGAATCACCCAACAAGTAGTAATTCCAATTCGACAATACCAAGATATGTAAAGATGGATGTTCTTACTTATGACGACATCAACGACCCATTAATTTGGGCACATTGTTGGGAACAATTTTTTGAAAATCAACATGTAACGGAAGCGGTAAAAGTTGGAGTGGTTGGGTTTCACATGTTTGGGGAAGCACAATTATACTATTATCAGCTTAAACGAAAAAGGGTAATGAGTTGGGAAGAATTCAGACACGTTTTAAGCGAGTTGGACCTCCTGAGAGTAGCAATTTGGTGGGCGAATAGTAACAGTTCAGCAAACTGATAGAGTTGAAATTTACCAATATCAACTTCAAGAAAAGTTGACTAGGGTTGGAATTGGATAATTAAGTTGATACTATTTCAGATTTTCTAAATGACTTCCCTGAAGTTTGAGCTTGAGGACAAACTCTTTAAACGTGAGGGGAGTAATGTTGTAGATGCATGAAAGTCAATTAAGTATTTAATTATTATTTTAAGTAATTTTATTTATTACTTATTTATATTTTAAGTAACTCTACTTATTATTCTAGAATAGGGTTTTATATTTCCTACTTTCATTAGGATTAGACTTTCTAGAATATGGTTTTATTTTTCCAACCTTCATAAGGATTAGACTATTGGTGTAAATGTAATATGACTCCTAGTTAAAGAAGTTTTTGAAGAAAAAATCAATAAGTCGTACCAGCAAAAAGCAAGAGATTGGAGTTCTCTCTTTCATTGAACTCTAAGGTTTCAGTTTTCCTTAACGAGCTGAATTTATATATCGCCATGTGAATCGATCATTCCCCAAAAGATCATAACAGTCAACTGCACAATTAAGCTTAAAGAAGCTCCATAAAACATCTAAGATAGATCAAGTACATTTTTTATTTCCGCATATAATATTGAGAGGCCCTGATTTTCCTTAAAAGACAAATTCTGGAATGAAAAGGGTCCAAATGGAGCAGAATAGATATTGAGATTCATATAGCAGACCTTAACTAATTTGGGATTGAAGCAGAATTATTGTTGTTGGATGTATTAGAACAACCAATTGTATATGTCACCCTACCAGATACATGCTATATAAGACGAGTGAGCAAGTTGTGCATAATCAAACTTAAGGAAACTCCATAAAATGTTTTACTATTTGATAAACTGAAGCAAGCAGCCATATATATATGTTTTTCCTTGAGCCGAGGGTATATCGATAGACTCTCTGCCTCTCAAGGGAGGCATAAGGTTTCTGCAAACACTCCAAAACCCCCAGACCCCCCCCCCCCCACTTGTGGGATTACACTAGGTATCTAGTTGTAATGTTGTTGTCGTAAGCTAAAAGCCATCTGTCTTACAGTAAAAAATATAAAGAAGCCCTAATTTATCTTTTATGAGTACCAGAATGAAACAAGTGCAAACTATGAGGAACAAATACTGAGGATTCATATAGATGACTGCAACTAATTTCATATTGAGGCATATACAAATTCGACCAAACAAAATATACATAATGACCTACCTCATAAAGCCTCACCCACCTATTAGATACTACAATAGATGGGAAAAGATCTGGTCTTTCACACTATCAACTCCTTTCATTTTTGATGCGGGATGATGAGCACAACACTGATAGGCGTAGCTCTATTCAATCAGTCTTGAACTTGAATCGAATAGACCAAAGTTTTTCTTACCCATCCGATAAACCCTTTACAGACTCGACACTTTACTTCCAAATCAGTAGAACATATGAAGAAGCCCTAATTTGTGTTTTATGAGTAACAAGATGACAAGTGTGCAAACAACAACAACAACAATAAACCCAGTGAATTCCCACCAAGTGGGGTCTGGGGAGGGTAAAATGTACGCAATTCATACCGCTACTTCCGAAAAAGTAGAGAGGCTATTTCCGATAGACCCCCGGCTCAAGATAAAGAATAGTTAACAAGGTCATAGTAATATCTGAAGTAGAATGGATGGCATAACCGAAATAAGAAATGAGAAATAATGCAAATAGAGCTAAGAGAGCCATGAAAATACGAGCAATGCGAAAGTAAAAAAAACAGTAAATAAGAAATAAGAAAAGGCCACCCCCTCGTAATAGCATACACTAACGGCTCCTACCAGTGGGCACAGTCGTAGGTTTACTAAGCCGGCTACACCAGAGCTCCCTAACTACTAGCTACAACCCACACACGCATTAACCTTCTACCCTATTCCGCGACCTCCACACGTGTGCAAACAATGCGAAACAAATTCTGAGGATTCATGGAGTCAACCACATTTGTTTGAGGCATATACAAATTTGACCAAACAATATCTGTACATGTTACCCTGCCTCATAAAACCTCACCCACCTATCCCTTTCAAATAAGCAGAAAATATAAAGAAGCCCTAATTTGTCTTTTATGAGCACCGGTATGAAACGTGTGCAAACAACACGAAACAAATACTGAGGATTCATATAGTTGACAGCAAATAATTTCAGATTGGGGCATATACAAATTTGACCAAACAAAATACACACAATTACCTACCTCAAAAACCTCACCCACCTATCCCTTCCGCGTTAGGGATAAGATCAATTACCAAATTTAGCCAAAAAGTTGTCATTTTTATGATATAAAAAAAATTTCATAAATTCTTTATACCTTTAAAACATGATAAGATTAGAAATCATATATCAACAGTCTCAAGCTATTTGTCATCAACACTATAAATAACTCACACATATATATTACATTTGCCTATATAAAGAAAGACAAAGAAAGGTCACACCACAGGTGGGGGTTAGAAAAATAAAAATGTAATAAACCATACAGCCCCTAAGACTTGAACCTTCGATATTGGAGCGCATTTTGAATGCCCTGGACCACTTTGCTAACCTTTTGCACATTGTTAGGGGATTCAAAATTTATATATCTACGTCAACAAACACAAAAAATCTACTCTATATGTATAAATTGTAATTTTTAGCCGAGGGGCCCGCCCACTTCCCAAGATCCATCCCTGGACACATTTGCCAATAGACTTTGCGCTAACCTTGTACATGTTGTTTAGGGAATTCAAAATTTATATATCTAAATAAGAAACACAAAAAATCTACTCTATGCATACAACATATTTTTTCGCCAAAGGGCCCTCCCACCTCCCAAGACTTCACATCATGCAAACTAAGCTTGATATTTAAATGGAGAAGGATAAAAAGGCGCATTTTGTTCAAAAAACAACACAAAGGAATTCACCCCTATATTTTGCCCTAACCTCTTACATGTTTAGGGGATTCAAAATTTATACATCCACATAATACATAAACACACACAAAAAAGATATACTCTATATAAACAGTGTAATTGTTTGCCCAGGGGCCCTCCCACGTAAAAGGGGCGTGATTTTTCATAAGGGTCATAAAAAAACAACACAAAGAGTTGAACCTTGGACGCTGTCGTGCATTCTGAATGCGCTGGACCACTTAGCTAATTATATATCTAAGTAAACACAAAAATCTATTTTATATAGAGAGAGTTTAATTTTTCATCAAAGGGGGTTCGAGTGAACACCCTCCCTGCCTACCGCCCTCCAAAATCCGCCCTTAGACTCGTGTAATGTAAACTAAGCCAGGTATTAAGTGGAGAACAATAAAAGGGCGCAATTCATCCAGAAAAACAACACAAAGGAATCCTCCCCTGGAATTCGCTCTAACCTTTTGCACATTGTTTTGGCGATTCAAAACTTATAACCGAAATTCATTGACTCATCGATACTCAATCAAATCCTCTTTTCTGATGACTGAATGCGTTCCTATAGTCCCATATTTAATAATGCCTGAACTCTTTCATCTACATGAACAACAACATATCCAGTGCTATATATCTACATAAACACACACAAAAAATGTATATATTCTATATATCCCAAGATCCACCCCTAGACTTTGTGTCATGCAAACTAAACCTGGTATTTAAATAGAGAAGGATAAAAAGGCTCGATTCATCCAAAATAACAACAAAAAGGGATGTGCACGTTGTTTAGGGGATTCAAAATTTATATATCAACATAACACACGCAAAAAAGAATCTACTTTACATATATAGGGTAATTTTTTGCCGAGGGGGCCCTTATGCACAGTTTGTCATAAGGGTTATAAAAAAAACAAGAGAAAAGAGATGGGGTCTCAAAGATTTATACCACAGATCTTGATAGGGGCTTCAAGTTCAAGAAGATTAGGTTGTTGAAGGAAGATTTCCCTTGAAGCACTACAAAGGGAACGGATCTCAGCTTCAGAAATCTGTACCTGCCTTACAGTTCTTGCATTCCTAAACTCCAATAACCTGTTTATTATATCATCAAGAACCGCTCCCTCTATTAACCCTTGTTGTTGATGATCATTATGCTGCTGCTCATTTTGTGCCATTTTCTTCACACCCTTTCTTGTTTTCTTTCACTACAAAAAAGCAAAAGAAAAAATACCCACAAATCCAAAATCCAAAACAACAAGAAGGGTAAAGGCAAAAAAACAAGAAAAAGGGTGTTTCTTGATTTTTGTTTTTTTGTTTCAAGAATCGATTTTTACAAAGATGGGGTTATTATATGTATATAGTTTGTTTGTTTTTTGTCTTGGAAAATAAAAAGGAAAAATCAAGAATGAGGGAGGATTATTTTATTAGTTTTGATTACTATTATTAAAACTACTCCGTCTTTAATTGTCCATTATTAAATTAGATGTTTTCTGTTTCTTGATTTTAATTTGTTTTTTTTGTTTCAAGAATCGATTTTTACAAAGACAGGGTTATTATATGTATACTTCTTCTTTTTTTCTTTTTTAGAAAATGCATAAAGATCCCCAATTTTGTTTGAGTTTTTAAAAAAAACACTTAAATTTTACTTTCGACCTATTGCTTTACGAATCTTATTTAAATCATTGCAAATACATCATTTTACACAACAGGCACGTGAAAAAACTCAAAATTGAATTTTTTTTTACCAATTAAAAGCTACTACGTATAAATAATTTGATATATAATTTCTCTTCTTTTTTAAAAAAAATAATATTTATTTACTTTTAAAAATTATTCCATAACCCTTCCCCCTCCCCCTTCCCCCCCCCCCCCACCCACCTTAGTCTTCTTCCCCATTGGCAGCTTCTTCTTCATCACCACAACTCAACAACAACATCGATTACAGCAACAACAATAACATCATCATCACCATAACTCTCTTTCTCCTTAGTCCTCTCAATCATCACCATAACTCTATTCACCTTTTACCATCGTCATGTTTACTTTCTTCAATTTCAAGTTCTTATTTCAGTTTTCTATTTTTTTACATTTTGAACAATTTTATAAAACTCAATATATATCCTCTTAAGAAGAACTATAAAGCTCCATTTTAATGGAATCTTGATCTCATCATTAGACAATCAACAAACACATAAATCAATACAAAATTAGAAAGCAATACAAAATTAACATAAACACGAAATTAAAACCACTGAACCACAAAATTAACACTGAAATTCAAAGAGAAAGAAAAATGGAGAAATCAGCAACTGGATGGGGGGAGAGGTGGAGGAAAGCTGCTAAATGGGGATGGGAAGGGAGATGTTGGACGGGGTGGGGGTGTGGGGGGAGGGGTGATAAATAAAATAAAAAAGGAAAACTTTATTCCAAAATATAAATAAAATATGAAATTAAATTATTTAACACGTGACAACATCTGATTGGTGCGTCCATTCACTCTCTTTCTTGTGACTAAAATTCAGCAAAAAAATGGTGTGTCTGCAACGATTTAAGTAAGATTCGTGGGGTAATAGGTCGAAAGTATAGTTTAGGTGTCTTTTTGAAAAAGTCGGCCAAGATCAAGGGGGCTTTATGTATTTTCTCTCCTTTTTTTACTTGGAAAAAAGTGAAAAAATCATAAACTAGGAAGGATTATTTTAGTTATTACTAGTTTAATCACACATGTAACGTTTAATTATTTAAAATTAAATAATTTTATCTATTATGAAGAATTTTAGTAAAGTGTAAAAGTTTAAATCACTTTTTCAAGATTTCTCACACTTTAAATATAATAATGTAAATATAAATATATATTTTAGTGTAAGAACATATATGTTTTACCACAAGAAGTTTCAAGTGGTTGATGGATAATCACTTTTGTGTTTGTCATGCAGTATCTTTTTAATTTGAACCATATTTGTGGTACGATTATTTTTTTCTATATTAAATTTTTTTTCTTGTTTTCAAAGTTAATCTTTTACAAAAGTCATTGATTACGTTCTTATTACGTAATTAAAACTTTTAAAAATTTGATATCAGTAATAATCAACGCACAAAACACCACTAAAAGTTGAAAGTGAAACTCAAGAAACTACAAGCATATAATACTAAAGATACTGAAAATGCAGGGGGTCCAAGAATAACCCTCGAGCCTATCTCACAGGGAAGCGAGAGCCTCAACTATCAACTAATCTCCGATCTTAATACGTGATCTTTAAACTCTCTTATCTAAGATCTCGTCCTCGATATAATAAAAATGAATCAGGTCCTATCTAATCATTTCCCCCGATACTTCTTTGATTTGCCTCTTCCTCTCCTAATGCCCATCTCTACCAACTGCGCACATCTCATCATTGGGCCCTACACTACTCATATGTCCAAATCATCTTAATCTCACTTTTTTTTTCCACCACGAGAGCCTTTCCTATTATGTTTTGTATCTCATGATTTCTCCTAGTCTTAACAACAAACAATCATCCCTTAAAAATTGAATCAAACATTGTTTGAGGACTATCTATCTCTCTCTCTCTCTCTATGTATATATATATATGTATTGCTATAAAAAGGATCACTCCCGTTGTATTTAATTTTGTGATGTTAGGACCTACTTAATTGTTGTCTCAAAAATTGTTTATCTTACGCCCATTTTAAATCTTTTATCACAACCGATTCTTTGTTACATAAAATTTAACATACATTTTTTTAGCATTATCTCTATTGTTTATATACTAGAGGAGCATGACCCGTGTCAGCACGGACCCAACTTTAAGATATTTATTTATCTTTTCAATCTTGATATATATAAATAATTTTTTTTAATAAAAGGATTGCATATGTTTTCTAGGATTCATCCGGAATCTAGCATGAGTTCAACATATGTTATTTTAATATGTATTTAGATAATTTAAGTTGTTAACTATTATAATTTATAATATTTTTTATATAATTTTCAAATTAATATACGTTACTTTTCTTGTCCAAATTTTTATGGCATTGATAGTCAATTATATTTTAAAAATAATTTAAGTTTTTAATTATTGTGATTTATAATACTTATCTTTTATTCCTATTTCAGTAACACTAATATAATTTCAAGAGTCGACCAAATATTTTATATCTTTTAAATTTTTTAAGTTATTAATTATTGTGATTTCTAGTAATTTTCATGTAATTTTTTTTTGAAATATATAACAGATTAAATTGTTTTTAGATATTTTAAGTTGTTAACTATTGTAATTTATAATACTTTTTATGTAATTTTTGAATAATATATGTTGCTCTCCTTGTCCAGAGTTTTGTGTCGATGATAGTCAATTTAAATAAATATTTCAACAATTCACAACGGGAGCCATCATGCTACCCCTTTCATAATAAATCAATAAAAGGGGATTTTTTTTTCTCATCTCGATTTAAAAAACAACCCTTTTTACGACCAAAAGGTCAAAGCTTCTTTATCATCTCAAATCATTTAAACTCAAGGTGTTTATAACACATGATTTTCTCAAAATAATAACCTCAAATAGGGTTTCAAAAACCCATACATCAATATCACCATAAAACCTTCCAAAGTTTCATACTTTATGACATAAGCACAAAAATAATCACTTAAAACTTAAAATTTCAGCTTTATAATCATACATCTTGGTAAAGAAAACCAGCTTTGGGATTAAAATCTCATTGTGCTTATAGCACATAATTTCTCAAAGTACAATCTCAATTAGGACTCAAGGTCTCATACATCAAAATCATATTAAATTTTCTCGAGATTCATGCTTTTCATCATAAATATATATAACTTACTTTAAAATCTGGAAAATTCAGCCTTATGTACAAAAATGTCATCATTCTCATTCAATTCAACTTCCAAAACATAGAGAGTATCATAATCTCATGTAAAACCATATAGGGCATAAATTCATGCTTCAAATTCATATCAAAACATGTAAAAACATGTATATTCATAAAAGAAAAGTCAATTTGGGCACAAGAACGAAAGGGTGTTCTTGTTGAAAAACCCCACATACCTTGAATGATAAACTTTAGATGGATACTCGTTTTTGAGATGTTAATCGTGCCTTTGAATGATGGTTCTTGGAGTTCTTGAACTAGCAACTTGGAATCTTGAATAAATTTACAGAATTAATGGTGAACTTTGGAGGTTCTTGAAGTTGGATGTAGGAGCTCAGGGTTTTCTTTTTGAGGGAATTTGATGAAATATAACATATAATGCTTCTAATAGGCTTTAATATAGTGTTTGGACGGATTTTGGGTGAGGGAGAATCACCAAAACGCTCCTAAACCCATAAAAAAACTGAAATTCGATCGCCCTGGCTTACAGCTCTTCACTAAAAGGGTTGTAACTTTTCGCTTGGGTATCGGATTTTTGCGAAATTGGTATCATTGAAAAGATAATTCAATTATCTACAATTTGATTGGTCTTGGGATGAAAAATTCCATGTATATAAAGAGTTATACTCATTTGAAGTAGACCCTTGTAGAATCGAATGTCAAACTTTGGACGAATCAATTGGTCTTAGCTCAACTTTGTTCTAAGTCATTGCTATGAACATTTTTCACCTCAAAGTTACTTCATAGACTAGAAATAATGATCATGAAAACTCTATTCACATGAGAGTCACTTGGATTAGAGTTTAGACGTGTAGAAACGACAGTTAGAATTCTAGCACGAAAATACGGGGTATTACATTATCTCCCCCTTGGGAACATTCGTCCTCGAATATGAATAATTAAACTCAAACATAGAGGAATCTTGGTCTTTGAGCTATCATGTATAACTGATATAAACTGAATCACTAAATCTCAAACATAATGAGCCACTGAACTGACCCGCAAGTGCACGAATTCTTATGAAAATAGCTATATGACTAAGATAGGAATGAGAGTGTAACTTATGAGTCACCATTACTTTGCATTGGACCTGATCTCATGAGAAAAGATGAGAGGTTTATAAAAATGAAAACTTAGGGTATTACAATATATCTTTTATCATATTTTGGGGTCAAATTTATTTTCATTGTCATATTTTGAGGTCAAATTATTTTATTAAAAAATTGGCTAAATATATCTATCGTCATTCTTTGGGTCAAATTTACCCTCGATATAATACCCTGGGGTCAAATCCACACTCGTTGTTAAGAAAGTTTTCACATGTACCCTTTCTTTACTAGAAAAATTCAAATCAACATTAATGTCTTATTTTTACAAATAAAACGTACTTTAATCTAACTCGCACCGAGCCGATTCGAGCCACAAAAAAGACAAACAAATATACTCTTCTCAGTCATGTTGATCAAATTTTCTCAATGAGATTAATCCACTAGATATTTATCAGTGCATAGCTCATGAAAAATGGATCTGCATCAGTTCAAATACAAATAAATATACCCCTCCTTCAGTTCATGGATCCGTATGAGTGTAGGGCTCATGAAAAATGACACGTAATGGTCAAATGCACCAGATTAGGTCCAGTGGATATTTCTCCAAATGATTGAGTTAAAATGTCTTCTTATGTGTCAATCGTGACATATCTTCATTCATATGTCTTTATATACAATTTGGATCTATACAAATTTTTCGTCATGTTATTTGCTCAGAAACTTATTCACTGATTCTAGAATTTAAATGCACATGGAATTGCACATCCAATTTTAAAATTTGAGCATAACTAGAATAGGAATAGAGTTTGTAATAGACATTTTCCTCAAGTTTCATGCTTCTATGTTATCTCATTCCATTATACTTTTTGTTGTTTTACAAACAACCTACTAATGCTTCACGTTGAAAGATAAGTATATTTGTTCGTTGAAAAAATTCGACCAACAGAACTGATGGGGGTATATTTGTTTGTGTCTTTTTTGTGTCTCGAGTCGGATCCGGCAAATTGGATTAGAGTGTATTTTTATCTATATATCTATATATGTATAATCTATATTTTATACTATATTAAAAATGTGAAGGATTTTAGAAATATTGTTTAAACTTTTTGTCCTTCATTAAAAGTCTCTATTTTAGGCAAAATCATCTTTTCACTATTTTCATAATATTTAAAAATTGAAAATTAAATAAATATTTATAGTAAAACCTTTCGTTATTAGAAGTCATCAGAACTCATGACAACTAATACCCTTTTCATTAGTTTAAAAATTCTAAATTAACTAACGTTGAGTTAGTTTTAAAAAGATTTGAAAAACTTAGAAATAAATATAAAAGCGTTAAAATAAGAAAAACATAAAAAGTATCAAATTTTTAAAAGTTTTAAGTAAGTTATCACAGATTTTCTAAAATTTAACTTTAAAATAAGGAAAGATTTTAAAGATAAAATCTTTTTTTTTTTAAATTAATTGTACTACAAATATGGTTCAGATCGATTCGCCTCTCTACACCTCTAGGAGCAAGAAAAAGAGATACTGCATGACAAACGCAAAAGTGAGGATCCATTAACCACTTCAAACGTCTGGTGGTAAAATATATATGTTTTTACAAAAAAATTTATGTTATGTTTATATTATTATATTAAAGTGTGAATGATATCAGAAAGTGTTTTTTGCAGTTCAATGTACTAATTTCAAGGAGTGATGTTCGTTTAGCACTAATCAATTATTCTATGTGGGATATAGCCTATAGGTTTTCAGATTTTTTAATTAAAGAAGGAATTATATAAGATAAAGTATTAATTAATTTTATAATTCTAAACATTTTTCTTAATTATAGAAAGATTTTAAGTATGACAAAGTAGCAAACTGAAGATTCCTATTCCACGATGATAAAATTATTTAAGGTAATGCTTTTTTTTTTTTTTTCTATTAACATGCTCTTTTCACCTTTTTTCCTCTAATATTTAAGAGTTGAAAATTAATTAAATATATTTATGGTAAAAAATTTTCTTATTAGAAATTATCAAAATTAATGACAACTAATACTTCTTTTATTAGTTTATGAATTTCAAATCAACTAAATTTTATTATAAGAAGATTTTAAAAATGTAGAAATAAATTTAAAAGTGTTAGAATAAGAAAAATTTAAGAAGAACCAATTTTTTAAAAGTTTTAAGTACGTATATAAATGTAATCAATGATTTTGTAAAAATTTAACTTTAAAAAGGAAATGTTTTAAATATAAAAAATTAACCTACCACACATATGGTTTAAATTGATGTACCTCGCTTAGCCTCTGGCAGCACGGGAAAAAAGTATTGCATGATAAACGCAAAAGTAATGATCCATCAGCCACTTGAAGCTTCTGGTGGTAAAATATATATGTGGATCCATCAACCGTTTGAAACTTCTGGTGGTAAAATATATATGTGCTTACATTAAAATATATGTTTATGTTTACATTATTATATTAAAGTGTGAAGAATTTTTGAAAAGTGATTCAAACTTTTACACTTCATTAAAAATTTCCGCAATGAATAGAATCATTTAAAACTTTAAAAAATCAAACGTTACACGCGCAAAGCTCGTACGGTTAGATTTGTTTTTTTTTTTTTTTAAAAAAAATGAGGCATTTAACATTGATTAGGCATTAACAAGAAGGGTAAATTTGACCTCAAAATATAACATTAAGGATGATTTTGACGTTAAAGTATGACGAATGATATATTTAATCAATTTTTTAAAGTAGGGGGATAAATTTAACTCCAAAATATAACAACTAGGTAAAAATTAACTCCAAACTATGATAAAGTATATGTTTAATCAACTTTTTAACTTAAAAGAGTAAATTTGATCCTTTTGGCCTATAAATATGACAATTATGTATGTGTGCTCGTGTTTTTTTTTTTTTCCTTGATAATTGCTAAATCTAACGTTGTTTTGTTTGCTGCATGAGTATGTAAATAAATGGAAAATTTTACTATGGGCCTCATGCACCAAGTCATAGTTGTATAAGACACCTATTTATTTGACACATAAATTTTGTGGGTCCCACCACTTAAAGTAATTTTTATTTTTATATATTTTTCACTTTTTTCCTTTTCCTTTTTTTTTTATGGGATTAACTTTTATTATTTTTTTATTTTTCTTTCTTTGTCTTTTTTCTTCAACTTGTTTCTTTCTGTGTTACTGTACTAAACAAATTGAAGTTTTTATTATTTTGCTTTATTTTTATTTCCTCCTAATTTTTATTTTTTGATATTTATGAATAAATTATTAATTTTTCACTCGATCATGGTGGTAATTTATAATTTTTAATTATATTCTCTTAATTATTTGTTAGTATAAAGAATTTTGGATATTGAAAATTTGAAATTAAATTTCATAAGTAATAAATTTATCTTTCTTTAAATCTATATGAAATTATTTATTATGATTTAATATTATAGAAATAAAGAATCATCACATATTTTTTATTGTTAAGAACATCTCTTGTGTAATAAAATTTAAAGTTGATATGATTAAAAATTGGAGTGGGTCCTACATAAATCTAAATATTGATTTTAATTTTCTTAATATTCTTTTCCTAAAATTTTAGAGTTGCCCCATCATTAAATAGACATAAAAAATTAAATTAAAATATATTTTAGAATTCGTTTGAATAGGACTAAAATCTGATCAAATCAACTTTTAATATCTTTTTAACTTTTTGAGATGTGTGGTAGATTTAAAAAGTACTTAAAAAAAGTTAAAATTTAATTTAAAAAAAAAGCAAACAGTGAGACGCCGAGTTCCCCTAACTTTTTACTTTTTAGATTAAAATTCTCTTTAGTTTGACCAAGACATTTACCTTTTTATTCCTTATATTTTTCTCCAATTTCAACAATACCCTAAATTTACAATCCTTAAATATATATATATTTTTTCTTTGCCTCTTCACCCCGTATCTTCCCTCTAATTTTCTCTTTATTTTTTTCTTTGTTTTTGAATTATTAGAATTAAAAATTATATATAATTTAACTTATTTATGGTATTAACAGCTTTAAAAATATTTAAGTCATTGTGATAGTAAAAAAGTGTTTAACAACCCTTGTTTATCAAGCACATCCACTTCTTTTCAGTTTCAACATTTCTATCCAAACATTTATCTGCTTAATTTCTAAATACTTATTTTCAACTTTTAAACACATAAATTAAAAAGTTATTTTTTAATCCTATCCAAGCGGGCTCTTAATTGATCTTAAATTAAAAATATATAAAATATATTAAAGTATTCTTTAACTTTTATGATTTTAACATGTCATGTAAACAGTTAAAATTTAAAAAAAATTTAGAAAATGAAAAAGACATTATTTTTGAAATGAAAACTTATACAAAAGTGACATATAAATACTATATAAATTTGATTTGGTTGTAAATATCTACAAGTAAGAATTAGGAAGATAAAAATATCAATAATTTGATTAGTTTCATGAGCACAGAAAAAATTGAAAAAAAAAAAATAAAGAAAGACAAAAAAAAAATAGTAAATAAAAATTAACTCTAAAACAAAAGAGCAAAAAGATGAGTTATCTAAAAAATATGATGGTAAAGAAATATGGAGAGGGAGAAAGAAAGAATTATTTTGATAAATGGGACATACAAAACTTATGTGCCAAAATGACAGGGGCTTAATGCAAATATGACATGGTGCATGGGCCCATAGTAAAATTTTTCTAAATAAATAGTATCATGAATTATGTGGGCGTGTACCCCTACTTGAGGTCAGTGCTCATTGGAGGAGGGCGCCAGTTACTACTAATAAAAGTACTTACCCCTTTCTTTTTTTAGGTTTCAAAAATATTTCGCGCGTTCTACCCTTTTTATTTTTTTTATTAAAGGGAAAAAAAGTAAATTGTAGCCTAACCCCACTACGCATGCTACTTTCCCAAAAGATAAGGGGTCAATTTGATTGGAAATAAGTTAAAAACATAATAAATATTCATGATCAAACACAATTTTAATTTCAACTTAAAAAAATATTGACTTTTATGGCCAAATATCTATTAATTATTTTGAGATTAGCTATCATATCTTCAAGGTGGATAAAAATAATACTAAACTCCGAAGTAATTAATTTCAGGATGAGTTATCCTTGTGAAAAATGTCTAAAGTGAATTTTTTGGAAGAAGGAATATCATTGTTTTCTAGTTAAGTTTCAAGAATAGTCTAGTGACTAAATATTACAGGTTCTTATAGAATGTTCTAGTGTTGTGTCTCAAGTAAGTATCTTGTGGAATTATCTACATACTCTAGAGTTGTGGTAGAAGATAAAAGTTATTAGACTTTTCTCGTAGATTTGTCTAGAAGATTTTCTAGAACAATCCCTACACAAGTATAAATAGGGGATGACATTAGGCCTTTTTAACTAACCCAAAACAATCCAATTCAAGAAGTGTCCTTTAATAACAAAGCTTCTATTTCATAACTTCCTCTTTTTTAGTCAAATCTGTAGATCTTAATTAACGATCTTGGTCTAACAAAAGGTCTCCCAATTACACTTTTCTTCTGCTATTCTCTATATGGTATCAGAGTCAAAGTCGTAGATTGACTTGTGTTTATTTCAAGATCGGGTTTGTGGTCGATTCAACTGGTTTGTCCGAATAGATTGAAACAGACTCTTTAATGGACTGAGAATGAAGTTGTTAAATCAGTCCAATTACAAGGCATGAAAAACATGTATGGAATCATACCTTGTGGGTGAGGATTTATGGGATGTTGTTAACGGGAGTAAAGCAAGTCCTCCAGACATGGACCGAAGAATAGTAGTGCATACAAGAAGTGGAAGCAGATTAATGCGAAGGTGAAGTTCATTTTGAAGAGATCCATCTCCTCCAGTTTATTTGATCATATTATAAGGTGCAAATTGTAACGCCCCAAAAACGGGTCCCGAGACGTCACACGGTGCTAAGGACCACAAGTGATCCCAAGCTAACCCTTTCTACTGGCATAACTCATAAGCAACTGAAATAAATACGAAAGTCTAAAAGAATAATGCGGAAGATAAATTTTTTCTGAATATGCTCAATACAAAGCTATATTAAAACAATACATCTCTGATTATACAAGGCAAAACTTGAATCAACTGTCTCAACTCTACTGAATGTCTATGAAGACTCTACTAATACTGACATAGGTAGCCGGGACATGACCCCCAGCTATGCCTAATTAATACGACTGAATAAAAAGGACAATATAAAATTATACTTGACTTGAGTCCTCAAATCAAAAGACTCATCACCTGCTGATTGGAAGCTACAAACTGTCTGAGTCTGAATGTGCATACTAAAACTTGTACCTACATTATGAAACAATATAGCACATAGACATATATGTGGATCAGTACTTTGAGGATATATTGAGTATATAGGGGTGAATGCATAAGTAAAAACATATCTTATAGTCATTATTTATAAAACAATGCATGCTAAATATAAATGACTCACATAAGCTGGAATATCTAAAATACTGAAATATGTAGCAAAAAGAAGTGAATCATGCTCTATAAATCTCGTGAGCCACAACCCTTAGTTCTAAAAGCTGTACTTGAATTCTCTTGTTAAAATCATACTGTCTAAATGTAGAAAGGACTCACTCTTTACATCTAAAATCTGAGAGATAACATCTTTTATAACACATAATCTGAAATAACTTCGTGAGGCTTTTCACTTGGTATTCTAAAACTTTTCTATAATTCTTTTCTTTTGAAACTCAGAGACTTTGGGATCTTTGAAAATCTTTTGGAACTTTGGGACTTAAGGACTTTAGGGACTCTGAGAGTTACTTCTAACCGACATAATTCATGTGAGCTGACATGGAGTCCAGCGTCTTGCCCACATTGGGGAGAGCTATTCTATCCTTGCCATCAGAATAGAACCTTAACTTTAGTGATCACTATCTTAGCCCACTATGGAAAAATCAGAAACCTACGGTGGCACGTAGTTCTGGGGCATGAGATCTTGGAATCATACCCAACTTGATGCTAAATACTACTCCCATACTTATTGCTCAGAACTTTTAGAAAAATCTACCTTAAAATAGCACAAGGGTTTATAATGAAAATTAATTATGCTTCTCTTTACTTTGAATCATAAACTAGATGAATAACGAGGATTTCCTTTCTTACCTAAGGATCAAAAGATCAAATCTTGCTTAAAAATCATCTTTCTTGAATACCAAGACTAAAACTTATGGCTTACAACCCATACTTGGAAATTATGTCAAATCACAATAAACTTCATGCTCACAATAATAGTATTGAAATACTCTAACAATCTCAGAAATTCATCCTTGGATTTAAAGCATATATATATATATATATAGTTGTCAAGAATTAAGCTTCATTACAAAATCGTGATTATATATATATATATATATATATATATAAATCACTTACAAGTTCATAGACTTAAACCAAGACACTTTGGGTATAAACCCCAACTTGCAAATCATAAAATCTTTAATAAAATTCAAGTTTTTGGGCACAAGAACGAAAGATTTATTCTTGTTCAAACCCCACATACCTTGGATGAAGAATTAGATCACTAAAATTTCTTTTGAGATTCTGTTTGTACTCTTGAAGGAGGATTCTTAGAATTCTTGAGTTGGAAATCTTGAATTGTGAACTTATTTGAAAAAAGGACGGTGGAATTTTTGAGATTCTTGAAGATGAGCATTGAACTTAGGGTTTTCAATTGAGAGAAAGTTGATGAAATTTTGCCTGAAGTGATTGTAATAGGCTTTAATCTTGTGTTTAGACGGAATAAGGGTGGAGGAAATTTACTTAATTTCCCTTTTGGACGCGGATCTTTAATGACTGAAATAAAATACACCCAACGACACGCAGGTCAATGCGCCGCGTCTATGGTACCGATGCAATATCTGACGTGTCACGCTAAGTTAGTGTCGACTCACTGAAATTTGACGCTTGTAGCTGGGGAAAATATTAACCAACGCGATAGTTGATGTGGCGTGCCAAGATCGCGTTGGTTCACTGTTTTGGGATTCCAAATGAGCTTCAAACGAAGTCCGAAAAATTCAAAACTTGCCTGAGTTCACCTATTGACCTTTCTGATCATGAATTAACTTAAATATCCACAATTAACGGACGTCTAGGTCGCGAAACGAGATTGCTAACTTTCGAAGGCTAAAAGTAAAACTAAATCTGAATACTTAGCTAGAATTTTCTAAGTCTGGGGATCCTTAACAAGCTTAAAGGACTGAATTAAGCTAGAAATTTGTGGGGTCTTACAATATCTCCCCCTTGGAAAACATTCGTCCTCGAATGTGGCTAACGAAACTGAGATGCTAAAAATTGAGGAATCTGAGGCTATAAGCTATCATTCACAACTGAAATAAATTGAATAGCTGAATCTTAAACATAACAAGCTACTGAACTGCTCTGGGAGTGCATGAATTCTCATGAAAAATAGCTATATGGCTGAGATAGAAATGAGAGTGTCAACTCATGAGTAACCATTACTTTAGGATGGATCTAATTTTGTGAGAAAAATATGATAGGTTTATTACATGAAAACTTGGGGTATTACAACATCCCCCCCGAGATAGTTCGTCCCTGAATGATACTGATTTAGTTGAACTACTAGGAAAAGATTGAGATGATACATAGGATACTTACAAACCAAATCATGATTTAATATCTGAAACTTAAACTAATGTATGAACTGAGCTGAATTCATAATTTACATGGATGCAAATACATTATCTCTTAGAATGGACATACACATGAGACTGCGGATAGTAAGACTAGGTGGAAAGTTGAGAATCTATAGGAGCTTATCTGATTGATTACTAAATAGGATTGCAGGCTATATGAACTGGATCATACTGAATGCCCATACTCACATGGAGTATTTCTTCAGCACTCTTCTATGAAATTCTATTAACATTAGGGAGCAAAAAATTTTGGGCATGATCTGAACAAGACATCTGACTAAGGAATCACCACATTGATACAACTCTACAGGTTGAAACATAGACATATAGATTATAAACTAGGTTAGAGTTTTTAGGCCTTAGGCAATGCAACTTCTTACTCTTAAGCTTAGCAACATTTCTCGAATACTCCCTCAACTATACTATTCCCCTTATTTACCATACTCACTTGATTAAATTTCTAATTCTTACATGGGCATTGATAAACCTATCTACTAAGGTCTAAACTAAACTAAGTCCTCTCACCATGGTCAAGCATAACTCAAAATCATGGGGTACTATATATAACACCACAACTGAACTGGACTACCAACGTAATATGTGATGTGTTACGTTGCTTCCTACCAATGCAATATACGATGCGCCGCGGCCATATCGCGTTGCCTCACTATTTTTACCATCCAAATAGGTCTCAAACCTCGCCCCAAAAAAATCTGAAACTTACACGAGATGTGCTATTGAAAACCCCGATCATGAATTCACTTAAGGATTTACATTCTAAGGTCGGGAAGGTTGGAAACTAATGCGCACCACATTCATCCACTTATACACCAACATGACATTCAAGCCTATTGTTATAACCACATATAAATGTCTAAACAAACACCCATAATAGCACACTCCTGTCTAAACCTCTATCACAACAACTCCCACGCACTACCCCATGAACATACTCGCACAAATTTTAACTAACCACAACATGTATCAAAAACTTGGTCTCAACCTTGCTTCACACTTATGGCCTTAGCTAAAACAAACCTACAATGATCTTTCATCAACAAGAAATATTTACTCATCACTACTATCATTACATAAGAAGGAGCCACTGAAAGGTTAGAAGATGAGACCTTGAAGCATATAAGGATACCATACGTAACTTGACAATTAACTGAGGCCTAAGAAATATAAAATCAACATCATGGGTTCATCAAAGAGATCTAAATTGAGGGTATATGTAATGCCTCGAAAAATGGGTCCCGGAGCGTCACACAGTGCTTGAGGCTACGAGTAGCCCCAAGCTAACCCTTTGAGCCATTTTCATTCAGTTCAACACAAATCAATGAGGTTTCCATAAATAACCCTCAAATATCAACAGAGTAATCATCATCCAAGAATAAAAGAATTTCGGAAAGATAACAAAATACGATTTATTAGTCAACTCCCAACATCTATACTAGTCTGACAAGCCTCTAAGAAAATCAATAAAACCAGTGAGCCATTGAGACATTCCCCAACTGACTCATACTCAGTTATCAAATGTAAATAATTCCGTGAAACCAACATCAGACATCACGTCCTTGAAACATGAGGACTCACCACAATGGAGGATGTAGAACAACGTGCCCGAAGAATCACTATCGAACCTGGAACTGAGCACCTGAACCTACATTCTGAGAAAATGCAGCCCACATCCAAAGATGTAGGTCAGTACCATGGAAAGGAACCGAGTATATAGGGGTGTATGCAGTTGTATAAACATCATCATCATAAATATTTATAAGAAATATGCAGGATATATAAAAGACTCACATAGCCCGAAGAAAATCATCATAATCATGAGAGAATGAAATAAGTACAATAACACATGTGAGTCATTATATAATTTGTCAATCACTTTTAGTTCATCAAGAATATCAATTCTCACAATGTAAATATCATTTAAATCTTTTAAAAGAATAACTTTCACAATTTCACTTTCCAATCACTTCACCATTCACCATAGACACAAGGAAACACACACACACTAGGAGATCCTATAACCGATATAAATCATGTGAGCTACATGGAGTCCAACGTACAACTCACGTTGGGGAGAGCCATCCTATCCTTGCCACCGGAGTAGGACTATCGATATCAAATCCACACAAACTAGTGATCATTATATAAATTAGCTCAGCCTCACTCCTACGAGGGCACGTAGTTCTAGGAAAGTAAGGTCGCTTTATACCTCCCACTCGGTGCTAAATATTTCTCCCAGACTTAGCTCAGATCATTTCAAAGACAATCCACAACAAAATAATTTTAGTAATATATAAATATACATCGGGAGACATTATGCTTCTCATCTATCAAAATCAACCACGTTGTGGATTTCTTTCACACTCGAGTTCAAAACAACTCCATTAAGACCAAAAGGTCAAATCATTCGAAATATCTCAAATATTCAACATCAACGTGTTTATAACACACACTTACTAAAAAAAATACAATTTCCAATGGGGATTCACGACCCAAATATTAAAATCGTGATAAATATCGTTTAAGATTCATGCTTTATATCTCCACATATGTAAATTCATCTTTCAAAATCATAAACATCAAGATTTCCTAATAATCATCATAAGATATGGGTTCATGCTTCAAATTTGTAAAAATCAAATAAAAATCATGCCTTTGTAAAGAAAATTACTTTTGGGCACAAGAACAAAAGAGAGTTCTTGTTGAAAAACCTCACATACCTTGAATGATGAACTTTAGATTAAGATGTTAATCGTTTCTTTGAATGATGGTTCTTGGAGTTTTTGAACTAGGAACTTGGAATCTTGAATAAATTTGCAGAATTAATGGTAAACTTTGGAGGTTCTTGAAGTTGGATGTAGGAGCTTAGGGTTTTCTTTTTGAGGAAATTTGATGAAATATAACATATAATGCTTCTAATAGGCTTTAATATAGGGTTTGGACAGATTTTGGGTGAGGGTGAATGACCAAAACGCCCCTAAAAATCAAATAATTCTCGAATCTATCCTTTGGTGGACTGTTTTGATAGTCTGAAGTAGATCAACCATAACTTTAATCCGATATCCAAATTGGATGAAACCAATTTCATTAGAAAGAGGACTCTCATATCTTTCTGTTGATATATAGTATCTTACCCAGATCAATTTGTATGAGGAGTTATGATCGTTTGAAGTTGACCCAAAAATTCACTTTTGATAGGCTGAAGTAGATTGACCATAACTTTTTGCTCCGATAGACAAATTGGATAAAACTAATTTCATTGGAAAGAGGACTCGCAGAGCTTTTCGTTGATATATAGTAGATAACCCAGATCATTATGTACAAGGAGTTATGATTATTTAAAGTTGGAGCAAAAATACGCCAGGCCTCAGTACTTTTTCCTGCACATTTTACTGTTCACTACTATTCATGGTTCGATCAGAATGTTCATAACTCGTTGCTCGGTTGTCCGTTTTGGATGATCCACATATCATTGGAAAGATTATTTGATACTATACGCAATGGTGGGTCATAATCTAATACATTCCACACAGAAAATTTATAATTCATTCTAGAAGATAAAACCTAACACGTTTACGCACAAAATTTCAACGAAACATTTCCTGGGGTATTACATTATCCCCCCTTGGAAACATTCGTCCTCGAATGATGCTAGACATGCCAAGATTAGATAGAGAATAGAGCATATAGCTGAAACCATTCGTTAGACTCATCACCACATCGTTTCTCACTCCGAATGCAACATAGAATGCATAAATTCAAGAAACTACAACTGAACACACAAGAAATGACAGATGAAATGCTGCAACTTTTATCAAAAGTGCATGATTTAGGAAAGAACAGTACCTTCGGCTTGATCGGAGTTCGCGGAAAATAGGTGCGGGTACTTGGATCGCATATCCGCCTCAGATTCCCAAGTTGCACCCTGAACAGATTGGTTTCGCCACAACACCTTGACCAAGGGAACTTCTTTGTTCCTTAGTCTTTGAACACTAAAATCAAGAATCTCAACAGGAATCTCATCAAAATAAAGATTTTCTTGAATATCAGTACTCACAGAGGAATCCACTACCACAGCATCGCTAATATGCTTTCTAAGCATGGAGATATGGAATATTGGATGAACAGAGGACAACTCGGAAGGCAACTTAACCTCATAAGCTACCTTACCAACACGACTAAGAATTTTGTAAGGACCAACATAACGGTGACTAAGCTTCCCCTTCTTTTCGAATCTCTTCAGCCCCCCCATGGGTCAAATTTTCAGATACACTAGGTCACCAACTTCAAACTCAAGGTCTCTCCTTCTAACATCTGCATATGACTTCTGACGACTTCGCGCAGTTTTTAACCTTTCCCTAATCAACTTAACTTTTTCCATAGCCTCAAATACCGAATCAGGACCACTCACAACCGCTTCACCCACCTCGAACCAACCTATAGGTGATCTACACTTCCTCCCATATAAGGCTTCAAACAGAGCTATGCCAATACTAGAGTGGAAACTGTTATTGTAAGCAAACTCTATCAACGGTAAGTGATCATCCCAACTTTCCTTAAAGTCAAATGCACAAGCTTTCAACATAGCCTCTAAGGTATGGATGGTCCGCTCAGCCTGACCATCGGTCTGCAGATGAAAAGAAAAACTCAAAAGCACTTGGGTACCAAGACCCTTCTAAAAAGCTTTCCAAAGTGAACTGAGTATCCCTATCCGAAATGATAGATAAGGGAACTCTGTGCAGTCTGACTAGCTCTCGGATATACAATCTAGCATAATCCTCAGCAGTATATGAAGTATGAACAGGCAAGAAATAAGCAGACTTAGTCAACCTATCAACCACAATCTAAATGGAATCATGATGGCGTCGGGAAGGAGGTAAACCAATCACGAAATCCATATTTAGCTCTTCCCACTTCCAGGTGGGAATACTAAACTCTTGCATCATACCACCAGGTCTTTGGTGTTCAACCTTAACCTGTTGGCATGTTGCACACTTAGCTACAAATGCTGCTATATCTTTCTTCATGCCATTCCACCAATAGATTTCCCGCAAGTCTCGGTACATCTTGGTGGCACAAGTATGAATAGAATATCGCGCCCCATGTGCTTCAGCCATAATCCTCTGTCTCAGATCATCAACATTCGGGACACACAATCTACCCTGCAATCTCAACACACCATCTCCCCCTTAGAAGAAAACCTCTACTTTTTGGTCCTTAACAGACTCCTTCAGTCTGACCAAACTAGCATCTAAGTATTGCTTTTCCTCACTTCCGAAACCAAGGAGGATTCGGAACTACTTTGAACCCCTATACTACCTTCAGCAGAGTCAAACAACCTAACCCCCAATCTAGCCAAACAATGTATATCACGAGCCAACTCTTTCTTACCTTCTACCACATGCAAAACACTACCCATGGACACTCTACTTAGGGCATCCGCCACAATATTGGCCTTGCCCAGATGGTACAACACACTCATATCATAGTCCTTTAACAATTCTAACCATCGTCTCTGCCTAAGATTTAATTCTCTCTGGGTAAACACATACTGCAGACTCTTATGATCAGTGAAAACATCAACATGGACACCATACAAATAGTGTCTCCAGATTTTCAAAGCAAACACAATAGCAGCCAACTCAAGGTCATGGGTGGGGTAATTTTTCTTATGAGGTTTCAACTGTCTAGAAGCATAAGCTATCACCTTACCCTTCTGCATCAATACGCAACCCAACCTAACTCTCGAAGCATCATAGTACATCACAAAACCATCAACACCATCAGGCAACCGAGTCTTCAACTCCTGAAAACTCTTCTTACAAGATTCGGACCACAAGAACTTCACTTTCTTTTGGGTCAACCGAGTCATAGGAGATGCTATAAAGGAGAAACCCTCAACAAAATGGCGGTAATAGCCAGCTAAACCCAAGAAACTTTGGATATTAGTCGGAGAAATAGGTCTAGGCCAATTTCTAACAGCTTCGGTCTTTTGGGGATCAACTCTAATACCCTCAGAAGAAATGATATGACCCAGAAAAACAACTGACCTTAGCCAAAACTCACACTTACTGAACTTGGCAAACAACTTGTGATCTCTAAGGGTTTGCAAGATAGTTTGGAGATGATCAGAATGTTCATCCTCACTACGGGAGTACACTAGTATATCATCGATGAACACTATGACAAACATATCCAGATATGGTTTGAACACTCGATTCATGAGGTCCATGAAAGCTGCTGGGGTATTAGTTAACCCGAAAGACATAACAAGAAACTCAAAATGGCCATAACGAGTTCGGAAAGTGGTTTTCGGGATGTCACACTTCCTAAATTTGAGTTGATGATAGCCAGAACAAAGGTCTATCTTTGAGAAATAACTTTCACCTTGTAATAGGTCAAACAAATCATCTATTCTCGGAAGGGGGTACTTATTTTGATAATGACTTTATTCAGTTGGCGGTAATCAATGCACATATGCAAAGAGCCATCTTTCTTTCTCACAAACAACACAGGAGCACCCCAAGGAGAAATACTGGGCCTTATGAAACCCTTATGTAGTAGATCTTTGAGTTGCTCTTTCAACTCCTTGCATTCTGTAGGGGCCATACGGTAAGGAGGAATAAATATGGGCTGATATCAGGAAGAAGATTAATCCCAAACTCTATCTCTCTATCAGGAGGTATCCCTGGGAGATTATTCAAAAAGACATCAGAAAACTCATTAACGATGTTAATAGACTGGAGAGTTATAATCTCAGACTTAGTGTCTTTTACTTTAACCGAATGGTAAATACACCCCTTGGAAATAAGCTTTCTAGCTTTGAGGTAAGAGATAAAATGACTCTTGGGCGACACAGAATTCCGAGACCACTCAAACACGAATGCACCCGGAAACTGAAACTTGACCACTCGGGTCTGACAATTAATAGAGGCATAAGAAGAATACAACCAGTCCATATCCAGAATCACATCAAAATCTACCATGTCTAACTCAATCAGATCAGCTAACAAGACTCTATGAAGAACGATAACAGGATACTTTTTATACACTTTCTGGGCAACAATCAAATCACCTACTGGGGTAGAAACTAGGATAGGATCAGGAATAATCTCAGGACTCATTTCAAAATTCACAGTAATCAAAGGTGTAACATATGAGAAACTGGATCCAGGATCCAACAAAGCATACACATCAAACTAAAATATATAAAGCATACTAGTAACAACATCGGGAGAGTCCTCCTGTTCCTGGCGGGACGGTAAAGCATAGAATTTATTCTGATGCTGTCCACCAGCATTGCTAGAAGAGGTTCCCTGAGCTGGGGCTGGGCGAGTCGCTGAAACTGGAGCACTAACAGTCTGAGTCTGGGTCTGAGGGCGATAGTCACGACACCCTTGTCTATCCTGTGGACAATCTCTAAATCTATGACCCATGTCACCACACCGGAAACAACCCATCTTCTCACCCCAACACTCACCCGAATGAGCCCTACCACACTTAGGACACAGGGGACGATTTGGCTTACTACCAGCACTGTACTGGGACCTGGATGCATATGACCTGCTACCTTGCTCCTGCCTACCTCTAGGCACGGGAACACAAGTAGATGACGGTGCTGGCATAGATGAACGATCCTAATACTGAGGACGACTCCCTTTCTGCGATCTAGTTTGACCCTATCTGTGCTGCTCGGACCTAGCTCTCTTATTCCCTCTCATTCTATCTCTCTCCTTAATCTTGTCTGCCTCAATCTGTTGGGCATGAGTCATCTGCCTAGAAAGATTTATCTCACTATTCAGCATAGCAGACCTACACTCCTTAACCACATAACTAGACACTCTAGTCATAAACTTACTCATACTAGCTCTATTATCAACCACTAAGTCAGGGGCATACTTGGCCAACTGATTGAACTTTAGACAGTACTCCCTAATAGTCATAGATCCCTGTCGAAGGTTCATAAACTCTTCCACCTTCGCCTCCCTCATCTCCAAAGGAAAAAAACTTATCCAGGAATACATCCTGGAACTCTTACCAAGTTGTAGGGACAGCTCTCTCACCTCTACCTTTCCTTCAAGCAACAACCCAATAATAAGTAAGGTCTTTCAACCTATACGCAGCCAAATCCATACTATATTCCTCATATACATGCATCACCTGAGTAATCTTCTGTACCTCCTCTAAAAATAGCGTTGATCCTCATCAGACTTGGACCCATAGAATTCTGGCAGATTTATCCGCATGAAGTCACGGATCCTGGCAGCAGCTGAATCACCTCCCTGCTGCTGTGGAGCCAGGGCCGGGTTGGCCTGAACATTTGCAGTAACAGCTTGGGCCAGCGCCTGAAAGGCTGCCCAAAATTCAGCATGAGACACTTTAAGAGAAGAGAGAGACACTTTAAGCATGATAGACTTCTGAAAGAAAGAATCATACTTTTTTCTAAAACGTCTTGTAGCTTCTTGCTCATAGATATGGTGCGCTACACGCCGATGATCAAGACTCTACTTAATGCAGCTTGTCAGACTCCCTAGGACACCTTAAAACCTTAGGCTCTGATACCAAATTTGTAACGCCCCAGAAAATGGGTCCTGGAGCGTCACATAGTGCTTGAGGCTACGAGTAGCCCCAAGCTAACCCTGTGAGCCATTTTCATTCAGTTCAACACAAATCAACAGGATTTCCATAAATAACCCTCAAATATCAATAGAGTAATCATCATCCAAGAATAAAAGAATTTTGGAAAGATAATAAAATACGACTTATTAGTCAACTCCCAACATCAATACTAGTCTGACAAGCCTCTAAGAAAATTAATAAAACCAGCGAGCCATTGAGACATGCCCCAACTGACTCATACTCAGTTATCAAATGTAAATAATTTTGTGAAACCAACATCAGACATCACGTCCTCGGAAGATGAGGACTCAGCACAACAGAGGATATAGAACAGCATGCTCGAAGAACCACTGTTGAACCTGAAACTGAGCACCTGAACCTACATTTCAAGAAAATACATCCCACATATGAAGATGTGGGTCAGTACCACAGAAAGAAACCGAGTATATGGGGGTGTATGCAATTGTATAAACATCATCATCATAAATATTTATAAGAAATATGCAGGATGTATGAAAGACTCACATAGCCCAAAGAAAATTATCATAATCATGAAATAAGTACAATAACACATGTGAGTCATCATATAATTTGTCAATCACTTTCAGTTCATCAAGAATATCAATTCTCATAATGTAAATATCATTTAAATCTTTCGAAAGAATAACTTTCACAATTCCACTTTCCAATCACTTCACCATTCACCATAGACACAAGGAAACACACACACACTGGGAGATCCTATAACCGACATAAACCATATGAGCTACATGGAGTCCAACGTACAACCCACGTTTGGGAGAGCCGTCCTATCCTTGCCACCGGAGTAGGACTATCGATATCAAATCCACACAAACTAGTGATCACTATATAAATCAGCCTCAGGCTCACTCCTACGGGGGCACGTAGTTCTAGGAAAGTAAGGTCGCTTTATACTTCTCACTCGGTGCTAAAGATTTCTTCCGGACTTAGCTCAGATCATTTCAAAGACAATCCACGACAAAATTATTTCAGTAATATATAAATATACATCGGGAGCCATCATGCTTCCCACCTATCAAAATCAACCACGTTGTGGATTTCTTTCACACTTGAGTTCAAAACAACTCCATTAAGACCAAAAGGTCAAATCATTCAAAATATCTCAAATATTCAACATCAACGTGCTTATAACACACACGTTCTAAAAAAACACAGTTTCCAATGAGGATTCACAACCCAAATATCAAAATCATGATAATTATCATTCAAGATTCATGCTTTATATCTCTACACATGTAAATTCATCGTTCAAAATCATAAACATCAAGATTTCCTAATAATCATCATAAGATATGAGTTTATGCTTCAAATTCATAAAAATCAAATAAAAATCATGCCTTTGTAAAGAAAATTACCTTTGGGCATAAGAACGAAAGAGAGTTCTTGTTGAAAAGCCCCACATACCTTGAATGATGAACTTTAGATCGATACTCATTTTTGAGATGTTAATCATGCCTTTGAATGATGGTTCTTGGAGTTCTTGAATTAGGAACTTGGAATCTTGAATGATGGTTCTTGGAGTTCTTGTTCAAACCCCACATACCTTGGATGAAGAATTAGATGAATAAACTTGCTTTTGAGATTCTGTTTGGACTCTTGAAGGAGGGTTCTTGGAATTCTTGAGTTGAAAATCTTAAATCTTGAACTTATTTAGAAAAAGGATGGTGGAATTTATGAGATTCTTGAAGATGGGTATTGAACTTAGGGTTTTCAATTGAGAGAAAGTTGATGAAATTTTGCCTGAAGTGCTTGTAATAGCTTTAATCTTGTGTTTAAATGGAATAAGGGTGGGGGAAATTGACTTAATTGCCCCTTTGGATGCGGATCTTTAATGACTAAAATAAAATATGCCCAGCAACGCGCAGGTCACCGCGCTGCGTCGATGGTACCAGTGCGATATCTGATGCATCGCATCAAGTTAGCATTGACTCACTGGAATTTGATGCTGGTAGCTGGATAAAATATTAACCAACGCGATAGTCGATGCAACGCGCTAAGATCACGTTGGTTAACCGTTTTGGGATTCCAAAGGAACTTCAAACAAAGTTCAAAAAATTCAAAACTTATCCGGTTTCACCTATTGACCTTCCTGATCATGAATTAACTTAAATATCCACAATTAACGATTGTCTAGGTCGCGAAATGAGATTGCCAACTTTTGAAGGCTAAAAGTAAAACTAAGTCTGAATACTTAGCTAAAATTTTCTAAGTCTGGGGCCCCTTAGCAAGCTTAAAGGACTGAATTAAGCTAAAAATTTGTGGGGTCTTACACAAATCAACCCATAAAATTTGGAGGACCCTCAACTAGTTGTTCAATAAGAAGAATGAATCCTGACTACAAATATTAAAGAGTGAATTATCGAACACTACTCAAGATAATCTTTCTATTGTAGAGTACTTTTTAAAGATTTAGAACTTATGTTCTGTTATTTCTTTATTGAATACAGATGAGGTTATCTATGAAGCACGAATGAGAAAAATTATCATTCGTGGTTTAAAATCAAAATACATTCCCTTTGTGACATCAATTCAGGGATGTACCCAACAACCATCTTTTGAGGAATTTGAGAATTTGTTGTTGTCACAAGAGTTACTAGCCAAATAATTGACTGGTGAATTCATAAAAAAAATGAAAAGAAATGTTATTATAATTGAAAAGAAGAACATTAAAGGAAAACTAAGAGATATGTCTCACTCTCTATTCTCAGGTGATTCAAGTTCGCTTGAAAAAAAAGTAGAGTCTATTAACAATTATAGTAAGAAGTCTCTCAGCTGTTATTGGTTATGCAAAGCAGGACACATAAGAAAATATTACCGAATCATGAAGAGCAATATAACTCAAACTGAAAAAGTTGTTGAAGAAGAAGAAGGCTGGGGAAGATTCTTAGCAGCTGAGAGTCGAGCAATATATGCCTTGACTTTTACAAAATTTGAAAAGAGATTGGATCAGAGATAATACAATCCATCATATGGAGAAGAAAAACAGTGATAAAAAGGAAGATTTTACTGGAGACATGGTAGCTGCTATCGAGGAAATCAAAGAACAGATCCTGAAATTGGCAATAAAAGTCTGAACGTGAAAGGTGTTGAAATTGAACCTGAGCAGGAAGTGTCTGAAACTCTACATGCCAGTAGTGACATTTTTAGAGAAAATATTGAGGGGTATATAATGAAAGTCGAAGTCTCTGATCAATCATCTACCATATCAAGGTAAATCACTAGTGCAGAGAAAATATCAAAAGTAGATGAAGAACCTAACTTTGAAGTCTCAATTTCAGATGGAGAGACAAAAGGTATGATTTTTGGAACCTTTGAAGCTGCTAGGCAATTTACTGAGAAATTGGAAATGAAATCTAGTGATGGATCCTATTATGATGCTGAGGCTTCATGAAAAATTAATGATCAGATCATCCTCAAATCAAATGAGGAGACTGACACCGATGAAATATCCTTGTGTTATAGAGTTGCTTCAGAAAGAGTAAGTTCTAAAATCTTGAATCCTAGAGCTCCAAACTTTTTTATCACATGTGTGTCTTCAAAAAATAAAGCTGTGGAGGAGTTCAGAGAAAGGGGATCTTGCAAAGTCAACATCATAAAATTCAGCAAGGGTAAAGAGGACTATTGTCAAGCAATCTCTCTACAGAGATGATAATTTTTTCAATACGTATTCTTGCTTTTTTTTTTTGGACAAATCGATGATGGAAAATATTTATCATTGGAAGAAGAAAGAGGAGTTAGAAAAAAATTTCTAAGAGTTTCCCTAAGACATGATTCAAAGCTTCGTTTGAGTTCTTCTGCAACGAGTTTAGGATAGCTTCCAAAAAATGACTTTAAGGGTGTGTGTGTGCGTGTGAAAAATGTCTAAAGTGAATTTTTTGGAAGAATAAATATCATGGTTTTCTAGTTAAGTTTCTAGAATAGTCTAGTGATTGAATATCCTAGGTTCTTGTAGAATGTCCTAGTGTTGTGTCTTGAATAAGTATCTTATAGAAATATCTAGATATTCTAGAGTTGTGGTAGAAGGTCATTAGATTTTTCTTGGAGAATTATCTAGAAGATTTTTTAGAACCATTCCTACACAAGTATAAATAGGGGATGACATTAGCCATTTTTAACTTACCAAAAACAATTCAATTCAAGAAGTGTTCTTCCATAACAAAGCTTCTGTTTCATAGCTTCATCTTCTTTGGTTGAATCTTTCGATCTTAGTTAACGATCTTGGGCTAGCATAAGGTCTCCCCAATTACACCTTTCTTCTGCTGTTCTCTATAATCCCTTGCATTTCATCTCAATTGAGCATGTGATAAGGACCTCCTAAAATTAATTCTGGAATTAATTATCTATTATTACTTCTACCAAATGAGCCCTAAAAATTAAAATCTTTTCATGTTACTTATATTATGGTCATCTTGACCTTCTAACAATTGGATGTACTGGACCTATTTGGCCATAGATTTTAAATAATTTTTTTGTTAAGTATTTGTTTGGTTATCTAGTTTTTAACATTTTTTTGGTTTTATTTGTTTTTTTGTTTTTAATCGTAAAAATCAATAATATGTAATGTCTTGTATTTTGAGCTAAGGCATGATTAATTCAACGTTGATGAATCCATTCAGATTTTGGGAGAATGAAACCCTTAAAGATCACAACATCAATGATATTAAATAATTTTTCGTGTGTCAAAAGAGGCAACAAGCCAGTACCATATCTAAATGGTCATGATAATAAGTATGGAAAGTATGTTGGAAGTGATTTAAAGGATAAGGATGACCCTCACACAAAGTCAAGTTAGAAGTTTCTCTTCAGATTAATTTTGTGGCTGAACTTGCACAAGGTCCAAATTCAAATAAGTATATCTCCAAATATGTAAAGAATTAAGTCTTGAGTTACTAATCAAATTAAAGGTCTGAGTATGATTTCCAAGGAAGCAAATTGCTCACCAATTTAACCTCGGTATAAAATATTCTGGATGTTTTATTATGAGGCTGTGCAGAGCCCCAGATACTTATGACGGAGCATGCATCGCATTGCCCGCGACATACAAAGTAGGTACGATGAAGCTTGCGTCGTGCCAAGTTTGGAGTCTATCAAATTTGATATTTAAAAGCTTTCAATTGTGATTCATTTGGATGGATTCTAGAATGAGTAGGGTTGGTTCTCCTTATTTTCCCCTCTTCTCTCACCCTCCACGTTCGATATAATTTATTATAAAGTTTAGCTTCTATTTAGAAACTGACCCACTAATAATGCAATCATTAGGATAGTAATTATATAGTAAACATTTACGATGACATGTTTGTCTGTCATATTATAATTATAGTGTAATTGCATGCATACTGTTTGGTTGCACAAGTGCAATCACATAGTTGTATTAAATTTTAAAAATAAAATTAATTATCAAAATTAAAAATTAATATTTGATAAATAATGCGTCTCTTAGATGATACTAAATTAGATATTTGACACATATTGTCTCTTGAAAATATATTAATTTACTCAATTATAAAAATTAAAAGTATAATTTTTTTAAGAACATCATACGATACATGTTTGACAAAAATATTAATGTCATAACTATAATACCATAAGATTATTCATATATTTGACAATAAAACAATCCATCAATTCTTATTGAAAAATGAATAATATGTTAAATGAATTAAAAAGCCAATACTACTAAAGCAAATAAATTAAAAATATAACATAAATTCAAAATTCTAAAAAATAATAATAACTTAATACTCTTATGTTAGATTCTTATACAACATAAAATAAGTTTCGACATAAGTAAATATACTCCAAAAGAAAAAAAAATATATCTGTAACCTCATTCAATAATGAAATTCTACTTTAATTCAAAAAACTAGAATAATAACATGGTTATGCTAAATGAAGAAAAGAACAAAAAATACGCGCAATTACATGAACTTGAAGGAAGTGTAAGATTGGAGAATGAGAAGAAAGAATAAAAAATATATTTACAAAATAAAAAATAATATATTTTTATTAAAATAAAATAATAAAAATAAATTAAAAGGGATAAATTTAAATTTAAAATTAAAAAAAAATAATTTAAAAGTAACCTTGTAATTGCACCATGTAATTATGTAACGACCTAATTTTTGATGATTTATGTGAAATATATATTTTTGTGTGATTTGACCATTTTATCTCTCTCCATGATTACATTATGGTATTTTTGGGGTATGAGAATACTTGACATGGTTTCCAATGCATTTTGGTGTTATTTATGTGAAATTACGGTTTTTGGTGACTTGAAAAGCCTTATTGTTGACTTCGATCAATATTTATTACCTGTGCGTCGGATGATAAAATGGACTGCGTCAGCAGATTCGGAACGTCGATTTTAGGGTTGGTAACATGGTTGGTGTGGTTTTATAATTTTTGTATCTCATGTCAACCTTTGGTTCAGAAAGTTGTGAAATTGTATTTCGGGGATCAACTTTGTAAAAAAGACATCTTTTCAAAAATCTGATATATCCATTGAGTTCAGAGCATCGATTTTGATGGGGTAGCATAGTTCGTTTGTGTTCACGAAATTTCGGAAGAATTTCGAGGGGTCCGCGGAGACTTGGGACTTTTCAAGTCTCCAGCTGGTGCTAGTACCATCGCAATCGTGAGTGGCTGGTTGTGTACATGACTCGGTAGGTCAGGCGCAAGTATCGCATACGCGACATCTGATTCGTGATCGCAAATCCCGCATAAGGGAGAACTAGGGAGCGATCACGGTACCCGCTATCAGGACAAGTATCGCATACTCGATAGCTAGTCGCATATGCGATGCCTGAGTTTCTATAAATACCGGGTTTCATCATTTTTCATCATTTTTTAGACTTGCAGTTTAGGGTTTTGTGATTTTGGGCCATTTCTTCAACTTTAAGCTTGGGTAAGCTCCATAACACCTATTTCAACTACTTTATCCAAATTTTATCATGTAATTTTGTTTAAACACAAATTAAGAGGTAGAAATTGAGAATTTTGGCCCATAATGCATAAATATTTTAATTCTCCGATTAAAACCCCGATTTTAATTCATTTTTATTTGGGTGAGTTTCTAATCTTATAATTTTCACTTGTGTTTCGATTTCATCTTCAAAACAACTTCAGTTCGTGATTTTGAAATAAATTTAGAGGATTTTTACCGGTAAATCTTATTTTTTTTCAATTTGGACCTCATTTTAAACTCATTTTTGCTTGGATTTTCAGCTGTAGACTCCTAAAAATATGGGAAACATGTTTAAAAAATAAAATTATAATTTTATCCTTCTTTTTTTGGGGATCCGTTTTGACCCCGACTTGAAAGTAGATAGTATGGGTATCGTTGTCTTTTTTGATGCATAGATTCTATATTTTTATGTTTTAGTTGATTCTGAATCCGTCAGAGTGGAGTAAGGCTTCGAGTTGAAGGGTTTCAGACCGATTTTCTGCATTTGAGGTAGGTTATGGATTAACTTTATTTAGATTGAGTTTTGTAGCGAATTTTGATACAAAATCATGTTAAGGGTGTGGGGACTAATAATAAAAATGGCGATATTTATTATCTTATGCCCGTGTGGGGGCCTATATATTGATGTTATTTGGTGGTTTTGGAACATTATTTGCTATGTGTGACTGTGTGGGGTCCTATATGATATTATTGATCATGTGTATGTGAAATTAGTTATATTTTATTGATGAAAAAGCCTAATATGGTATCAATGGTGTAATTAATTGTATTATACTCTCTTGACATATGGTTTATGTTGGCATTCATGAATGGTAGGAAATATTGAGTGGATTATTGACTCACTTGGTTGGTATATTGGTAGCATATGAAAATATTCATTCTGGTCGGTTATGAGCATCACATCCTCATGTCATACACTTTCATCAAACATTGATACCACCATGGAAATACTGAAAATACTAACTTTTTTTATTAAAAAATGTGATATCTTAAAAATCCTTTATCGAAGGATGTGTCAAAGAGGAGATATGGATATTGATATTGGATATTGGTTGTATACGAGTTGATGAAGCCCCCGTGGGTTCTACGTCGGAAAGCTTTAGCTCCGTAGGTATATACGGAGGTTGTGCGACAACCTCGGGCATTATCATCATCATCATTAGTATTAGCATCATCATCTTTCTTGTATTTGTATTTACCTGTACATTTCTGTGATATATTATTCTCCTTGATTTGATACCTTTCTATGTGTATTGTTCTCATTGTATTTCGTGTGTGTGATACCTATATACTTGCACTTCTCTTTCGTATTGTTATGGTGTATGTGAATATTATAGAACTATTAGTGGAGATGGTGTGGGCTTGCCGTTTGGGACATTTCCGATTGCAGGTGACGTGCCCTTAGTATGTATTTTGTATGCTTTATTTCTATTTTGCTCAATTGGCCTATGATTTCCACTGAGTACAAGTGGACCGTATTGATAACGCTCAACTTACTCCATTAGTTTGGGGGAAGGTGATTATTGTCAATATAATAACCCAACTTAGGTTGGGATCGAATCGATGAGAAGTATAATTTAGTCTTCGACTCCTATGTATGTTGAAAGTCACTAAGTATTGTCCCGCAATGTACACTTAAAGCAAAATATAAATTAAATTGGGGGGGGGGAGTGGTATGATTTAAAATGTATTTGAACAAAATTATCTTGTAACACTAAATGAGAACAACAAATTTTTATTACAATACAATGTGAGAAGAATCTTGGGGTTATGCTTATCCTAGGGGTCATACATGCATGAGTGATAGAGGGTTCATTTTTTAGTCAAAGATATGGGTAGTCTAGATTTTAACTCTTAGTCTGAGTCTTCCAACAACACACCTAACTTCACTCATGGATTCTTTCGAATACCTCATGAGTGTGCCAGTCTCACCAATCCAAGACCTCAATATAACATCCCTATTTCTAGAATGATGCCATCAATCTAGATACACACATAGCATCCTTATTTCTAAGATAATGCTACGGACATAACTAGTATCAAATAGTCGTTCACCACTACTCATCACCCATACCCTTCTTTCAAGGATGATGTGGGATCCAAGATAAATTGGAGTTTTCACCCACAATTATAAATTAAAGCAAAAAGTAGTAATAAAACCCATCATCAATAACTAATAATTAGGACTAACAATCAACACCCACACAATTTAACACCCTAATCAAGCATAACCCAATATTTAGCTACTCAGGAGATTAAATAAAAGAGATCATCCAAGTTAGCACCCAATGTATCCATTGATAGCAAATCAAGAATAATCCCAAAACTTCAATCCTAAATTACAACTAATAATTCTCTTGGAAAATTTAGCAATAATTGTCTTTCCCAAATTGATGGGGTTTTCTCCCAATACAAACTTGAATATTAGTGGGAAGATGCCTCAAATGTGTAAGGGTTTTGCCCATTTGAGAATTGCGATCAACCATGCCAAATTATGAAACCGCTCTTGGAACTTCAGCCGTGTCATCGCGATCACCATTATCTGATTGTGACTCCCACAATCACTGTAATACCCTTGCGATCACCAAAAATTAACCAGGCTTTGACTAGTCGCGCTCGTGACCCTTAAACCGTGATCGCGGTTCTGAAGGTCAATCCCTGCTCTAAATATTTTAGCATTTGCACTAACTTTGCTTTTCTGTTCCCTTTTCAGCTTACTTCGCCGAGGTAGTGAAGCCGTGGTGGTGGTCGGGGGGCTGTTCAGCCAACTAGTGGTCGTGGACAGTGTTATTCTATACTCGCCAGATCAGAGGCAGAGGATTTTGATATTGTTATCACATGTATTGTCCCTATTTATTTTTGACCTGGATCTGTGTTATTTGCTTAGGGATCGAATTTCTCTTATGTGTCTACGTATTTTGCTTTAGGTTTTGATTATGTTAGTGGGCCTTTTTCCATGCTTATTTGTGAATCTACCTTTGAAGGAGATATCTTGTGTTCTGACTTTTGCTAGGAGTAAGACTTGGGTAGATTTGCTTGTCCGAGATATGGTTGACTTTGATGCTAACTTAGGTATGTATTAGTTGTATCCTTACCATAATTTCCAAGATTGTTACGCTATCTTAGGTCTGTATTAGTTGGCTCCTTACCATAATTTTTGAATGGTGTGCTTCATTCAGGTCCCAAGAGAGTTATATCTTATGTTCATGCTTGGTTGAGAGGGTATGTTTATCTTATTTGGCTCATTTTAGTGTACTAGTATTGCTTTACCTCCCTTTTTGGATTCTATTCATGAGGTTCATGAGTTTGTGGATGTTTTTCCTTCGAATTTGCTTGGTATGCCTCTAAATCGTGATATTGACTTTGCTATTGATGTTGACCTGGGCACTAAGACCATTTCTATTCCTTCTTATAAGATAAACCCAGTCGAGCTGAAGGAATTGAAGGATCAATTGCAGGATTTATTGGATAAGGGATTTATCTGACCCAGTGTATCACCTTGGGATGCGCCTGTCTTATTTGTGAAGAAAAAAGATGGGTCTATGCGTATGCGCATTAATTATCGACAGTTGAACAAGGTGACGATCAAGAATAATTATCCTCTTTCTCGTATTAATGATTTATTTGATCAGCTTCAGGGTGCTTCAGTGTTTTCAAAGATTAACTTGAGGTCTGGGTATCACTATTTGAGGAGTGGAGCTTCAAATGTTTCAAAGATAGCTTTTCAAACTCGGTATAGTCATTATGAGTTTTTAGTCATGTCTTTTGGATTGACCAATGCCCGGGCCGCATTCAAGGAGTTGATTAATCGGGTATTTCGATCGTATCCTGACTCACGTGTTATTATATTTATAGATGATATCTTGGTTTATTCCAAGAGTGAGGCTGATCACGAGGAGCATTTATGGATTGTGCTTTAGAGATTGACGAATGAGAAGTTGTATGCTAAGTTCTCTAAGTATGAGTTTTGGATGGAATCTATCTCTTTCTTTGGTCATGTGGTGACTAAGAAATGTATAATGATTGATCCAATGTAGCAGTTCGTGATTGGGCTAGGCCTACTTTGCCCACTGAAATTCAGACTTTTATTGGCCTGTCAGGTTACTATCGATGTTTTGTTGAGGGTTTCTCATCTATTGTGGATTAGTTAACCAAGTTAACTCAGAAAAAGATTTCCTTTTAATGGTTCAATGCTTGCGGGCAGAGTATCCATAAGCTCAAGGATTTGTTATCATTAGCTCCTATCTTGACTTTGCTGAAAGGGGGTGTGGGTTTTACTATTTTTTGCGATACTTCAGACGTTGGGTTAAGTGCTGTTTTGATGCAGGAAGGTAAAGTGATTAAGTATGCTTCTCACCAGTTGAAACCCCATGAGAAAAATTACCCTACCCATGATTTGGAGTTGTGCGCGACTGATTTTGCTTTAAAGTTGTGGAGGCACTACTTGTATGAAGTCCTCTGTGAGATTTTCTCAGATCATCGTAGAGTTCAGTATTTCTTCACCCATCGAGATCTTAATATGAGACAGCACCATTGGCTGAGTTTCTTAAGGATTATGGCTTAACTATTCCCCATCACCGGGCAATGCTAATATGGTTGCAGATGCTTTGAGCCAAAAGTAGACTAGCATGAGTAGCTTGGTGGATCTTTTGACCCAGGAGAGGTCTTTGGCCTTAGTAGTTTAGTCTTTAGCTAACTAGATAGTTAGGCTTGATATTTCAAAACTTGGGTATGTTTTAGCATTTGTGGAGGCTAGATCTTCCTTAATGGTGTATATTAGGGTTCATCAGTTTGATGATGTTGGATTGAGATTGATTCAAGATAAGTTGTTAAGTGGTGAGGCTAAGAAGCCTCACTCGACTCTGATGGTGTTTTTAGAATTGACGGTCGAGCTTGTGTACTGAGAGTGGGTGATTGGATTAGATTGATTTTTGAGAAGGCCCGTTATTCCATCCATCCATCCGAGAGTGACTAAGATATATAGTGATTTGAGGTAGTATTACTGGCAGGGTGGTATTAGGAGTGATGTAGAAGATTTTGTAGCTTGTTGCCTATGTTGCCTGCAGGTGAAGGTTGAGCATTTGAGCCTGGTGGATTGCTTCAGTGGTTACCCATTCCCAAGGGGAATTAGGAATATATTATTATAGACTTCGTGATTGGGTTTCCTCGCAGTTCGCATGGTTCTGATAGTGCTTAGGTCATTATAGATCGATTGACCAAATCTTCTCACTTTATTCTCGTTTAGGTCTTTTTTAGTATTGAGAGGCTGGCCCGTATCTATATTGGTGAGATTGTGCTTCATGGTGTGCTAGTGTCTATCATCTCAGATCAAGGTTCAGTGTTCATATCTCATTTCTGGAAAACCTTTCAGGATGAGTTCAGTACTTGGGTTGATCTTAGCACAACATTCCACCCCTAGACCGATGGTTAGTCAGAGTGGATGATTTAAGTTTTGGAGGATATGCTCCGCGCTTGTGTGATGGATTTTTGTGGTCGGTGGGAGCAACATTTAGCCTTCTGCATTAGTCATACATAAGTTAAAAAAGTATATCAAACAAGATATTAATAATATACAATGCTAATCATACATTTTTTTTTTTAATACATCCTACCAAACGACCCCTTAACAACATCTACACATACATAGTTCAATAGAGAGAAATAGAAATAAAGTAAGTGTGATCACATTTCAAAAAGATAGAATAGGTATAAATCACTCATACTTTTTATGGAGATATTCCTAAAACTTTTTCAATTAAATATCTAGCATAGGGCTTTGCATTGCTAATCCTTAAAAATAAGATTAAAACTCAGATGGACATGCTTAAATTGAAAATAAAAATGGATAAAAATCACTAACCTATATTGGGTGCCAGATTTGAGACTTGTTAGCGTAAATCTTCATATTCAAACCATAAAATAGAAAAAATAAAAATTGTCGATTAGATCTTAGATTGACATTCTTGAACGCTTAACCATACATAAAAGATTATCAAGACAAAGGAAAAAATAAGAAAAAACAGGATAGAAAAGTCATACCCGTTATTATATTAGAAGAGATGTAAGAGGAGTGAGCAAACAATTCTTGTGAGGATTCAGTTGCAGCCATGTATTGAATGAAAGATGAAAAAAATTAGCGGAGACACCAAGGCACAATGCAATTGAAAGAACAAATACGGCTGCTAGGTTTTCAATAAAGTTAGATTTTATAGGCTCTAACAATATTGTCAATTTTACTAAATCACTGTTATTACATTTTAAAATTATTCAAAAAATTTAGATATTAAAGAAAATATCTCTGAATGTGCTGTAGATGACGTGTATTGACGTCATCTCATTTATGTCTATCTTTGACACGTGCAAGCCGTCATATGTCATAAAATAAATATGTTGTGTTTATATGACTTTTTTTTTTGTCATAATACTAAAACTATATTTGGTTATGATATTTCTTGTGACTTCTCTTTTCATCGAGATGCTTAACATGAATTGATAATTGTGTTAGTTTACCTTTAGACATAAGTAGTAGTTTTCCCTTAATGTTTGATACATAAAAAAGGATGTCAAGTTAAATGAAGAAGACGTAATACTAAATTAAATCCTCATCTGAGAAGGACACTGAAAAGCTTACAAATCATTACGATGATTGAGATTCTAGATCATGATGACCTATGTATTCATCTCCATCGTTGACTTCTGATTTTTATCCTCCACCATTTAACTTAATATTGAGTTTCTTCTATTTCAAATAATTTGAAATACCCCTCTCTCTTCTTACTTTCCCTCTTATGTCTACACCAGAAATGACCCCCCCTCCGGCTCATCTCATCACTCCACCGGAACCTTTTGTCTTAACCGCTCAAATGGCTATTAACCCTCTAAAGCATATTTATTTTGTAGAAATTGTGAAGGGTACTATCTCTCAATCCTTTCATGCTGATCCCAGACTTCTTCTCTAATCGGAGAGGAAAGTTTGAGGGATCCGGGAGAAGCCATCCATCTGACCCCTGAGGATAAACAACACCTTTACGAGCCTTGAAAATTCTCAATTATCATCAAGTTAGTGAGAAAAAAACTCAACCACATCTATCTAAAAAAGAAATTAGCAGATCTATAGAAACTGCAAGTGGATTTCTCTGCCATAGAGCTGGGACTCTAGTATTTTACTGTCAAATTCTCTGAAGAAACATCACATAAAAAAGTCATCCAGGAGGGGCCTTGGTTCGTGGCTGTGGCATACCTATAAATTAGGATATGGGAGCCAAACTTCATACCCAAAGAGTCCCAAATTGAAACCACTGCAATATGGGTTAGATTACCCCAGCTGCCCACTGAGTTCTATGATGCCTCGCTGCTTCAAAAGGTGGGAAGAAAAATTGGAAGACTGCTAAAAGTCGATGCTTGTACCTCTGCCACACTTTGAGGAAGATATGCTTGGATCTTTATCCAAGTTTTAATGAATACACCTCTAAAATCCTTTGAGACAATTGGTACCCATAAACAACAAATTCATTATGAGGGGGAAGGTTTTCTGTGTAAAGGGTGTAGAAAATCGGGCCACACAAAGGAATTATGCGTTGCCTCTCCATCTACATAGTCTCCTGAGTAGGCTCAATCCCCATTACCAGAGAGGAATTCAATCGATGAATGGAACACGGTGCCCTTTAATCAAAGAAGTAAAGGTCCTCAATGATAAGGTACCCATTAGAACCAGTCCACCAAGGTAAAAACGTTCGATCCCTCCTCAGGTAAGTTCCTCTAATCCCTCAATTCTAACTAGGCTAAATCCAGCCACTAAAGATCTCCGTTCGATAACGGCAAAGGTAAGGGGAAATTGTTAGTCCATAAGGATGATAATATCAGTGGGCTGGGGCATCTAACTACTAGCGAGTCTGGGCATGTGGACCAGTCATTCAAATTAAATCAAAAGGCCCAGTCCCAAAATAGAAAAAGGCTCTTTGGTGAATGGACTGATTTATCAGGTCTTTCTTTGGGCCTAAAAATTTACAGCCTAAAAACCAAACTAATACTCAGCCTAACGTACGGAAATCAACCCATCGGCCCAAAGAGTTGAACTCTAACTTAAATAGTTATGCTTTGGGGAAAGAGCTGGTAAGGACTTGTGCTAATTCTCTCTCTTACTTTTCATCTGGCACCCAAACACCAGCAGTCCAAACCAGACTTTTGCTAGCTCCCATCAGTCACTCCACTGTCACTTCCAAGAGTGTTTCATTAAATGCACACAATGAGTGCAATGATGAGAGCTACAAGGGTAATCCAAGGGAGTCCCCTAGAGATACTATACCAGTTACTAGTTACTCTTCAACTCTTACGGAAACTAGCACTTCTACAGAAAGAATTATCCCATGGACCCTCTCAGTCAAAGTCCTCCAGTCTCGGTCATCTTCACCACCAAGCCTCTGGAGTTGAGCCGTCATCTAACATCTTGGTTGGAGATATGCCTATCTCAAGAAGTAATACCCTTGAAGTTAATATTGAACGTGCAACCTCTTATAATATTGATACAAGACCCTCAATACTTAGCACAACTAGTAATGGAGGGTCTGAACTAGGGCCTCCTCCAATTTAGTCAAAATTTATGGATGATAACACTTATGAGCATCGTTAACCAGGCTTAACAGATCCCCAACAACCCTTCCACAATCTAGGAAGAGTCGAACAACATGGCCCTGAGCCTTCCTTTCTTTCCTCCGAGTACGCTAGACCTACTAAAGGAAGGACTAGCTTTTGTAAAGAGCTCTGGGGACCCCACTACTGTCAACTCTCATTCCCTCCCAGGCCCCTCGTTCTCTCCAAATGGAAGTAAAAATATTTGAGTGAGCCAAAACTATATAGGTTACCCAAGTTAACAACGAGGAAATAGAAAAGCTACTGGCATCTTTAAAGGTGCCAAAGACTGAAGTGGTTCTACTAGGAAGACCCATCACTCAAATATTTGAGGACCTTATCAGTGATCTACTGGTTGTCCTCCTTCACTCGGAGCTAACTAAGTTCGATCTAGAGATCAAAATACCAGGTTCATACATCTTCTATTCCTCCAAAATAACTCCAACCTCTAATAAGAGGAAAGAACCAATGACCCCCCTTACTCAATATCTGGACAAAGGGAAAAGAATCTTAGAGACACCACAGCACCCCAATCTTCCTCCAATGGTTAGCTCAATAATATGGAATGTTAGAGGGGCTAAAAATACAGAGTTTCAGAGACACTGCCAATCTATGGTCAATATCCACAAGCCCCTTATTCTTGCTATGTTAGAGACTAGAATGGCTGATCATAAGGCCATTGTTGAGACTCTGGGTTTCAATAGTCAAATCCAATTCCCTGCCATTAGAAACTCATAGTCATTATATGGGATAACTCAGCTCTCAACATCCAGAACATTGCTATTCTGCCTCAGGCCATCCATGTGGTTGTTAAGGTACCCAACCCCCATTCCATTTGGTTCTTTACTACCATTTATACTAGCTATAGTTATGAGATTAGACATAACCTTTGGGCTAACTTGGCTGATTTCTCAAATTCCTTTGGTGACTCCCCATGGATTATAGGAGGAGATTTTAATAAAGTCCTTAAGGCCTCAGAGAAGATTGGAGGAAATAGTATTAATATCACTAGAGACACCTCCTTCTCTGGCTGCCTTACCCATTATAAGCTGATTGATTTGGGTTTTAAAGGTAGAAAATTCACTTGGAATAATAAGAGATACAAAAATAAATAAGAGTTCATTCTACAATCTCTTCTGGATCAATCTCTTTCTTGATGCCTCTATTCACCCATTTACCCAGAACTCACTCTGACCATTACCCCCTGCTAGTTAGTTTGGATAGGACTCCCTCTATTCAGGACATACCTTTTAGAATTAAGACCATGTGGTGTTCCCACCCCACCTTCCCTTAGTTAGTTCAATACACTTTTGTCCAGGGCACCCCTACTCTGAGGCATTCCACAGTTTGAAAGCACTGTGAAAGTTTGGAATAAGAAGGTTTTTGGTAATATTTTCCATCAAAAGAGAAAGATACTTTATAAATTAGCAGATATCCAAAAATTTACTTCCTACAACTCTAGTTTCTTTCTTCAAGATATTGAGAAGAGTCTCACCAAAGAATTGAGCTCTATAATTATGCAGAAACATGAATTATGGAGACTCAAATATAAGATTAACTGGTTGGCTGAGAGGGATTCTAATACTAGGTACTTCCATACCTCTACTCTCAATAAGAGACGAAGGAACATAATTAATGCTATTAAATATGATAGTGGTAACTGGATCTACCCCCTCAGGAAATCAAAGACCACATTCTCTCTTTCTATAGGAACCTCTTCAGTACTGAGCATCATCTCTCTCGTATGGATCTCCAGGGGAACCCCTCTTCATTGGTTTAATTAATAGAGAGGACCATGGTCTTCTGGATAGTATTCCTTCCCCCAAGAAATTAAGAATACCAACTTTTGTTTTAAGCCTTACAAAGATCCTAGACCTGATGGTCTACATCATTTATTTTACCAAAAGTACTGGGACACTCTGGGTCATGCTATTACCCAGTTCTGTGTCAACACCTTTACTTTTGGTCACATGGAGCCCATTGTTAACTCCACCTACCTTTGTCTCATCCCTAAATTCCACAATGCTAGCAATCTTAGGAACTTCAGACCTATTGGGCTTTGTAACACCCAATACAAGATTATTACTAAGATTATAGCTAGGAGACTGAGGCCCTTTCTTGCTACCATCATCAGCCATAGGCAAAGTAGCTTCCTCCCTAATAAAAGAACCTTACACAATGCCATTATTTTCCAAGATGTTATCTCTTACTTCTAAAGGGTGAAAGGAAAGAAGGCCAATATGGTCTTAAAGATTGACTTAGAGAAAACTTTTGATAGGTTAGAATGGTCCTTTATAAGAGAAGACCTTCATTTCTTTAACATCCACCGTAAGGTCACTTTCCTTATTATGTCTTGTATATCCCCTTATTCTATTTCCATTCTTGTCAATGGGGGTAGAACTGAATTCTTCTCCCCTACCAAGGGAATTAGACAGGGGGACCCCATCTCTCCCTACATATTCATTATGTGTATGGAGCTTCTTCCAAGAAGGATTGATTGTGAAGTTGATACCCTCAACTGGAATACTATTTCCACCAGTAAGATTTCCTATCTATTCTTTGTAGATGATCTCACTCTCTTCTCGGATGCTTCTGTCAATAGTCCTTCCACTATTATCAGAGTCCTTAACTCTTTCAGCCTCCACTCTGGCCAAAAGATCAATCCTAGTAAATCCAAAGTGGTCTTCTCTAGAAACTGCCAACCTTAGGTTAAGGACCAAATAGTTAACATCCATTCTATCCAGGCTAGAGAGTCCTTTGGGAAGTATCTTGGCTTCCCTATCTTCCATTCCAAGATATTCAACAATTCTTTCCACTTCATTATTAACAATTTGAGTAATAAGTTGGCTGGGAAGAAGACCAAGTACATGAATCTCTCTGCCAGAACCACCATAGCAAAATCTTCTCTCAGTAGTATCCTCACTCGTGCCAGCAGTACATGTCTATCCCCATCAGAATCCTTACCCTAATTGATAGGGTTCAAAAGAACTTCATCGGGGGATATACTTTAGAAAAGAGAAGGATGCATATGGTAGGTTGAGACACCATAACCAGACTGAAGAAAGTTGGAGGGTTAGGTCTCTATAAAGCTAAGTTTAAGAATTAAACTATGCTCACTGGGCTAGCCGGGAGATTCTCTTAGAGTAATGATTGCCTCTGGAACCAAATACTCAGGGTTAAGTATGACACCTTATTTCAACCTATAGCCTTACATCCTCTAGGATCTTGAAAAATATTACTCAGGGCTGGAAAAATTGCCTTTAAGAAGCCCATTGGATAGTTCATAATGGGAACAATATCAATTTCTTGTGTAATAGATGGATTCTCAACTTTGAACCTCTGAGGAAATTGATTGAGGGCCCTCTTAGCTTGGACTAGTCTAGGATAAGAGTCTTTGAGGTTTGGAAGAAGTATGAATGGGATTTCTTCAATTTATCCTTCCAACTCCCTATTTATATTATAAATGGTCTCCAAAACGTTTTTCACCATAACTCTAAGTTACAAAAGGATAAAATGATGTGGAGATTAAACAGTAATGGTTTGGACTCTAGTAAAAGCATTTACACTCTCATTACTAACTTTTATAAGGCTCCTAGGACCACTATGGGCACCAACTTTGGTTGGATTTGGAAAATTCCTTGACCCCCTAAGATTAAGTCCTTCCTTTTGCTAGCTCAATACAATAGGCTGCCAACAAAAGCTATTCTCCAATGAATGGGAATCCCCCTACCCCTTAATGTGACATCTGCAATCACTCTTTGGAGGATATTACCCACTTCTTTTTTGAATGGCCCATCACTCATGATTTCTGGAACAAGCTCTTAGCGAAAAACTATAGAGGTTTCATTATCTCCATCAAGGATCTCTATCCCTAGCATTGGTGCTCTACTTGGTCTACCTTTGGACACCAAAAATTTGACCCCTTCTTGGACTGGCATACCATAATTTCCTTCAATCTATGGTCCTTCTTCCATATATAGAAACCATAACTCCTTTGAAAAGAAGAAACAAAAACCCTTCTTCTTCCAAACTTATGCCGAATCTATTGATATAGCCTTGCAGTGAGCAAATCTTCTGCTCATACCACCCTTACTGATATCTCAGTGGGCTATGACCCTCCCCCTTACAATCATTATAAACTAAACACTGATGATTTTTCCCTAGATAATCCTGGAAAATAGGGGACTGAAGGTCTGATTCGTAATGCCTTAGGGGGATGGGTTTTGGGGTTTACAAAGAGCTTCTAATGGGCCACAAACAACCAAATAGAACTATTATCCCTGAGGGAAGGCCCCGAATTAGTTGAGGAACATCAACTCATCTTAGTGGAGATCAACATTGATTCCACTGAAGTTATTTCTATGCTTAATTCGGGTAACTTACATTATAAAGCAATCATTGATGAATGCAGGTTAAGACTAGAAAGAATTGGAAGCCCACTGGTGGTCCACTGTTTTAGATAGCAGATTGGGGTAGCTGACGCCTTGGCAAAGAAAGGACCTGATTCTGCAGTAGAATTAGGTACAAGTATTTTTAAAGTTCCACCAATGTGTGCACAATGACCGCTATGGGAAGACATCGTCGAAACTTATTTTGCTAGGAAAATCAAACTATATATAAACTCTATTGAGGGGAATTCCCCCAAGTCTTTTGTATGTACTCAACCAAGACTAATCATGTATCTCCCTTAAATGGTTTTTTCAATTAATTAATGCATTCTCTTTAACCAAAAAAATAATAATTTGAAATAATTATTTTAAAAATAGTAAAAATTCAAAGTGTATATATATAAATATATGTCATTTTAATAAATATTTGAAATATCGTTTTCTCAAATTTAGTATTAAATTAATTAAGCATTTTTAGTTCTATAAAAATTAACGAAAATATCTCAAAGCACACATACACTATGATTGAAATTGATGTTATAGACTCTAACTTTGTGGGGGTCATATGACCTCTCCTGCAGACTATGTTGTAGCATAATATTGAAGGTATTAACAACTTAGCTGGACCAACAAATGAACAAATGTATACGCAACAACTTCAAAACAATGGATTGAAAGTGAAAACATAGAAAATATGAATAATTTTGTCGCAACCTAAAAATGAATCATGATGACACTTATCGTGGCTCAACCTTGATAAGTAATTCAATCACCCAAACTAAAAAAGAAAAAACTAATTTGACAATAATATAAACTAAGCAAGACTTCTAGAACGTAGTCAGACCAATACGAAACATAACTAAGATAAACATCTTAAAGAAATCACATAAGTTTTCAAAATCTGGTGTCATAGTATAAGAGCATCTAGTATATAACTGAAATTTGAAATCCGTATTTATCTTTGAAACCAAAATAAAGTCATAAAGTAAAATAAGAGAAGGCTCGGAGTAAGGTCTGGAATCCATAGAGCTCTCAATACCTCGAACACCGCTAATCCATATAAAATAAACTACCACGTCTTGTACTCGTACCAGAATCTGAATGAAAAGACATAATAGGGGTGAGTATGGTTTACTTATACTCAGTAGGTTTCACAGGCCGACCGAGCAAAGTAAGAAATAATATAAGTAAAGAAAACTATGAGCACTTTACCTGCAAGTAGAAAAGTCCCAAACGGTAGCTCACACTGTCTCCACTAACAATTCTAATATATAAGCAAAAATAAAAATTGCATAAATATACACAAAGAATATGCTGAAAATAACACAATTCAAGAAAGCTAATGCAGTCATGAAAGGTGCGTATGCGAACGCAATGCAATGCATTATGGATAGGATGAATGGTGAAAGTCATCACATGACTTTTGTATACACCCACTGAGCTCACAACTTCTAGGTAGGAACCATAATTTGGGGAGGAGGGGGAAGGGTTTCGCAACCCTTATACTATATATCATATCTCAATTTCAACTCATCTTTTTGACTCGTATTTATGGAGAGGGTTTTCATAGTCTTGCTTTTTTTACAAAAACAGTGTTTCTCAGTGGTACCAGTATCTCATAAATGCATATGTATGGAATGAGGATGTAATGCTCACAATCAACTCAATATAATGATATCCAATCCATCCAACATATATGTATATAAGTGATCCCAGAAATCAACTCAATATGTCTAAACTTCATTATCATCAGATCTAATTAGACACCGTCATAATAAATATGCATATAATACATTATTTATATCATATCAACACCTATCTTAGATATTTTTATCATGAAAAAGACAATCAATCTACAAGTAAGACCTATATTAGAAAAATAAGCCCTCTCACATGAATTATATCTAGAATAAAGGCATTTAAATGCACATATAAGACCAATGATGTCAAATAAAATCTCCACATGGAAAACACACAATATCAGATATCACAAACCAACCACAATAGAATATAAGTTCCCACAAGGGCATACAATAGTAAAAATAATCTTGAAATATAAACCTATTGTTATCTTCCCCATCCCATAGCATGCTTTACTTATTTATTAACTACCATCTCAGTTTGAAAGTAGTTAAGCCATAACCTACCTTGAAATGATGAAATTCCGTCTAAAGTGCTTCAACACGGATCCTTCTCCTTACGAATGACCTTAGAATCAACTTCAACACTCAATTGTAGCATCTACGTGTTAAAAAAAGCAAACAGGTATTTCGCATATTCAGGCCGGCTCCAAAATGACTTTGAAAAACGAGTTCAAAGATAAAAGGGGTAAAACCAAAATTTTATTTTAAAAACACATTCTCCAAGGTTATAGGTATTTTGCGGAGAAAAGATGACTTTTTGCAATTTTTACGATTCGAATACTGTCGAAAAAGTTTTTAAACTCGATTTTTGAAAATAGAGTTGCCACTTAGTTTATTTAGGAAAATCAAGAAAACCTTTAAAAATTACTTAAACGATTTCAAACAGAAAAATTATTTAAGTTTGGAAATTTCGAGTAAGTTGTTTCTATTAATACTGTTGAAAGGTTGTTAAGGCACCAAGAGTATCCGCTAACTTGCGGTTATCTGGACTATTTGAAAACAACTTTTAGACTAACTTGACTCCGTTTGGACATGAAAACATAATTTTTCAGAGTTAAAATAAAGTTGTAATCGAAGTTGGAGTTGTGTTTGGCTATGAATATAAATTGAAGTTGTTTTTAAAATTTTGTGAAAAAAGTAGGAGTGAAAAAAGTGAAAACAAGTTTTTCTTGCTTTCATTTTTAAAATATAATTCCAAATTGTATTTGAAATTTTCATGGCCGAAACACTATTGTTTTCACTAAAGTGAAATAATTCTTTGAAAAAAAGTGAAAAAATACTCATGGCCAAACGACTACTAAAAATGAAAGTTGTTTTTTTGAAAGGAAATCGATTAAGAAAATAATTTATTTTTCAAGATTTGTGCAAAATAAGTTTTGACGACTTACCAAAAATTTTAACTTAGTCTAAGAAATTAATAACACCTAGCATATAAAGGGGAAAAAGGAAAACTAAGCGACTCAGACCATTGGGCCCAAGTCCATAAACCATGTCCTAAATAAATTAAGACTTTTGGCTCACTTGCACTTGTCCTAATCTAATCAATTTGGATTTTTGACTCACTGCACTTGCTCTAATCTAATCATTTGGGCTTTTAAGGCCCAAAACCTATCATAAACTAATTTTCGGACCTTTAAGGCCCAAAATCTGCTTCACTTGTATTAAGTTACAACTTTGGCTTCGAGGCCCCAAAATGAATGAAAATAAATAAATAAATAAAATACAATTATAATCAAAATCGTGATTTTTCAAGTCTCCAAATCCCATGACTTCATCAATGGGTTTTTGACCTATTTTTCTTCTTCCATAGGTAATAGCTCCTTCTTTCCGATAGTCAATTTTGAAACGGCTAACTAGAAAGGGTGGACCTCTTTGGCCCATTATGAAATGTGAGGGAAAGAGTTCGTTTGAACTCGAGACATTCATGCAAATAAGAGATAAAGAAATTAATACATATTCAGGACACAGAGTAACATACTTTAAAATTAAAAAAAATATCAAGAACCAATTTTGACAATGATGAGCATACTTGTGCACATATGGCAAAATGAGAGTCGGCAAATGAAATACAAATCAAGGACAAACATATTAAATTCCTTATGATTTATATTCGGGTGAAAGATGAATAAAGATAAAAGGAAAAAGCTACATTCAAGGGATTAATGTGAGAATAGTCAACATAAGATTTCGAAAGTAAAGAGACGAGGAAAATAATAAAAACATGTCTTTTTAAAAAAAAACATAGACATTAATCCATGTAACAAAGAAAAAAGTGGAGGCTAATTTTTATGAAAGGGAATCCTTAAATTCCAACTAAGGCGACATCAACGATGATTCTACATCCAAATTATGGCTAACTTTTTAGGAAAAACATGTAACGACCCAAAGCTTATTTTTTTAAAGTGTCATTGGTTCTCTTTGATATTATGAACCAAACAGAGCCATGGTCAAGACTTTACACAAAAATAGCATATATGACAATCCAAGCGGAATATGAAAACTAGAATAAAAATTTAGCTCCTCAAAAAGTGAAACATAGTTCAAGAAACCATGTTATGCATGGTTCAAACATACCTAGATAATTTTATTTAGAAATAAAGGGACGAGCTTAGATGCAACATAAAGAGAAATACAATTAATAAACCAAATTAAAGGATGCTGTCATGACCCAAATGGCCATGAGTGACACCCACACTAATCTTTCTATGGGAAAACAATCTAAAACCGAATTATTACCCAATCACATAGTCACTATTAAGATGATATTATTATAAAATCAACATAATAACCATAATCCAAGACTAATAATTTATTAATGCGGAAGTCAAACAAACTACTTACAAAAATTTTCAAGACCCAAAAGTCATTGTACAAGAACTACTAACAAAAAAATCATATCTAAAGAGATATCCAAAAATAAAGTAAATAAAGAATGTTTCATTGCCCGAAAGATGGACAAGAAAAAATAAGATGACCCATGGCAGCCTGGAGATAGAGTGCTCACCTGTGGATCAAGATCAGCTATCAAACTCTAGAGGTGAGGTCATAATTAATCCTCTAGAACAATTTCTGCACTCAACAAAAGAAGAGTACAGGGTAGTATCAGTATAGACCACTATGTACTGGTAGGTATCATAGGCCAACTCAACTTAATAACAAGTACACAACATAAATCAAATAACAAGTAGACAACATCATCATATAAAAAATTCTCTATGAATCAATAATACAACAATAGCAGGTCAAACAGTGCTCACAGACAACCATATAACCACCAAGAGTATCAACCATACTGTAAACATCCACAAAATCAACACAAATATGTACACACACGCTATGGAACTTATTTTTGCCCAAATAGTCATGACCTGCAGGGAACAATCCGTGTTTATGTACCATACCGACGTGGTACCCGATCCAATATAAATATAAACGTACCAGCGTGGTACCCGATCCAACATAAATATAAACGTACCGACGTGGTACCCGATCTAACATAAATATAAACATACCGGCGTGGTACCCGATTCAACATAAATATAAACGTACAGGCGTGGTACCCGATCTAACATAAATATAAACAAGTATTATCAATATCAATTTACACAACTTCACAACATACAACACAATGTTCCAAGTTTACAAGTACACTTAAGGTCATAAGACAATTCCATCAAGTACATTTTCAATAATCATTTATACACGCATCAACAGTCCAAACATCAACAATTTCAAGCATATCCGAATACCAATCAACATGTATCTAATTTAGGAGCATAAAACTTCAATTAAATCGTAACCAACCTCAATCGGAGAATCTCAATGAAAGCTAATTTGTAAGACACTTGTCTTTTTGTAAAGTCTCCAAATGATCACAATCTGTTCAAATATATAATCCCATAAGAGTATGAATTTAATAACACTTGTTTAAAAATTCATACTCTAAAAATCTTAGACCTAAAACTCAATTTCTTAATCCCAAAATATGGAACAATTACGATATTAGAAAAGAATTAAACAAATGATATAGCAATTCATCATTTTCAATTAACATAAAGAAACAACAGGTTGTTTCTAACTGAACCAATGATTGGCATTATCATTCCTTTTTATTTTTTTTAATTATTTTTCAATCATCATTACGCTGATGATTAATCAATTATTTTCTTTTTTACCCTAAATCGCTAATAGTTTCTTTTACCCTAAAGCCATGGTACTATCCACACATACTAATTGGTTTACTGAAAAATAACAATTCCACCCCAAATACAAGGAACAAAACCTTACCTGAAGCAGATGTCTTTAACTACTTCGATGCACTTCGCTCCCCTCATTTTTATTTTCCGCTCGTGAACTCTATAACTGCTTCCCCCTCCTTGCCTAATATCTGATCTTATTTTTATTATAAATATAATGAACTCTTTTCACTTGATTCAATTCTTATACATAGGTCTCAATAAATAAAAAAATGTTAACTTGGTCCATAACCATCAACTAAAATAATATCTAAAATACCCAATACATCCTTCGATATTATTCAAAACCTCGAGAAAATAAGTCAAATATGTGCATTGACTAGAAAAGTATATTTTGGGCATATTGAAAACATCACGACACCAATCGGAGGTCGTCAGCAAAAATTGACCACATCAGACTTGCTTCACCAAACCTCAATAATTCAATGACTTGTTAAATTACTTCCAAACACCTCGAGGGTTGGTAGTATCCGCCCTCGTACGTAAATCACATATACAAACTACAGAGAGCCCTAAAATAAAGAAGATAAGAAAATTTCACAAACGACCGGAAGGGTCATTACATCAGATACTAATTAAACAACTGTTCATCCCTGAATAGCCAAACAAGAGACAAAAAAGGAAACTAAGGAATTACCTGAATCCTCAAAAAATGTGGATATTTGCTATGCATATCTGCTTTGGTGTTCCAATTGGCCTCCTCAACAGGATGATTTTTCCACTGGACCTTCACAGACACAATCTTCTTAGTCCTCAACTTACGGACAACCAAATACCTAGCTAAGCCATGCGTACCCCTAAAGCCCCAGACTCAGAAGGTTCAATCAACATAAAACAACACAAGGCATATTTGTCACCCATATATACGCAACTGTTCTATACCAGCTGATAAATATAGAGGCATACTGGTGATAGACGATGTGCACGTAGAGATGAATGCAAAGTGCATAATCAATATCACAACTCATCATAACTGTCCTCATCAGGACCATCATCATCGTAATTGACCTCCGTCCTTGCCGGATATCAATACATTATCCATAGTATCCTCCAGCCTTGCTAGGTATCAACAAATCATCATAATAGTCATTACCAAATAACATACACTAAATTACTCATAAAAATAGACATATCATCATAGAATATCTATATAGTCAATACTTCCAACTACTTGTTATTAGCTAACCAACACTGCTTATAATAAAATCACTAGTTTGCTAGTCATCACATAACCTCTAGTTATTAGCCTAAACAATATCCTTCACATAAATCTTATTCACGGGATAACAACTAACCACCATTTATTTAATAGCCAACACATAACATTTAGTCAAGGTTCATCACTAGACCAAAACCACCATTTATATACCATTCATTATTATCAACTAATTATACTATATGCGTTAATCATTACAAGACAACATATTACTGCTTGTCACCTAACTATCTTTTATTAACTGACACCATTCATTATCTAACCATCGTTTACCAACTAATCCTTGATTAACTATTCATTAGTTAACCATTAAGAAACTATTCAAAGTTATTAACTAGTCATCTCTTACTACCAACATCTCTTATTATCTAGCCTCATTAACACACAACTCCTCGTTTATCGACTAATCGACATCACAAACTTAGCCATCAATACCAACTAATCTTCACCTATGCTAGAACAGACCTCACCATAAGTCACACATTAACCATCGCTAGCTACTATGTTTCAACTAAGAAAGATTCATTAACTAATACATTAGATTCCTAGCTATCACTAGTATCCAATCAATAAAGTCATAAGCAACATACCACATCCTCCTCTGTCCCATATCGGAGAGATGTGTATACAAACATATATGTATTCATAAACTGTAATTGTATCCTTTGCACTGATAAACGCTCCTCGTATATTAAGTCATTATCATAACACAACCCTTGGCCCATTAATTTATCTAGAATAGTTACAACATCAAATCACGGCCTTACACCCATATATATATATATATATATTCGAAACTTATATCAATAATCATATTTATAAGTCGTAGAATATCTTTAATCTTCTCACATATAGAAGGTATCTCACACATTGGAGGCATAATATAGATAGACATATATCGTCTATAGAATATCTTATATCGATGGGTCATACATCATGACTATGAGGAATATCACCTCTCTAGGCCAATTTGCATATCTAAGGGGAAATAACATCTCTATGGGCCAATCATCAAGTCTAAGAGGAAATAACATCTTTATATGCCCAATATCACTTCCACAGGAAGTTTCATAACTATAACTCAAAACCCACAATCCGGGAACATCAATACAAGTTATCAAGTTATGAAGTAACCTTATTCTAAGGTTTACTAGCCTAATCTACGTCTAACATCCGCAACTAAGTCCACAAGACTTAACAAAAGTTTAGTCCTAAGTGGGCCAGACAATCCCACTTCTAATCCTCAATTTCCATAATTAGGCACACTATGCCCCAAACTAGGCTAAGGTATCTAGTTCATCTTCTAGATGTCAAGTAAGTCATATACAAGCCTAAGATAGCATCTTCGACTAGAAACAAGGTACTCATATCAACTCTACCCAACTTACGGTTTCAAGACTACCACACTAGCCCAATAAGGTTAAATATACAAATCATGCTTCAAATACTAAAACCACATCCCAAACATAGGTTTACATCATAACTACACTATAACTAATCTAAACTAGAGAGGAAAAACAATAGGATTCAAAGGGGTATAAACATTGCCATTTTACGGATCCCACAGAATTAGAGCCTACAACACATTATCCTCTACAATATTGTTAATATCCATCTAATCATCATACCTTAACCAATCAACAATAAATATCCACCAAGTATCACTCCAGGAAAGATCAATCATGTCATTTAATAATTCATTTATTCTCCCATTCAGGACCATCCTTAATTATTTTATGAATGTAACTAAGCCATTTGATTTTGCATTATCACTATCATGGAAATTACTATCTTCTTAAATTGTCATATATCTTTCAACTTTGTGGGATATGCAAATGCATAATTCAGCCATAAGGTCAAGTCAACAATAATTTATCTTCTTAAGATTTTTCCTAATGCTCAAATCCAACCCTAAAACTTATGCCCAAATAATCATTAACTCAATATTTTTCACACGTCAAATACTTCATTGTCAAGCCAAAATACCCCAATATCACTAATACCAATTTAAGATATACAGAGTCATTCTTATTTTTATCTAACAATATTTTTCTATTACGGGCTTTACTTAACTCGTAAATACCTCAAGAGTGGTTCCCACACCTCTAATACATAAACAAGGCCAAACAAAATAAATCGATTACTGATCATTAACAGTCTCATCACCAATATCACATTCCAGACAAGTTATCGAATCGATCAAATTTTGTAGGTATCAACAACCTCTACTAATTGTTTTCACTTTTATTTAAAACTCATTATTTTGCCAAGCATTAAGAATTTGTTCACATAAGGAACTCAAAGATAATGTCACTTAGCTAGTCCTCACAAGAAACCCATTATAATTTCAATAATAGAATTGCACAAAAATTCTAAATACGGTCTTAATGGCCAGATCACACAAGGATCCCCAAATAATATCAATTAATCGAACTACAAAAGGCTCCATCAACAATATCATTAACAAGAACCTCTCATTACGGAAAACACATATCACCTCAGTCTTTTATTCATGTCACTTTTTCACATCTTTTCTTGACATCATATTCTCATATCATCCTCTCAATTATCATACCATCAACCTCATCAGTATAATAGTACCAAAAATAAGTAAGCACCATAGAATTTCTAGTTTCACAATAATAAGAAATCAAATAATCTCATCATATTTATCAACAAAAACAACTTCGTCAATTTTCATCACTTAAAAAAAATAATTCATAACAATAACAAAAATCTAGCAACACAAGTTTAGCCAAATATCAAACACAATCAATCAATAAGTTCAACACTTTCACAAGTCTTTACCTATTAACATTAACTTTTAGACCTTATTAACAGATACCAATTTAAATCTCCTAGATTTTTATTCAAAATTATTTAGATACCAATTGGAATTGTCTAAATATCAATTGGATTCAATCTAGTAGTCAAAGATTAGGATGGCCTGATGGAGAGAAAAAAAGGAAAATGACTTCTACATGCCTCATAGCCTTACGAGGATTGGGCGTGGGGCCCTACACACCAATCTATGAAACTCTACTTGACATTGCTCTTATTAACATATACCAATTGGAATCTCCAGATACCAATTAAATTCAACTAATAGCATATACGAAAGAAGAATTTGAATTATCCTAGTGTCCTATAACCTCTCGAGGAAAAGCACCGACGTCTCTGTATCGTTCTGAAAGACTCTACTAGACATGTTCTTGTATGATGAGATTGACGAGCCTAGGGATCTGATACCAACTTTGTCACGACCCAAATGGCCATGAGTGGCACCTACACTAATCTTCCTGTGGGAGAACCATCTAAACCGAATCATTACCCAATCACTTAGTCACTATTAAGAAGATATTATTTTAAAATCAAAATAATAACCATAATCCAAGACTAATCATTTATTAATACGGAAGTCAAACAAACTACTTACAAAAATTTCCAAGACTCGAAAGTCATCGTACAAGAACTGCTAACAAAAAAAATCATATCTAAAGAGATATCCAAAAATAAAGTAAATAAAGAATGTTTCATTGCCCGAAAGATGGACAAGAACAAATAAGATGATCCATGGCAGCCTGGAGATAGAGTGCTCACCCGTGGATCAAGATCAGCTATCAAACTCTAGAGGTGAGATCATGTTTGATCCTCTAGAACAATTTCTGTACTCAGCAAAACAAGAGTACAGGGTAGTATCAGTATAGACCACTATGTACTGGTAGGTATCTTAGGCTAACTCAACTTAATAACATGTACACAACATAAATCAAATAACAAGTAGACAGATATCATCACATAACAAATTCTCTATGAATCAACAATACAACAATAGTAGGTCAAACAGTGCTCATAGAAAACCACATAACCTCCTAGAGTATCAACCATACTGTAAACATCAACAAAATCAAAACAAATATGTACACACATGCTATGGGACTTATTTTTGCCCAAATAGTCTTGACCTGCAGGGAACAATCTGTGTTCATGTACCATACCGGCATGGTACCCAATCCAACATAAATATAAATGTACCCGCGCGGTACCCGATCCAATATAAATATATATATGCACCGGCGTAGTACCCGATCTAACATAAATATAAATGTACCGGCGTAGTATTCCATCCAACATAAATATAAACTTACCGGCGTGGTAACCTATCCAACATAAATATAAACAAGTATTATCAATATCAATTTACACCACCTCACAACATACAACACAATGCATCAAGTCTACAAGTACACTTAAGGTCATAAGACAATTCCATCAAGTAAATTTTCAATAATCATTTATACACGCATCAACAGTCCAAACATCAACAATTTCAAGCATATTCGAATACCAATCAACAAGTATCTAATTTATGAGAGTACACACAATTAAGTCTAGTCTAAACTCCAATTAAACCGTAACCTACCTCAATTGGAGAATCTCAATGAAAGCTAATTTGCAAGACACTTGTCTTTTCGTAAAGTCTCCAAATGATCACAGTCTGTTCAAATATATAATCCATAAGAGTATGAATTTAATAACACCTGTTTATAAATTCTTACTCTAAAAATCTTAGACCTAAACCTCAATTTCTTAATCCCAAAATATGGAACAATTACAACAACAACAACAACAACCCAGTGTATTCCCACCTAGTGGGGTCTGGGGGGGGTAAGATGTACGCAGTCCATACCTCTACATCTGAAGAAGTAGAAAGGCTGTTTCCGATAGACCCCCGGCTCAAGACAGTCGCCACACAAATATAAGTATAAATATAAATATAAATATAAATATAAATATAAATATAAATATAAAGTAACGCATGGTAGTAGGAAACATGGGGAAACACTCGGATACATAATAAAACATGGAACACCGAAATCGTAACAAGAAGAAGAATAGGAATAGGAATAAAAATAAGAGTAGGAAGAATAACAGGAATAATCCCCCACTCCCTACCCTTGCGCCCCCAAACTGGCCCTAGTCTTCTGCCCTAATCCTCGCCCTCCAGACCTTCCTATCTAGGGTCATGTCCTCGGTGAGCTGTAACTGCTCCATGTCCCGTCTAATCACCTCTCCCCAGTACTTCTTCGGCCTACCCCTACCCCGCCTAAAACCATCCAACGCTAGTCTCTCACACCTACGGACCGGGGCATCCATGTCCCTCCTCTTCACGTGTCCAAACCAACTCAATCGGACTTCCCGCATCTTGCACTCCACTGGAGCCACCCCAACCTTCTCCCTGATAGTCTCATTCCTAACTCTGTCCCCTCTAGTCATCCCACACATCCAGCGCAACATTCGCATTTCCGCCGCCTTCATTTTTTGGATGTGGGAGTTCTTAACTGACCAACACTCCGCTCCATACAACATGGCCGGACGGACTACCATCCTGTAGAAAAGAATTAAATAAATGATATAGCAATTCGTCATTTTCAATTAACATAAAGAAACGGCAGGTTGTTTCTAACTGAACCAATGATTGGCATTATCATGCCTTTTTATTTTTTTTTTGATTTTTTTCAATCTTCATTACGCTAATGATTAGTCAATTATTTTCTTTTTTACCCTAAATCACTAATAGTTTCCTTTACCCTAAATCCATGGTACTATCCACACATACCAATTGGTTTACTGGAAAATAACAATTCCACCCCAAATACAAGGAATAAAACCTTACCTGACACTATGTCTTTAACTACTTCAATGCACTTCGCTCGCCTCATTTTTATTTTCCTCTCGTGAACTCAATAATTCCTTCCCCCTCCTTGCCCAATATATGATCTTATTTTTATTATAAATATAATGAACCCTTTTCACTTGATCCAATTCTTATACATAGGTCTCAATAAATAAGAAAATGTTAACTTGGTCCATAACCATCAACTAAAATAATATCTAAAATACCCAATAGATCCTTCGATATTATTCAAAACCTCAAGAAAATAAGTCAAATATGTACTTTGATTAAAAAAGTATATTTCGGGCCTATTAAAAACATTAAGATACTATCGGAGGTCATCTCAACAAAAATTGACCACGATCGGACTTACTTCACCAAAAGTCAATAATTCAATGACTTATTAAGTTACTTCTAAACACCTCGAGGGTTGGTACTATCCACCCTCATAGGTCCTAATTCACGTATACAAACTACAGAGAGCCCTAAAATAAAGAAGATGAGAAAATTTCACAAACAACCGGGAGGGTCGTCACAGATGCAGGGTCCTAAAATTTGAAGACTAAAAGTAAAAAAACACAACCGACTAATGAGGCTTATCTCATCCTCCCCCTTTTCTTTGGTAATTCTAAAACAAAACCTTTACCAACCAAAATGATCATGGAAGGAACTTTAGATAAAACACCCTCCAAAACATTTACATAAGTTCTTCAGAGAGGATTTTAAGACAACAAACATGGTTCCAACATTTAATTTCTAAAGGAAAATTGATAAAATTTTGGTGATTCATACTATATCAAAAGTAGATTTTAATAATCTTAAAAAAATGATCTAGAACTTTACTGAACCTACACTAGAAATTTAATTATTCCAGATTTTAGAAGAAACAAACTGAGGATACAAATTCCATGTCCCTTTACTGTATTTAGTTAAAGTCCTTCATGGTCCAAGTCATATCGTTTAGGAAATGAAAGCAGAAGGCAAATGACATTTAAAAGAGGACAAAACTAAATAGAAGGAGAAAACCGACAGGAGATAACATGAAAATAATCTATTGAGCCTGAACTTAACATAGTCTATCTAAGAACACAATTCTAAAATCCAATTATTAATAGTAAATTCTGAAGGACAATCCACAAGTCTACAAGATAAAGGGCTATCGAGGATTCACAAGATTTTCTCATTCATGATAGCAGATAGAGGCGAGGACAAAATCCATACAAAAAAAAGAAGTTTATGTACAGACCCCAAGAACGTAGCTAAGGACAAGTATTAGCATTATTTATGAAAAAAATTCTACATTATTAAACACATGAATGTAGAACAGAGTAACTACTTCCTTGCACGTGTCCTTACAAAACTCTAAAATTTTTAGGCTTATGAACAAAATTTGTCCACGCAAAACCAACATGAAGGCGCAGATTATAAAGAAACAACTAAAACAAACAAAGATGAAGCCAAGAACATAGAATTATCCACCTTAAAAAGAAAATTTTCATGGTAATACAACGACCCCTACTTTCATCACACAGGGCCTATGACCTTCAAATCCTCCACAGCAAACTATCCCAACATACAACACCAATAATCAAAATTCTACTCCTACTACAACTATTATAACAAGATAGAAAAATTGAAGACTAACCATTTATGGGGTAGTAAAATGGTACTACGAGCTATTGTCGGGATCTCGACCACCAACGCAGGCCTCGAAACCACCACTGGAAGAAGTCTTTTGATGAATTTCGATAACTCCTTTATGATTTTTTTTCTTTAAAGATTATAACTCTTTGCTTAAAAAGATTTCTCAAACCCTTTTGAAACTTGGACCTTCTACCAAAATAGTGATAGTATTTATAGGAAAGAATGAGGATTGAATTATTGATGTTTGGAAATGTGGGAGAAAAAATTTGAGGGCGTTTTAGGGATTTTATGAGGAATTTTGTTGGAGGATAAGGTTGAGTTGGAATTGTACTATTCCAGTACCAAATTTGAATTTTAAATATTGGGTACTTTCAGATTTTGTTGTTGTCGTTGGGTTTTTGGGTCGACGGGTTGGTCGGTTACTAGGTTTGCGGGTACGGGTCACCGTTGAAGTCGATTTTATTTGTTGTTCGTCGATGGTGTTGCTGTTGGGTATCATTGGAGTAGGTACTATTGTTGTTTGAGCGCTGTTGTATTGTTGAAGTTGTTGGAGGAGAAAACAACAAGTGGTCCGAGTCAGCAAAGGGATAATTAGGCTGAAGTTGGGTTGATTTAAGGCTGATGTGGTGTCACTGAAATAGTTTGGTTAAAGGTGTTATGGGCTGGTGAATGGATTGTAATTAGAAAGGAATAAATTGGATTAGGATTTAGACAACTTTATTGAAGTTTTAGCCTAAATTAAACTCAATTGGCCCATTTCCCTTGCAATTTTAGCCTAATTAATTTCTATTATGGCCAAATTTTATAAATCAACTAAATTGAATCAAAATTTAGAATGAATTATGAACAGGTTTATTTTTATTTTTGAGTTTCTTGATTTAATAAAATCAAACAAATATTTTTTCAAATAAATTATTTTTGAGAGTAATCAAAATTTTAACCATTTGAATCAGTTTTCTAGTAATTCTTGATTAAAATCTATTTTCCACAAAATAATTATTTAAGTAGCAAAATTATACGATTTCATATATACGAATATGAAAATATCTAATCGTTACTCAAAATGACAAAATTATCGAGATAAATACTTTGGAAAGCTTTTATCCAGATAAATAAATATTATAATTTTATTTAAAATCGAAGAAACTCGAAACTAAACTTAGCCGTGGAGGGTAAAAATTAGGTGTCAACAGTAGGAGTTTATAGGAGAAAATTCACATAAAAATGGGTTAAAAATGTGGTCCAAATCTAAGAAAACTCTCTTTTAAACTTTACCGGTAAAAAACCAACATTTCTATTTAAAATCATGATTTAAAGTTGTCTGTAATGATATAATCGATGAAAAATAATGGAAATTAGATTTTGGAGCTTCCTAAGCTCAAAGCTGAAGAAACCCTCAAGAATTTGCCAAATTCAAAGCTCAAACGTCCAAAATTGAAGGAAAAACATGAAAAAGAGTATATGTACTATTTACGCAACGGCATTTTAAGCGGATAATTGATTTCTTAAGTGACTACAAGGTCGGTCAAGTGTCCAAGCCAAGTAGGCCGACCATCACTTAAGAGATGCATAGCCGCTAAAGCGGCCACCACTTAAGTGATGCCTGGCCTCTAAAGTGGCTACCGCTTAAGCGATGCCATGCTGCTAAAGCGGCTACTGTAAAGTGGTTCTTGGTTCCTTAAGAAACTACACTAGATAACAACATAATTAGCAACTTGGGCTAAAATGTCATGTTTCTGATCGAACCATCAGAATTTCGTGAACGCAAATGAGCTATTCTACTAAGCTATTTTCGTTGTTCCAAACTCAATGACAATGTCAAATTTTTTTAAAAATGATTGTCTTCAACAAATTAGCCCCCAAGATCCCTTTTCACTATTTTTCAAATGAAGGATCGAATGAGACATAAAGGTTACAAAGCAGAACCAACCCCGCTACTTACCCAAATTTGATATTTCAGATCTATTAGTGCAATCTAAAATGTCATCTGACACTTAAAACAACGAATGTTGACCAAAGTCAACCATATGGCTTCTCAAGCCTTTAAAAACCACAAACTTGCACAAAAAATTCTTGACCTCACCAGGAACCATGCTAACTATCTCCAAAATCCAAAAACAACATGTATCAACTATGGGGAATCGCATAATGGTCAAAACACAAAAAAAATAAAAACTCACAAATTTAGGTCATTACAATATCCACCACTAAAATCTAGTTCATCCTCAAACTAAAAGGTAAGGAAAGTACGTAAATCAATCAAAAGCTGAGGGTAACTACTACGTATGTCAGCCTCGACCTTGCAAGTAGCCTTCTTAATAGGGTGATATTTTCACTGAATCTTAACCACAAGAATATATCTAGAAAGCAATCATGTAACATTTCAAGAAAAAATAGAGACTAGCTCCTCAACAAAGGTCAACTTCTCCCCCAACTAAATAAAAAATGAAGCACATGAGACTTATTTGGAATATAGCACTAAAAAAATATACATGAAAACTGGATGAATGACTAAAAAGTCTGGAGGTAAGGCCAAACCATAAGCAACCTCCCCAAATATCTAAAAAATCTCACATGGTCTAATATATCTTAGACTGAGCTTTCCCTCTTTCCAAACCTCATCATGCCCTTCATGGTCAACACACGAAGGAAGACTCGATCATTAATCTCGAACTTCAAGGTATAAAGCCTACGGTCCGCATAACTCTTTTTCCTGCTCAAGGCTACTCAAAGCCTATCTTAAATCAGCTAAACCCTGTCTAAATACTCGCAAAGCAAGTCGGTACAACGGGTTCTAACCTTTGAGGTCTCAAACTGCCCTATAGGAGATCGACAACAACGTCTCAAAAAAGGACATCTCAACACTCAAATAGTAACCATTATTATAAGTGAACTCCTTCAAAGTCAAATGCTACTCTTGTTGACCTCCGAAGTCCATAACACATATGTGGAGCATATCCTTCAAAACCTGAATAATCTTCTTAGACTGACCATTAATCTAGGGTGGAAAGTTGTACAAAGGTCTAACTGAGTGCCCAACTCCTTCTAAAACATCTTTCATAAGGTACAAGTAAACAACGAGTCTCTGTTTGGAATAATAGACACAGGTACCCCATGCAGAGAATCTAAATAATAGACACAGGTACCCTATGAAGACGAACTATCTCACAAAAATAGATACGGGCCAAGCTCTTGGCACTGAAGAAAATCTGAACAGGTATTAAATTGGATGATTTGGTCAACCAATCCATGATAACTCAAATACTGTCAGAACCACAGGAAGTACGAGGCAACCTACTCGCAAAGTCTATAATAATCCACTCCCACTTCAACTCAAAAATGTGTAATCTCTAAAGTAAACCACCCGATCTTTGCTGCTCGACCTTCACCTACTGATAACACAAGCAAAAAACTAAAAAATTTACTACATCCTTATTCATACCACCCACCAGTAAAGTTACTACAAAGCATGATAAATCTTAATCATATCTGGATAGATAGAAAATTTGGAATAATGTACCTCCTCTAAAATCAAAATCACCTATCCACCAACTCTTGGAACACAGACTCTACCTCCAATCCTCGATACTCTACCAGAATCAAGAGATGCATCCTCAGTCTTGCTATTCAACACCTTATCTTAAATCACTCTCCAACTCTAGCTATCAAACTGATGAGTTCCAATCCACTCTATCAAACAAAACCAAGAATCAACAAAGTCTTAAATGCACTTGAGTGTCAAAATATTAAGGCTAACCATCTGGTTAGCTAAGGAATAAAAATCCAAGGCTAAAGGCCACTCCTGAGTCAAGAGATGTGCTAAACTCCCCATATTAGCTGACCTCTACAACCATATTTGCCTTTCCTAGATGATACAAAATAGTGAGGTCATAATCCTTTGACAACTCAAGCAGTGTCGCTGCCTCATATTAAGATCTCCCTATCTGAAAAAGTACTGAAGGCTACGATGGTCCGTGAAAATTGTGCATGGAACTCTATACAAGTAATGATGCTACAACTTCAACACAAATACTATGGTTGCTAACTTCAAATCACGGGTAGGGTAATTTATCTCATAAGGCTTCATCTTGCGAGAGGCATAAGTAATCACCTTACCCTCTCACATTAACAACGCACCCAAACAAATACCAAAAACATCACAAAACATGATAAAACCCATATTATTCTTGGCTAAAGGAAAGATAAGCGCCAAAGTTAACAACTCTTTGAAATTTTGGAAGCTCTTCCCATACATATCCAATCATTGAAAAACCATATTTTTCTAACTCAACCTGGTTAAAGGAGATGTAATAGATAAGAAACCCTAAAAATGCTGATAATACACCACCAAACTAATTAAACTCCAAATCTCGATAGGTGAAATAGGTATAGCCCAATCTCGAATCATCCCTAAATTGGCCAGGTCAATTGTAATACCATCTTTGGTCACCATATGACCAAGGAAAGAGATAGAATCCAATTAAAATTCATACTTAAAAAACTTGGCGTACAACTTCTCATCACACAACCTATTAAGTACAATCCTTAAATTCTTCACATGGTTGACCTCATTTTTGGAATAAACCAAGATGTTATCTGTAAATACAATCACAAAGGAGTTGAGAGACATTTAAAACACCCAATTTGTCAACTCCGTGAACATTGTTGGGGTATTGATCAATCCAAAGAACATGACTAAGAACTCATAATGACCTCATCGAGTTTGAAAATCATCTTCGAAACATCCAAAGCCCTAATCTTTAATTAGTGATACCCGAATATTAAATCAATCTTAAAAAACACCAAAGCTTCCTGAAGCTGGTAAAAAAGACCATCAATATGAGAAAAAGGATACTTGTTCTTAACCATCACTTTGTTCAACTGCCCATAATCAATTCACATACATATAGAGCCATCCTCCACCTTCACAAATAAGAGCAGAGCACCTCAAGAAGATATACTAGGTCTAATAAATTCCTTACTTAGCAAATCTTATAACTACTACTTTAATTCAACTGGGGCCATCCTATAGGGAGGAATAGAAATAGGTTTGGTGCCCAACTTAAAATCAATAGAAAAATCAATAGTGCGATCTAGAAGCATACCAAGAAAATTCATAGGAAACACATCCATGAACTCATGCCCGTATAAAATCCATGAAAGGCAATGAAGCAACCCTATTATCATGTAGGAAAGCTAATAAGACAAATACCCCCTTTACCATGCGACGAGCATACAAAAAAGATATAACACCCTTTGGACCCAAATTAAGCATAGCCTTCCAAGATAACCTCAACAGACCAAGTGTTACTAAGATTACGGTCTTGGCTTATCTATCTAAAGTAGCATGGTAAAGAGACAGCCAATCCATATCCAAGATAACATCAATGTCAAATATATCTAAGACAATCAAGTCTACCCTAGTTTTATGTCTCGTAAAGGTAACCATACAAGATTGGTACACCTGATTCATCACTAATGTATCTCTTATGAGATTAGAAACACGAAGAGGCATAGCTAGAGGCTCACACACAATATCAAAACTAGAAAAAAATATATAAATGCCTACGAGAATGTAGACCCAAGGTGGTATAACAAGAAGCAGATATGCAACAAACTAGGACGACATCTATAATAACTGCATTAGAAGCCTATACCTTGGGTCTCCCAAGGATAGCATAACATTTTCCTTATTCGCTCTCAGATGGAGTAATCTTATGACCACCTCTACCAACACCCTTACCTCTTTATCTAGAACATGTAGAACTACTAGAACCACCCCTACTACTCCATGAACTATGTCTCACTGCAGAAATTAAAGTAGGGCATAACTGAAGGTGAGAACTCTACTAAGTGGATCCATACACACGTCGAGGGAAATTTTTAACCACATGCCTAAACTTATCATATAAAAAACATCATCTATGTCCTAAATTAATTTGATATCTTGTGGATGAACTAGAATAACTCTATCCCAAAGAACCAATTTAGGAACCACCACCTATAGGACCTGACACCTGGCTACCAGAAGTCGCAGAACCTAAAGGTACACTATTTGATCCCTACAACATAGCATGAATAGGCTTACCATGATAAACAAGAGAACCTCGACTAGAGAAATATCTACCTTGGAAGGCATGTGTTCTAGCATCACCCTGATGATGTACCATCTTATCATCTTTTGATTATCTTGGATAATAAACTTTGTAATCTTGGCATGCTTAATAATACTTTTAAAAGATCCAAAAACTACCATCTTGGTTGTAGACAACTTATAAGTACCAGCTAACCCCTTTAAAAATATTTGAATCTTCTCAGACTCAGTTGGCTATAGATAAGTACCATCTAACCTCTTTATAAACTTTTGAATCCTCTCAGACTAAGTGGAGATTATAGTAGCCGAATATCTAGATAAAGTGTGAAAATGATCCTCATACTTAGCAATAGTCATACAACCCTACTCCATGGATCAACTCATAATGTATCCAATATCTCAACCTATACGACTTAAACCTCTCCAAAAAGGCCTCAAAAAACTGAGTCCAAGTCATGGCTGGCAAATCCAAAGGCCTATAACTGGCGAACGACCTCCACTAATCGCTAGCCATATCCATAAATTGATAGGTAGTATAAGCTACTCCATAAGACTCAAGGGTGCTAAGATTATGTAATTTCTCCTGGCAATCTATCAAGAACTCATAGGCATCCTCGCCAATAGCTCCACTAAACTTAGGTGGACCTAAGAAAGTAAACCTCTTAAATGTCTGCTGATAATCAAAAGACATAACTGTACCCAAAAAAATAGGAGAAATAGTAAGTTTGACTTGTAATGAATCCATACATGGGGGCACCATAGACGATAGTTGTACCCCTAAAGAAGGAATATCATAAGAAGATGTCGGCACTAATATTTGAAAATCACTTAAAGTCTGAGGAATATCAGGTACAATCAAGGGAACACCCTATATATGCCTCAGTAGATAAACGAAAAGACCCTAATGCATTGGGGTGTCGACTGAGCCTTGTAGGACCCAGGCTTGCCCCATATCCCCTATCTTCTAATCATTGCTAGAATACATAATGTCAGGCTCGAGAGAGGCCTACCTAGTACATCCTTTAGTTAGGGTATTTCATCATTCGTCTTATATTTATGGGCCATCCATGACCCCTACCCCTCTTTATTTTTTGAGCTCTATTCTCAGGTGCTAGATTAGCATACTTAGCCTCTTGAGATCTATTCCTTGTCTTCTGTGCAGAAAAGGGTAGAACACAACTTATAATATTAGGTAGGAACAACCCGCATGATTAGGAATCAACATAAAAATATATTTTTTAAAGATATCTTACAGCTTCTCAAATATTGATACAAACGTCTATGTATCTATCTACAAAAATCTATTAGACAACCCGCTCTTACACTTATCAGACTGGTGAATCTAGCTGCTCTAATAATAATTTGTCATAATCCAAAAAAGGGTCATGATGTCAATTATTGCGGCTCAGCCTTGATAAGTAAGCCAATTATCCAAGCCAATAAAGGAAAAATAAAATTTATAATAACTTTAACCAAGGTGAGACTTCTAGAACAAAGCCAGACCAATATGAAAAATAATTAAAATAGAAGTCTAAAATAAATTTCATAAGCCCCTAAAATCTGGTGTCATAGTGTAAGAGCATCTAGTACACAACTAAAATCTAAAAATATATATCTATCTAAAGATGAAATAAAGACATAAAGTAAAATAAGAGGAGGCTTAGATCTGGCTCTAAAATCCATAAAGCACCTAGTACCTCCAACATCGCTCTAATCAGAATGAAAGTAGCTACCACATACTATACTCCTACTTGGATCTACACCAAAAGAGCATAGTAGTGGTCAGTATGGTCCATTTTTACTTAGTAGGTATCATAGGCCGATTGAGAAAAGTAGGAAATAATACATGTAAAGAAAACTATGAGCATGTCACCCTTAAGCAGAAAAGTCTCAAACAATAGATCACAAGATCTCCACTAATAGTTTTCATATATAAACAAAACTGAAAACAACATAAACATACATGAAGAATTTATGGAAACTAACACAAGTGAAGGAAACTAAAGTGGTTATGAAAGGTGCATATGCGAATGCACTGCAATGCAACATGGATGGAATGAATGGTGAAAGCCATCGCACGAGTTTATATATACACCTACCAAGCTCTCATATCCCAAGTAATACCTAAGGGGGTTTGCAACTCATATATTATATCTCATATCTCAATCTCAACTCACCTCTCTAGCTCGTGTTCATTGAGAGGGTTTTTATAAAAATGTCTCATTTTCTTTCAAAAATAGTGTTTCTCAATGATAGTAGTATCTCATGAATGAATATATATGGAGTAAGGATGTAATTCTCATAATCAAGTCAATATGATAATATACAATCCATTCAACACATATCTATAGAAGTGAGCCTACAAATCAATTCAATATTTCTATATTTCACAATCATTAACTGTAATACCTCGAGAATTTAAACTAATAACAGAACCCTATTTCAAGATCGTTAGAAATAAATTTAGTGCTTTGGTAGCTACATGATCTATCTTGATGAGTATTAAGGCCTCAAAAGTGTCCTAGCTATTAGACGAATCAAAACATTCCTTGCCGATTGAATTCTTGAGAGGGATATTGGTATAGTCAACTTCAAACGAGTATATATTTCATCATACTATGACTTTCTGAGCTCATAACCCATCAAAAAATAGATAATTGAGTTAGATTTCCAACTATACCAATTTCGCCTAAATTCGAAATCGAAAAAAAAAGTTATGCCCATTTTACTCCAGCATGTCAGCCTGGAAAACTAACTGACGACATTTTGTGATAAGTTGTCACAAGTGTGATGACTTATCACCAATGTCATCAGCCTTAGGCAGATTTCCACCCCAGTGATGATATTTTGTGATAAGTTGTCACAAGTGTGGCGACTTATCACCAATGTCGTCAACCTTAGGCAGAATCCAGCCCCCAGTAATGACATTTTTGATAAGTTATCACAAGTGTGATGACTTATCACGAATGTCGTCAGCCTTAGATAGAAATCCATCAATTTTATCTCCAAGTGATGACATTTGTGATGACTTATCACAAGTATGACGACCTATCACAAATATCGTCAGCCTTAGATTTTCAGTAACTGGGAAGCGGTTTAATAAGGGTATTTTGGACTTTTACCTGCACTTCCCATTACTTATAACCCACAGAGAACGTATTTTATTCTATTTCTCTTTAGTTAAACATCTCAAAATTCTCTGCACACCTTCAACCACAATGTTAGGGTTTCAACATAAAAACTCAATTATCTAGAGATTCAACCGTGAGAATTCAATAATTCTTGCATATTTGAATTCTCCGTTAAGAGGGATATGAGGGACACCTAATAGTTCATGAATAACCTTCCAAAATTTTTGAAGTCATCCAAAAACTTCAAATTTAAGGAATGTGGTTTTGAACAAGAACACCCTTTTATTCTTGTGCCCAAAAGTTACATATTTTCGTAAAGTATTTCGTAAATTCATGGAGAATTCCAATCATGTTATTATGTTGTGAGTTTTTATGAAACTGTCTTACCCAAGTTTTGAGTAGTAATATTATTATGCATATTAATGGTTTAAATTGTCAATTTATGGTTTAAGTTGCATAATTCAATTTCTATATTATGTTTTGAGAATTTCAAGTCCTATTGTTGTGAATTGAACCTTATGGTTAAAGCATGAGTTTGAGAATGAGATGTTAGTGATTGTTTTAAGAATATCAAGAAGTGAGTTTTGATTTTAAGTTAAGTTAGAAATCTAAATTCTTGAGTTTGAAATACAGGGGATGCATTTTGGCTCCACATATATATTGTTGAATTGTTTTAAGGTGGATTTTCTAAATTTCTGAGCTATGTAAGGGAGTATTATTTAGCACCGTGTTGGGCTTGATTCCAAGGTATCATGCCCCAAAACTACGTGTCCCCGTAGGTTCTTGATATACTCCAAGTGGGTTAAGATAGTGATCACTAAAGTTAAGGTTTTATCCAATGGAAAGGATAGAACAGCTCTCCCCAACGTGGGTAAGATGTTGGAATCCATGTATCTCACATGATTTATGTCGGTTAAGATAAAATTCCTAAGTTTCTAAAGTTCTCTAGGTTCTAAAGTCTTCCAAGTTTCAAAGAGGTTTAGTCTTAAAGTTACAAAGTTTTGAAAGTATAAGTGTTTTGAAAGCTATGGCCCTAATAATTTCAGGTGTAATGATAATTTGAGGTTTTAAGTAAAAGCATGATGATTTATGAGTTTTGTGGCATATATTTATTTCAAGCTATGTGAGTATGTTTTACACTATGCAGGTTTTCTATAAATGCTTATGATATTGATTATTTTAATTGCACACTCCCCCATATGCATAGTACATTCTCAAAGTACTCACCCACATGTTTTGTCTGTGCGCCATATATTCTCATAATATAGGTTTAGGTGCTCAGTCTCAGCCTCACCAGTGATCCTTTCGAGCACTCCATCTATATATCAGCCATGGTGGGTCCTCATATTTTGGTACCGGTTATTCTCAGACTTCCAATTTTATTTAGTAACTGTTTAATTCTTGTCAGTTGAGTATGAGTTAGTTGGGGACCTGTCCCAATGGCTCTCTAGTTTGGAGTAGTAGAGGTTTGTTATACTGGTCATCAGATTATCAACACTTTGAGATTTTCTTTGAGTTGTAGTTTGTTCAGACCAAGTATTTCATTCATATTTCTTATTTTATGATATCACAGTGTTGAGTTCATGCATTTTATCTCCAAGTAAGATAATTTATGCAGTAGAAGGCTCAAAGCACCTTCTAAAAATTTCGCCCATGAAAAGGGTGAAAAGGTTTGGGAAGAAAGGAAAAATTAGTCCCCATTACGTTGGCCCTTGCAGAATTCACAGCTGTGTTAGGAACATAGCCTATGAAGTTGAGTTGCCTGTAGAGTTGTCAGCTGTTCATCCTATTTTCCATATTTCCATGCTTAGGAAACATATTGGTGATTCTATCGTTATTGATCCTTCAGGTAACTTAGATGTTCAGAATAACCTTTTGTTTGATGAGGTTCCAGTTAAGATCCTAGATTACCAAGTCCGTACACTAAGGAACAAAGAAGTTCCATTGGTCAAGGTTTTATGGCGGAACCAATCCGTTGAGGGTGCTACTTGGGAAGCCGAAGCAGATATGCGATACAAGTACCCACACCTCTTATTCATAAGTGCAGAGAAAGCCGAAGGTATTACCTTTTCTTAATTCAACCCCTATCTAACCAAAGATTCAGCTATATAGCTATTTCGTTACAAATTTGTGTACTCTCAGAAATACTCAAAAGCTTAGATTGACATAGATTCAATTCAGAGAACTATTCCAACTGTGCATCCTCAGTTTCTTTGCATTCCCATCTTAACTAGTGATATTCGAGGACGAATGTTTCCAAGGGGGGGATATTGTAATACCTAGAGAATTTCAACTAAGAGTAGAACCCTGTTTCAAGATAGTTAGAAATAAATTTAGTGCTTTGGTAGCTAAATTATCTAGCTTGATGAGAATTAAGGCCTCAAAAGTGTCCTAGCTATTAGACGAATCAAAACATTCCTTGCCGATTGAATTCTTGAGATGGATATTAGTATAGTCAACTTCAAATAAGCATCTCTCGTTATACTATGAATTTTTGAGATCATGACCGACCAACAGATAGATAATTGAGTTAGATTTTCAACGATACCAATTTCTCCTATATCTGATACCGGAACAAAATGTTATGCCCATTTTACTCCAGCATGTCAGCCTGGAAAACTGACTGACGACATTTTGTAATAAGTTGTCACAAGTGTGACGACTTTTCACCAATGTCATCAGCCTTAGGCAGATTTCCACCCCCAGTGACGATATTTTGTGATAAGTTGTCACAATTGTGATTACTTATCACCAATGTCGTCAGCCTTAGGCAGATTTCCAACCCCAGTGACGACATTTTGTGATAAGTTGTCACAAGTATGACGACTTATCACCAATGTCGTCAACCTTAGGCAGAATCCAGCCCCCAGTGATAATATTTCTAATAAGTTATCACAAGTGTGATGATTTATCATGAATGTCGTCAGCCTTAGACAGAAATCCATCAATTCCAGCCCCCAGTGACAACATTTGAGATGAATTATCACAAGTCTGACGGCCTATCACAAATGTCGTCAACCTTAGATTTTTAGCAATTGGGAAGCGGTTTAGTAAGGGTATTTTGCTTTTTTATTCCTGCACTTCCCATGACTTATAACCCTCAGAGAACATATTTTCTTCTATTTCTCTTTAGTTAAACATCTCAAAATTCTCTACACACCTTCAATCACAAGATTAGGGTTTCAGCATAAAAACTCAATTATCTAGAGATTCAACCGTGACAATTCAATAATTCTTGCATATTTGAATTCCCCGTTAAGAGGGCTATGAGGGACACCCAATAGTTCGTGAATAACCTTCTGACATTTTTGAAGTCATCCAAAAGCTCCAAGTTTAAGGTATGTGATTTTGACCAAGAACACCCTTTTGTTCTTGTGCCCAAAAGTTACATATTTTCGTAAAGTGTTTGATAAATTAATGGAGAGTTCCTATCACGTTATTATATTGTGAGTTTTTATGAAACTATGTCTTACCCAAACTTTGAGTTGTAATATAATTATGCATATTAATGTTTTAAATTGTCAATTTATGGTTTAAGTTGCATAATTCAATGTCTATATCATGTTTTTAGAATTCCAAGTCCTATTGTTGTGAATTGAACCTTATGGTTAAAGCATGAGTTTGAGAATGAGATGTTAGTGATTTTTTTAAGAATATCAAGAAGTGAGTTTTGATTGTAAGTTAAGAAAGAAATCCACATTCTTGAGTTTGAAGTAAAGGGGATGCATTTTGGTTCCCATTATATATATATATATATATATATATATATATATATATATATATATATATATATATTATTGAATTGTTTTAAGGTGGATTTTCTAAAGTTCTGAGCTAAGTAAGGGAGTAGATTTTATCACCGAGTTGGGCTTGATTCCGAGGTCTCATGCCCCAGAACAACTTGCCCCCGTAGGTTCTTGATATACCCTAAGTGGGTTAAGATAGTGATCACTAAAGTTAAGGTTTTATCCGATGGAAAGGATAGAACAGCTCCCCCAAACGTGGGTAAGACGTTGGACTCCATGTAGCACACATGGTTTATGTCGGTTAAGAGAAACTCCCTAAGTTCCTAAAGTTCTCTAAGTTCTAAAGTCTTCCAAGTTTGAAAGAGTTTTAGTCTTAAAGCTACAAAGTTTTGAAAGTATAAGTGTTTTGAAAGCTATGGTCCTAATAATTTTAGGTGTCATGATAATTTGAGGTTTTAAGTAAAAGCATGATGATTTATGAGTTTTGTGGCATATATTTATTTCAAGCTATGTGAGTATGTTTTACACCATGCAGGTTTTCTATAAAAGCTTATGATATTGATTATTTTAATTGTACACTCCCCCATATGCTCAGTATATTCCCAAAGTACTGACCCACATATTTTGTCTGTTTGCCATATATTCTCGTAATGTAGGTTTGGGTGCTCAGTCTCAGCCTCACCAGTGATCCTTTCGATCACTCCTATCTACATATCAGCCGTGGTGAGTCCTCATGTTTCAGGGACCGGTTATTCTCAGACTTGCAGTTTTATTTAGTAGCTATTTAATTCTTGTTAGTTGAGTATGAGTCAGTTGGTGACCTGTCCCAATGGCTCTCTAGTTTGGAGTAGTAGAGGTTTGTCAAACTAGTCATCATATTATCAGCACTTTGAGATTTTCTTTTAGTTGTAGTTTGTTCAGACCAAGTATTTCATTCATATTTCTCATTTTATGATGTCACAGTGTTGAGTTCATGCATTTTATCTCTAAGTATAGAAGGATCAAAGGGTTAGCTTGGGGCTACTTGTAGCCTTAAGCACCGTGTGACGTTTCGGGACCCGGTTGCGGGGTATTACATTAACTCTTATTAGACAACATCAGAATAAATATGATATAAAATATCATTAATATCATATCATAACCCAACTTGGGTATTGCAATCATGATAAAAACAATCAATGTTCAAATAAGGCCTATGTTAGCAAAATAAGTCCTTTCACTGGCATCTACCTAAATAAAGACATTTAAATTCACAAATAAGGCCAATTATATGAAATAAATCCCCCACATGGGCAACACACAATATTAGATATCAGAAACTAACCACAACAGAATATTAGCAACCACACAAGCTCACAACAACAAAATTAATCTCAAAATATAAACCCCATAACTGTCTTTCTTAACCCATAACATGCTTTAGTTATTTATTAACTACCCAATTCAATTTGAAAGTAGTTAATCCATAATCTACCTTAAAACGACTAAATTTTGGTCTAAAGTGGTCGATCACATATGCTTCTCCTTATGAGTGACCTCAGAATCAACTATAACATTTAAATATGCGATCTACACATTAAAAGAAGGCTAACAATACCAATATTGCCCATATTTGGGTTCGGTCCAAAATGGGTTCAAAAAATTAGTTTGAAAATAAAAGGGGTAAGTAAAACCATAATTTTGTTTTAAAAATACATTCCCTGGGGTTATAGGAGTCTAGGATAAAACAAAGTGAAAATAGATTAAAAACGAGGTCCATATCAACGAAAAATCCTTTTTCTACTTTACCAATAAAAATCCAAAATTCCTATTTTGAAATCATTATTTAAAATATTTTTTGATGATATATTCAATGAAAAATTAACGTGAATAAGGTTGTGGAGCTTACCCAAGATCAAATGGTGAAGATACCCTCAAAAATTGCCCAAACCCGAAGCTAAGAGGTCTTAAAATGGAGAAAAATGTAATAAAAAGTGTATGTACCATTTAAGCAATGACCGTTTAAGTGGCTAATTGACCCTTTAGGCGACCACCGCTTAAGTGGCTAAAAGGTCGCTGAAACGGCCAAGCTACTTAGACCTGCCATCACTTAAGTGGTACATGGCTGCTAAAACAACTATTACTTGAGCGATGTCTGATCGCCAAAGTATGTACTACTTAAGCGGCTGCACTAAATAGCAGCACAATCAACAACTTGGCTAAAATGCCACATTTCCTATCGGACCCTTGGGATCCCGTGAATCCAAACGAACTATGCTACTGGGTTGTTTTTGACGTTTCAAACTCAATGGAGATGTTGGATTTTTGAAAAAAGATTATTTTTAATAAATTAACCCCTAGAATCCCTTTTTACTAATTAAGGGTCAAAATGAGATATAAAAGTGTTGAAATCAAACCAACCCCGCTACGAATGAAAATTATATGGCTTCTCAAGCCTCTAAAAACCATAAAGTCATGATAAACATTCTCAATTGCATCGGGAACATATCAACCATCCCCAAACTCCAAAAATAAGATATAGCAACTACGAAAAAGGGCAAAATGATAAAAATACATAAAAATAAAAACTCACAATTTTAAGTGATTGAAAATTTGGTCAATAATCATGAAGTATAAAGTTGGAGAATTTTAGGAAAATTCAATGAATTTAGAAAATAAATTAACCTTAATGAAAATCGACCACATTTTTGATAGCGTGTGTAGCACACACTTTAGTTTGAGTGACTTAGTGGTCTCTCTAAACTAATAATAACCTTAATATTACACTAAAAATAGTCTGAGGAGGGATGAGGTTAGAAGACTAGGAGTATTGTATGTACACATACTCTATTCTAACTAGATTGAAGAACCCTTACTATCCATTTATTTAATATACGAAAGTCATTAATAAACCAATTTAATGTATCATTGAATTACTTATAAAAAATATTACAATCTTAATAAAGATATAGTAGAAGAAAAACATTTCTTCGAGGACCTAGTCTAGATATATACAAGAGCTTCTAATACGATAAAGGACAAAGAAAAGAAACAACTCTCACTGTAGGAATAGGATAAGTGAAAGCTGCTGATGAATAATCACCACTTTATATAAGAAACCTTAACTGATCCTACAACCAAACACCCCCCCAAAAGGATAGCAAGAGTTGTATCTGTAAATACTTGTAGGTATCATCAGTCGATCAAGATTAGATCATGCAACACCACATAAAATCAAAGAAGATAAACATGACAATAAACAATTTAATTCACATCACTTTCACCTAATGATCTTCTCTCTCTTGCTCTCTCATATAACTGTGTCACGACCCATAAGTTGAGGTCATATGGCAACTAACAAGATTTAGACTCGGTAGGTAAGCCAGTTACCCAAGAAGGAAGAAAAATTGAAATAATAATTAAAGAAGGATAAAATTAGACTTAAAAAAGTTAAGTCAACACCATACACATTATAGTGAAATTCTGAAAAAATGCCATAAAATCCAAGAAGTAGTGTCATAAGTGTAAGAACATCTAATATAACTCAAAATCCTAAACGCTACATGGTTTGTCTCCTAAAATATAAATAAAGACAACTAGATAGAGGAGATCTAGATTCTTCCCAAACCATGGAGTGAACCTATACCCCAAAAATCTAATAATCACCACCCAAACTCAATTGCCGCGACTAGTACTTGAGCTAGGATCTGCTTCAAAGGGGCACTGTATAGATGAGTATAATCCAATTGTACTCAATAGGTATCATAGGTAGACTCATCAAAGTAGAAAAATCCAAGTCAAGAAATACTATAAGATTGTCACCAACAAATTGAATAGTTCCCAAATGGTAGCTTACACCATGTCCACTAACAATTCTAATATATATACGAAATCAAATAGAAGTAGGCATTCATGAAAGTACATAGAATCTAACAACACATCAGGTAACACATATAAGAAACACATGAAATTCATATACAAATGTAATGCAATGAATGATGAAGTGTATAGATTGAAAATCATTGCATGACTTTTTGTAGACACCTATCGGACCTCACTGCTCCCCAAATAGGACCCATGATGGGTTCACAAACCATATACTATCTCAGAATCTTTACACACCTCTTTGACTTGTGGTCACAGATCAGGGTTTTCATGAAAATATCTCATTTTGTTTCGAAAATGTTCCTCAGTGGTATCGATATCTCATGAATGTGTATGCATGAATGAAGATATAATTCTCAAATAAAATAAGTAGAAATATAACAAATCCATTCAATACGTGTATAAGTGCGCTTTGAAATCATTCACTATGTCAACATTTTATGATATCAGTTCTGGTTTAGCACCATTAGAATAAATATATATATGTAAGACATCATTAATATCATATCAACCCATAAACGAGGCATTTTTTCATGATAAAGCAAACAATGCTCAATAAGGTTGATATTATCTATCCAAGCTTTTGCATACTATCACATTAGGAATGAAGAAATTTAAATGTACAGATTAGGCCAATGATGTCAAATAAAGCCCCCACATAGTCAAAAAATAATATATAATATCATAAATCAACAACGACAAGAATATAAACCCCTACATAGACGTCACACAATATAGAATATCTCAAAAAAAAAATTCTCCTAGATATTTTCCCAACCCACAACATGCTTTACTTATTTATAAATTACCTAGACCAGTTTGAAGAAAGTTAAGCTATAACCTTGAAACGTTGAAATCCTAGCCTAAAATTCTTCAACAAGGAGCCTTTCTGTTTCGAACAGCCTTAAAATCAACTAAAACATACAAATACAATATCTTCGCATTAAAAAAACTAATTATACACATATTGACCTTATTTACGTCCAATCAAAAATACTCCCTCCTTTTAAAAAAGAATGACTTAATTTGACTTGACACAAAGTTTAAGAAAATAAAGAAGACATTTGAATCTTGTAACCTTAAATTAAAGCTGTGTCCAATGTACCAAAAGTTCTTGTAATCTTGTGGTCCTAAACATGCCATGTGGAATGTTGAAGTTAAAGTATTACCAAAAAAGGAACGGGGTCATTCTTTTTGCAACGGATTAAAAAGGTAAGTAGGTTATTCTTTTTGAAACAGAAGGAGTAGGTTTGAAAATAAAAGTGTTAAAACCAAGTTTTAGTTTAGAAACAAGTTCCCCAAGGTTATAGGAGTCCACGGTTCAAAATCCATGCAAAATTGACTTAAAAACAAGGTCCAAATCGAAGAAAAATAATTCTTAAGTTTTATCGATAAAATCCTCAAAATCTCATACGAAAATCATAATTAAAGAGTGTTTTTGATGTTATAATCAATTTAAAGTAACGAAAATAAGGTTTCAGAGTTTACCCAAGCTCAAATGGTGATGAAAACCCTAAATATTATCCAAACCCAAAGCTACAAGGTCCAAAAATGGTGATAAATTACAAAAAGGATATATATATATATTGATGGCCGCTTTAGCAGCTAAATGATCGCTAAAATGGCTATCGCTAAAGCAATGCTAGACAGCTAAGGCGAATACCACTTAATAAAAGCTTGGCCACTAAAGCGGCTATTGCTTAAGTGAAGCCAGGACACTAAAGAGCCTATTACTAATGTGGTCTTCGGTCGCTTAAGCGGCTGGACCAGATGTCAGCTAAGTTGCAAAGTTGTTGTTCGACCCCTCAGAATTCGTTCAAAATCTTGTAAATGATAACAAACTATGCTATTAAGCTATTTTTTGATGTGTCGGACTTAATAACAACATCAGATTTGGCAAAAAAGGTAATTTTTAGTGAATTAACCCTTGGAACCCCTAAAAGCTTATTTGTACAAATTTCCAAATAGAGGGTCAAAAAGCAAATGAAGGGTTTTGGAGCGAAACTAACCCTGTTACTAACCTAAAATTGACATTCTAGATCTAATAAAATGGTCCACATCGCTCTTCCAATACTGAGAACATCAATTGTTAACTGAAGTCAACTATAGGACTTTTAAAGCCTCTAAAACCCTCAAACTCTCCCCAAACCCTTCCAAAGATATTGAGAATCATCATGCCAACTATCCCCAAACCCTAAAATTAACATATACCAACTATAGGGAAGGGAAAAGTAGTCAACTCACATAAAAAGTAAAATTTCACAAATTATGCCATTACAGTATTCACCACTAAGACTCTAGTTTGTCCTCAAACTAAAAGGTAAAGAAAGTGCCTGTATCGGTAAAGAGCTCGGGGTAACTACTATGCATGTTAGACTCAACCTCCCAAGTAACCTCCTCGATGGAATGGTGTCTCCACTGAACTTTAACCAAAAGAATATCTCTAGAGCACAATCGTCTACATCTGTGGCTAAAATAGAAACTGGATCCTTAATAGCAGTCAAGCTCTCATACAACTGAATTGAGTCCTAACGAAGAAAGTGAGACTTATCTAAGATATAGCACCAAAGCATAGATACATGAAATATAGGGTAAATAGCTAAAAAGTTTGGATTTAGGTGAAACTAATAAGCAATATCCCGACTGTACAAAGTGACTCAAAAGATCAAATATACCTGTAAGATTTCCCCTCTCTCTAAATGTCATCATGCCCTTTATGGATGGAACTTAAAGAAAAGCTCGATCACCAATCCCAAACTTTAAAGCACAAATCTTGCGGTCAGCATAACTCTTTTTCCTACTTGGACTGCTCAAAGCCTATCCTTAATCACTCGAACTATGTCCAAAGACTCGTAAAGCAAGTCGGTACTATAGGGACTAAACTTGAAACCTTAAAACAACCAATCAGAGATCGACAACAACTACTATATGATGCCTTGAAAGGTGCCATCTCAATACTCTAATAGTAGCTAATATTATAAATCAACTCCACTAAGGCTAAATGCTTCTTCTTCTAACTTTGAAGTCCGTAACACACTTATGAAGTATGTCCTGTAAATCCTAAATATTTTGCTCTGACTAACTGTCGGTCTAGGGGTGAAAATCTCTGCTAAGGTCAACATGAGTAGTCAACTCCTCCTAAAACATCTTCCAGAAGCTAAAAGTCAATACTGAGCCTTTGTCTTAAATAGTAGACATGGGTACCTTATGAAGACAAACTACCACATAAACATAGATGCGGGACAACCTCTCAGAACTTAGGAAAATTTAAATAGGGATGAAATGAGAAAATTTAGTCAATCGATCAATAATAACCAAAATGCTGTTAGAACCATGAGAAGTACGAGGCAACTCACTCATAAAATCCATAGTGGTTCGATCCTACTCCCACTTAGGAATGGGTAATCTCTAAAGAATAACACTTGATCTCAAATGCTCTACCTTCACCTGCTAACAATATATGCAATGAGCTACAAAGTATCTCACATCCTTCTTCATACCACCCTTCCAGTAATGCCACTTTAAATTATGATACATCTTGGTCACCTATGTATGAATAGAATATCTGGAACAATGCACCTTCTCCAGAATCAATATCATTCATCCACCAACTCTCAGTACACAAATTCAGCCACCAATCCTCAAAACACCATTAGAATCAAGAATGATGCCTTAGCCTTGCCATTCAACACCTTATCTCGAATCACTTTCAAACTCTCGTCATTAAATTAGTGTGCTCGAATCTACTCCATCAAGGAAGATCTAGCAGCAACAAAGGCTAACACACGTTTAGATGTGAAAATGTCAATCCTAACCATCTTATTAGCTAAAGACTGAACCTCTAAGTCTAATGGCCGCTATTGAGCAATAGATAAGCTAAACTCCCATTATAGTCAACTTGTGGCTCAAGGAATTTGCAACCACATTAGCATTACCAGGATGATAGTGAATTCATAATCCTTAAGAAACTCAAGCCAACTTCACTGTTTTATATTAAGATCTTTCTGGTTGAAGAGATACTGAAGGCTATGACTAGGGGTGGCAAAACTAGTCCAAACCCATTTAAACCACCCAACACATTCATGTTTTAGTGGGTTGGGCTAGAGTGATTTTAAAGAAGGGCTGATTTGGGCTAGTCCAAGTGAACCTATCATAAATCATCAACCCAAATGGGCTTATGATGTTTTCCAACTTTGACCCATATAGATGTTTAATCCTAGTATTTATAATTTCATTTTTAATATTTTTAATTTTTTTAGTCGCTTCAATTATTTTCCTTTTTCTTCTTGAAATAATTGTAGTAATAAATATATTTTTGAATGAAGAAAACCAATTTTTTTCTTACACCATCCCTCTACCCCTACCCCACAAAATTTTTTAAAAATATTTTTTAAAATTTATTTATTTTAAAATGTCAATTTTTACCACCCCTCCCCTACCCCAACCAACCCTAGCCCCCTCCCTCCAAAAAAATATTTCTTTAATTTATATTTTTGAAAAAATAATTTTTTGCTTACTCCATCGCACTACCCCGACCACAACCTCCCTACAACGGCCCCTACCATCCCCCTTCCCTCCCCCCATAAAAACTTCTTTATTTTTAAGAAATCAAAGTCTTTTGTTTACCCAACCAATCCTACCCTCGTCCCCCCCCAAAGATATTAATAAAAAATAAATTCTTACACCATCTTCCTACCTCCCTAAACATGACACCCTACCCTTACTCCATAGAAAAATAATTTTTATTAAATTCTACTTTTTTATAAAATAAAATAAACTTTTTTGTAGCCCTCTCCCCTCCCTAATCGACCCACCCCCAGTCCCCCTCCTAAAAATGATTTTTTTTAATTTACATTATAGAAAAATTTCAAAACTTTTTTCTTTGCTTATCACCCACCCTTATCCCTCCCCCCTCCCCCCAAAAAAATTTAAATCTTTAAAATTTATTTTATAAAAAAATATCTTTTTTCTTTTTCCACCTCTCTTATTTTTTCGTTATCATTGTTTTGTGTTATATATATATATATATATATGTTTTGATTATATTTTTTTAGTTTTCATATTTTAGTTTTACTTAAAAACAAATAAAAATATATAAATATAAAAGAAAATTTAAAAATATCATTCCAATCTAAGTTTCTACTAGAATGGTATATGGTTCAATGATGGGTTAAGTTGGGCGGGTTGGGCTATAACCCACTGCTTAGCCTATCAAAACCCAACCCATCTTAGCCCATCTATATTTTGCGTGAATTGAACAATGACCTATTTGTTGCTTTAGCCTATTTTGACCTGCCTAAATTTAGCCCAAACTGCCCATTTTCCACCCCTAGCTATGATGATCCAAGGAAAACTCACAATGAACTCTATAATGTTGCCACAATTTTAATGCAAACACTATGGCTACCAACTCTAAATCATGGGTAGGGTAATTCTTCTTATGAGGCTTTAACTAATGAAAATCATAAGCAATCTCCTTACCTTCCTGTATCAGCATTGCACCCAAACCCATACTAAAAGCATCACTAAACATGATAAAATCCACTCCTTCCTTGGTCAAAGTCAATACAGGAGTTGTTGAACTTTTGTAAGCTTTTCTCACAAGTATCCGACCATTGAAACACAACCTTTTTTGAGTCAACTTGGTCATGGAAGCTGGAATTGATGAGAAAACCTTAACAAAATACCAATAATAACATGTTAAACTAAAGAAGCTCTGAATCTCAAAAGGAGAAGTAGGTTTAGCTCAATCATGAATTGCTTCTATCTTGGCTAAATTAATTATAATGCTATCCTTAGTCACCATATGACCCAAGAAAGTGATAAAATCTAAAAAAAATTGCAATTGGAGAACTTGTTATACAACTTCTCATCACATAATCTCTGAAGTACAGTTCTCAAATGTCTTACATGATCGACCTCATTCTTGGAATAAACCAAGATGTCATGTATAAATACAATCACAAACAAGTATCATTGAAATAAATGATTCATCAACTCCATGAATGTTGTAGGAGAATTTGTCAACCCAAAAGACATGAACAAAAACTCATAATAACCGTATTGAGTTTGAAAAGCTATCTTTGGAACATCTGAAGCTCTAATCTTTAACCGGTTATACCCGGATATTGTGGAAGCACCCTAAAGCTGGTCAAATAATTTATCAATGCAAGGAAGAAAATACTTTTTCTTAACCATTATTTTTGTTCAATTATCAACAGTCAATACACATACGCATAGAACCATCTCCCTTCTTCACGAACATGATAGGAGAACCCCAAGGAGATACACTAGGTCTAATTAATCCCCTACTCAACAAATATTATCATCACTCTTTTAATTCTTTCAAGTCAGTCAGATCCATCTTATTGGGAAGAATTGAAATGAGCTTAGTGCCCAACTCCATATTAATGGCAAACTCAATATCATGATCTGGAGGCATACTAGGAAAATCCATAGAAAACACATCCATGAACTCGTGAACAACCTAAATACAATCCATAGAAGGAGGTGAACCAACACTACTATCATGAATATAAACCAAATAAGACAAACACTCTCTTTATACCATGCGGTAAGCATGTAGAAAGGATATAACTCCCTTTAGACCCAAATTAGTCATACCCTTTCAAGATATCCTTGGTATAACTACATAGCTAAGGTCACAGTCTTAGAATAACAATCCAAATAGCATGATAGGGAGCTAACCAATTCATACCCAAGGTAACATCAAAATCAACCATATCTAGGATAATTAAGTCTACCTATGTCTTATGCCCTTAAAAGGTAACTACACATGATTAATACACCTGATCCACCACTAAAGAATCTTCTATAGGGGAAGAAACATGAAGAGGAACAACAAGGGACTCATATGCAACATCAAAGTTAGAAGCAAAATATGTAGACACATAGGGAAATGTAGACCAAAGGTCAAATAACTTGGAAACATATCTGTATCAAACTACGATGATAACTATAATAACTACACCAGAAGCCTTTACCTCAGGTCTCCTTAGTATAAAATAACTCTATCCACGTCCGTTCACAAAATAAGCAACCCAAGACCATAACCATATATTCCCCTACCTCTACCTCAAGCATATCTATTAGTACCCCTACCACTATATGAATCACCTCTCACTGCAAATATTGGACTAGGGCAAACCTAAAATTCAGGGCCTTACTAAGTACGTCCATACACACACCGAGGATAATTCTTAGCCAAATGGACAACATTATCAAATGCATAGTATTCTCTATGACCTAATTTAATTTGAAGAGGAATTTACAAACTAGGACAGCTGCCTTAGCCTAAAAAATTAAGGCGAGAACATCCACTCATATGACCTGATGCTTGGCTACCTAAAATCATAGAACAAAAATGCCCACTACCTGATCCTTATAAAGTGGATTAAACCAGTCAACCATGATAACTACAAGAACCTTTACTCGAGAAATCTTTGCCTCAAATGGCGCAACCACTAAACTTGCCCCATGGTGCGCCCCTAAGTAACCTAGGTGATAGACTTGGTCAACTTGGTATTCTCAATAATGCTTTGAAAAGAAGCCCCTGAAAAAACCATCTGGACAGTAGCAACTGATAAGGACCCTTTAACCCCTTCAGAAACTTATGAAGCCTCTCTAACTAAGTGGAGATGCTGGTGGTTGAATACATAAATTGAGCATAAAAGTGTGCTTCATATTCGACAATAGACATAGAGCCCTTCTCCAAGTGATCAAGCTTATCTTACATCTAATCTCTCAAGCTATACAATACAAACTTCTCTAGAATTGCTTTAAAAAATTTAGCCTAAGTCATAGCTGACAAACCCAAAAGCCTGTAATTGGATAGTGACCTCCATTACTCTCTAGCCATATTCGTCAACTAATAAGTGGTATAAGCACCTCTATGAGATTTAACGAATCCAAAATTATGTAACTTCTCCTGACAGTCAATCAAAAACTCATAAGCGTCCTTACCAATCGCTCTACTAAACTTAGGAGGAGCAAAATGTATAATCCTCTCAAACCTCTTCTAATCATCAAAAGACATCATTGTACCAAAGAAACTTGAGAAGTAGTAAGTAATCCATATATCGGGGTACTATAGATATGCCTATACCCTTAAAGTAGGAATACTATAAGCAGATGCCAGTATAGATAGAAGAACACCATTCAAAGTCTGAGGAATACCAACTACGCACAAGAGAATACCCTCCGAGCAACTCGAAAGGCAAATCCATAAATCCTGAAGGTATCAATTGAACTCAGTGGTACTTGAGCTGGCCACGCACCCCCTATCTGATATTCATCTTTCGTGTACTCAACCTTATCCTTAGAGAGGCCTCCCTAGCACATCCTCTAGATAGGTAAGGTCCTAGTGCTCATACTCTACTTCTGGGCTAACCAAGATCCCTACCTCATCTATGGTCCGGGGATCCCATATTAGGCATCGACTCAGTATTCCTAGCATTACTAGACCTAGTTATTATGTCCAGAGACCACCCCCAAAGTTCACACAGTTCTTAGAACCACAAGTGATCCTAAGATAACCTATGATACTTGTATAGCTCGTGAGCAACTAAATATGTTACATAAATCTAAAAGAAATAAGTGAAAGAAATGTCTTTCCTAGATATATTCAATACAAGACTATTCAAAACATGCTTTGGTTATACAAAACAGAACTAAAAATAAAGACATCAACTCTGAATGACTGTTTATGAAGCCTCTACTAATACTGACTATAGGTAGCTGGGACATGACCCCCACTATTCCTAATCAATACAACTAAATAAAAAAATGCTACTAGAACTATATTTGAATTAAGTCCTCGAATCAAAAGAACCCATAAGCTACTGACTGGAAGCTACAAACTGTCCGATTATGATGTGCTATGGTTGGTACCTATATTATGAGACAATATAGCACATAGACATATAAGTGGCTTAGTACTTCTGGAATGTACTGAGTATTTAGGGGTGAATGCATAAGTATAACAATAAGTGAATATACTCAAAGACATTTAAATAATGCATGCGTAGTGTAGATGACTCACCTTGAGCTTAAATAAAACAAAGACTGCAAAATCATAAACATGAGTAATGAAGCATAATTATAACTTTGTGAGCCATAACACCTAGTTATAAAGAAATTACTTTTATTCTTACTTAGGGAGGTTCTTCTAACCGACATAAACCATGTGAGCTATCATGGATTCCAACGTCTTACCTACATTGAGGAGAGTTGATCTACCCTACCATTAGAATAAAACCTTAACTTAACTGATCTCTATACTTAACCCATATTGGGAATTAAACCTATGGTGGAACGTAGTTCTGACTCATACCTAACTCGGTGCTAAATACTACTCCCATATTACTTATATGCTCATACTTTAACCTTAAAATAGCATAAGGAAAACCAGTTATGCTTTTGTTTCTTTAAATCATAATCAAGATGAACAAATGTGGATTTCATATCTTATCTTAAGATCAAAAGATCAATCTTTGCTTTAAATCATGATATAAAATATATCAATGGAGCTTAAGAGCATAATCTTCTTGTAAACTCAATACTTCCACTTAGGACTTATAATATTTACTTAAATTTGTAGAATTTCATGACAAAACTTCATGATCAAAAGTTATCTGGAAAATTTTCAAAAATCTCAGTCAAAATAATGAAACTAAAATCACAATAAGAATCTTATAAGTTAAAACATGAACATAAGCAATTCTTGATATACTTAAAGTTTTCAATCTCATGGTAATAACATGCTTCAAGAATATAGCAATTTGGGTATGAAACCTTATTCAAAAATAAGTAAATTAAATCTTAAAATCATGCACTTTGGGCACAAGGGTGAAAGGGTACCCTTGTTCATAAGCACCACATACCTCAATAGCTAGATTCTTCAAGGTTGCTTGAACTTGGAAGCTTGAACTTTTGGATTCTTGGGAAAAGGGGCTTGGATTTTGTTCTTAGGAGAGGGAGGGTATTAAATTATGTATAGGATGGTTAGGGTTAAGAGAGTGTAAATAGCATGGTTTAAGAACCCTTAAATCATTTAAGAACGATTATAAATGAGTTAGGGGTGTGAAAAGACCTCAATGCCCTTAAACTAAGTCAAAATGGAGCAATTTTTGGCATTGTGCTATTGCTGGGTGACACATGCCAATCTCACACCTGAGGTTGGGAGGTGCATGCCAATAGCACACCTCATCCAGTGGCTATTTGCAATTGCCATGTGACGCAGGGCCTTAGCATGGTCATAACTTTTCGCTCGGGTATCTGATTAAGGGGAAATTGGCATCGTTGGAAAGCTAATTCAATTATATACAACTTAGTGGGTCTTGAGATAAAAATTTCACATATGTAAATAGTTATACACTTTCAAATATGACCCTTGTAGAATTGAATACCACGATTTGGCTGAATCAAAGGCTCTTAACTCAACTTTGCGCTAGTTGATTCCTTTGAAAGTTTTTTACCTAATGGGAACTATTAAGAGGATAATGATCATGACATTTATATTCACATATAAATCATGGGATTAGAGTTTACACATGAAGGAACGACAGTTTGATTTCTAGCTAAAAAATGCGGGGTATTATACTAGTCATCACCGTCTGTGCAGAAAAGAATGGAATACAAATTTAGAAGGTTCAGTACGAACAACTTGCATGATAAGGAATTAAATTATAGAAGTTTTTCTTACAGAAATCTTATAGCCTCTCGAAGATAGATACAGATGTCTATGTAACAATCCGCGAGACTCTACTAGACATCCCCTTCTTATACTTACGAGATTGGTGAACCAACGCTCTCATACTATTTTTTTAGGACTCAAAAGTTCAAGTTCTGATGGTGACTACTGAGACCCGACCTCGATAGGTAAGCTAGTTACCTAAGAAGGAATGAAAACTAAAATAATAACTAAAGAAAGATAAAATAAGACTTTAAGACTAAAGTCATGCCAACACCATTCACATAATAGTAAAAGTCTGAAATAAATATCTTAAACCCAAGAAGTAGTGCAACAAATGTAAGAATATCTATTACAACTTAGAATCCTAAATAATATGAAGTATGTCTCTAAAAATGTACACAAATACAACTAGATAGAAGGGATGTGGAATCATCCTGAACCATGGAGTAATCTGGTACCTCAAAAATATGATAATCACCGCCCAAAATCAATTACCACGTTTAGTACTCGAGGTAGGATATGCATGAAGGGGATCAATTTGGATGAGTACAACCCACTTGTACTTAGTAGGTTCATAGGTCAACTTAGCAAAGTATAATATAATACAAGTAAAGAAATACTATGAGCACGTCACCTGCAAACACAAAAGTTCCCAACTAGTTGCTTACACCATCTCCAGAAACATTTCTAATATATATACACACAAAATCAAATATTATTAAGAATTCATGAAAGTACATAAAAATTGACAACACATCAAGTGACACGTAAAAGAAACACTTGAAATGCATGTGCCTATACAATGCAATGAATGATGAAGTGAATAGTTTGAAAGACTTTGTATATACACTTATCGAAACTCAATGCTCCCAAAATAGGACCCATGAGCGGATCGCAGCCCATATACTATCTTAAAATCTCAATTCACCTCTTCAGCTTGTGTTAATAGATCAAGGTTTTCATGAAAATATCTTGCTTTGTTTCAAAATAGTGTTCCTCCATGGTACCGATATCTCATGAATGTATATGTACAAGTGAGAATATAAAACTTATAATCAAATCAGTATGCAGATAACAAATCCATTGAATATATGTATAAGTGGGCCCATAAATCAACTTAATATGTCAATATTTCATGATATCAGTTCTGGTTTAGCACCATTAGAAAAAATACATATAAGACATCATTAATATTATATTAACCTATAACTCGGTCACTTCTATCATGATAAAGGCAAACAATGCTCAATAAAGGCCTATATTATCTATCTAAGCCTCAACATAGACTTTACATTAAGAACAAAGGCATTTAAATGCACAGATAAGGCCAATGATGCTGAATAAAGACCCCATGCAGGAAACACACAATATATAATATCAAAACTCAACAACAACAAAAATATAAAGCCCCACACAGGCATCACAAAATATATAATAACTTAAAAAGCAATTCTCATAGTTAATTTTCCCCAACCAATAGCATGCTTCACTTATTTATTAACTACCCAACCAGTTTTAAAAAATTTAAGCCATAATCTACTTCAAAATATCAAAATTCAAGCCTAAAGTCCTTCAACATAGAGCCTTTCTCTTTTGAATGATCTCAAAATTAACTAAAACATATGAATACAACATCTACGTGTTAAAAGAAAGTTGATGATCCACATATTAACAACATTTAAGTATGGTCCAAAATGTGTTCGAAAATGAAAGGAGTAAAAATGAAATTTAATTTTAGAAATAAGTTCCCTAAGGTTATTGGAGTCTACAGCTGAAAACTCATTCAAAAAATGAGTTAAAAATGAGGTCCAAATCAAATAAAAATTATTCTTAAGCTTTACGAGTAACAACCTTAAAATTTCATTTGGAAATCACAATTAAAGAGTGTTTCCAATATGATAATCAATGTAAAGTAATGAAAATAATTTTGGAGCATATCCAAACTCAAATGGTGATGAAAACCTAAAAATCATCCAAACCTAAAGTTCAAAGGTCTAAAAATGATGCAAAACCACTAAAAAGGTATATATATACAATGATTGACACTTTAGTAGCTAAATGACCACTAAAGTGGATCCAGGTTGCTAAAGCAGATACCGCTTAAGTAAATTCTAGTCGATAAAGCATATACTACTTAAGCAAACCAGACCTCTAAAGCAGCAAACACTAAGAGGTTTTTGGCCTCTTAAGCGGCTACACTAGATATCTGCATCAACAACTTTTTTGTGTTGCAAAGTTGCCTATTGACCCCTCAAAATGCTATCAAAATCCCATGAATACAAACAAACTATACTACTAGGCTATTTTTGACGTTTTGGACTCAAAATCATTACAACTTGAGAGTATTTTCCATATTATTTTCACTGACTTAGTTGTACTGATTGCATTACTAGTAGGTCATATGTACCACTATCATTCCCTTTCTATCATTACACACTTACTCTCACTACTAATACATTGCTCTTCGTATCAAATGTCATCCATCAAAATCTTCAACTCACAATTCACAACAACCAAACTATATGATAATTATGTACACTACCAGAACATACCATTGCCAATTTAAAACATATATGGTCATCAATTAAAATTTCAATCATCAAGTAATGTCATGACCCAAAGGTTGAGGAAATGCTGGCACCTACCGAGACCCACTTAGTCGGTAGCCAATTACCCTATAAGAAAAGTGAATTCAAAGTGTAAACTAAACAAAATAACAAAACTTATAGAATGAAGTGGGGTCAACACACATATATATGTAGCATTAAGTACAAGAGTATCTAAGACATAATTGAATATCTGATTACATAAACCCATCTCTAATAATGAGTAAAGACATGATAAGGACAAGAGGAGGATCAAAATCAGCTTTTAACGCTAGAGCATGCTAGTACTTTAAGTGTCAAGTTTAAGTAGCTCAAATCAGTTGCCGCATCTCGTACTCGAGCTAGGATATGCTTCTAAGGGGCATAGTAGGAGTGAGAATGGTCCACTTGTACTTAGTAGGTATCATAGGTTGACTAAGAAAAGAAGAAAAAACATAAGTAAATAATACTATGAGCACACCATCTGCAAATAAAAAAGTTTTTAAATGGTAGATTACAACATATTCATTAACAATTCTATAATATAAGGTTGACACAGGAATAACTAAATATGACTATGTATATGAAAACTAATTAAACATCAAGGGTGCATAAAGAAACACGAAAAATACATATGCAATACAATGCAATGATGATGGGATCAAGAAGAATGATTGAGATTCATTGAATAACTTTCTATATATACCTACCGAGCCTCAGTTCTCCAAAGATACGACCCTTGAGGGGTTCGCAAACCAGACATCACCTTAAATCTAAAATTATCTCTCCGAATAGTTTTCATGAATTAATGATTTTTATAAAAATGTCACTTTCACCTCTCCAACTATTGTTCACGGATCGTGGGTTTTATAATAATGTCACATTCACCTCTTCAACTTTTGTTTACAAATCAAAGATTTTATAAAAATGTCTCATTATCTTTTAGATCTATGTTTCTCAATAGTATCAATGTATCATTAATATGTATGTATGAAGTGCTCACACCCAATTAGTATGTAGATATAAATCCATTTAATTCATGTATAATTGATCTTATAATCAACTCAATATGTAAATAATTCATGATATCAAATCTCTCTTGGCACAAATAGAATAATAGGCATGTAAAACATCAATAATATCATTTTAACCCCATACTTAGGTATTTTTCTCATGATAGAGACAAATAATACTAAAAAAGGACCTTTAAAATCTATTCAAGCCCTCACACGGGCATCACATTAATAATAATGGCATCAAATATACAAATAAGGCCTATAATGTCAAATAAAGCCTCTGTATGGGCAACACTCAATATGTGATATCTCAAGTCAATAATAATGAGCTTATACGCATCGACAGACACACAATAGAAATAATAATAATAATCTTGAAATAATACTCCCATGGCTAATTTTTCTAACCCATAACATGCTTTGCTCATTTAATAACTACCAAACTCAGCTTGAAGAAAGTTAACCCATAACCTACCTCATAATGATGACCATCTAAGACTAGAATCGTCAACAAGGAGACTTCACCTTTTGAGAAGTCTCAAAATGAGCTAAAATATTCAAATATATAATCTACGCACTAAAAGAAGATAATGATACCTATATAGATTATACTTAAGATGTGTCCAAAATAGGTCCAAAAAATAAAAGACGTAAAAGTAGAATTTTATTTTAGAAACATGTTCCCCAAAGGAGTCTATAGTTGAAAAACCAAGAAAAAATTTGTTAAAAATGAGGCTTAAGTTGAAGAAAAATCATTTAAAGCTTACTGGCAAAACCCTCCAAATTCTAGTTTGAAATCAAGATTAATGAGTTTTTTGATGATATGTGAATGAAAATAAATGAAAACAAGATTTTGGCGCTTATCCAAGTACAAATGATGAAGAAAATCCTCAAAATTGCCCTAATCAGAAGCTTAAAGGTCCAAAAATAGTTGAAATCACAAAAAGTGGGGTATTTATACTATAGTACCATATAATCGTAGACCCCACCTCATGATTGCAAAGGTCAATATTAATCAACTGTTAAGTTAGTCATCATAATTATGAGAGGAGGGCCATGCGATCGCAATAGTGAACCCAACCCTATCCACCGATTAACACATCACAATCATAGTACGATCACCATGAGATCGTGTTGAAGGCTATCATAAAGGTCCGTGATCACAACATGTGTCCACACGATGATGATGAAGGGCCTAATGCAGTAGAAAATGCTCAACTAGTAGTTGGGATCCTTGGAGAAATTATCTAGAATGAAACCTCAGGATTTATTTGATACCCTACAAAAGTAAGCTATACATGCTACTAAGTTATTTTCAATGTTCTAGACTCAAAGAAAATATCAGATTTTCTAAAAAAATTTATTTACAACAAATTAACCCCAGGAGCCATTTAGGCATTTTTTTTTACTAATTTTCAAATAAGGATCAAAATGCAAAATAAAAGTTCCAAACTCAAACCAATTCCACTACTGACCTAAATTCACATTCTGGATCTAATGGAACTGACCAAATCGGAATCCAACAGTCAAATCATGACGTGTTGACCGAAGTCAAACTAATGACTTTTAAAGCCTCTAAGGGTCTTAAACTCTCCCAAATCATTCCCAGATGTATTGGGGATTGTGCCAACTATCACTATACCTTATAATTAATATATTACAACTATGGGGAAGGATAAAATAGTCAAAACACATTAAAAGAAAAATTTGACATAATAGGTTGTTACATTATCCATTACTAAAATAATAGTTCATGCTTAAACTGAAATCAAATGAGTACCTGAAGCGATGAAAAGCTGGGGGTATATACAATACATATCAAATTGGATCTCCCATTTACACTCTTAAATAAAGTAATGTCTCTATAGTACTTTTATTGAATCGATACTCTTAGACCTCAACTTCTTAGTTTGCTTGTTTAAGATAACAATAAGCTTTACCTCAAAGGAAAAATTAGTATCTAAGGTGAATGAATCCCATCAAATCACATAGGCATCATATAGATAGTATCTCTTTAACATAGAGTCATGAAAACAAGATGAACAATGATATGAGGGCCAATGTACCTCGTATTGAACTTTCATTTTTTCTCGAACCTTATCATGCCTTTCATGGATAAAACTTTCATCAAAACTCGATCTCCAATTACATATGATACATATAGGGATTGATAGTCGGCATAACTGTTCTACCTATTCTGGGCAGCCAATAGCCACTAATGGATAAGTATCACTTGATTGATAAAATCCTCAAAGAATATTTACTCTATGGTCTTACCCCAAATGAGTCAAACCATCTCGTGGGCGATCTACACCTTACCTATATATAGCCTCAAAATATGCCATCTGAATATTGGAATGGTAACTATTATTGTAGGAAATCTCTACTAGGGTCAAGTACTGGTCTCAATGACCTCCAAGGTCTATGGCACATGCTCGTAACATATATTGTAAACCTTGAATAATCCTATCAGACTGACCATCTGTATAAAGATGAAAAGCTATGCTCAAATCAAGCTAAGTACCCAACACACTTTGAATAGTACTCTAAAAACCTGAGGTAAACAAAGTACCTATATCAGATACAATAGAAATAGGGGTACCATACAATTGAAAAATCTCTCTAACGTCGAACTTGACCAACCTCTATGCATTATAGATCACCTTACAGGAAATGAAATACACTGATTTGGTTAACCAATCCATAATCACCCAAGTAGTGTAAAACTTCCATAAAATTGAGTGTAGACCAACTATGAAATCCATGGTGATCTACTCCCATTTCCACTCAAGAATATGCATCCTCTGTATCATACCACCCAATCACTTATTCTCACACTTTACCTATGGGCGATTCAAATACTTTTCCACAAACTCCATATTTTCTTTCTTCATACCAACCCAACAATAATGCCTTTTCAGATTAGGATATATTTTGGCCGCCCTTGGGTGAAAGGAATATGTAGAATAATGAGCCTCCTCTAAGATCAATCTAACCTATCCGCCAATTTTTGGCATATATACTAGGCCATTAATTCTCAGAACGCCATCAGATTTAAGAGATGTTACCTTAGACTCAACACCTTATCATGAATCAGCCTCAACCTATCATTATCAATTAGATAATATTGAATTTGATCCATCAAATAATATCTAGCCTCAACAAAGGCTAACACATGCTTGGGTGTCAAAATATTAAACTTAACTAACTAGTAAGCTAAAGATTGAACCTTCAAGGTGTAACACCCCGTACTTAATTACGTGCATTAGCCATTGTTATATGTGTTGGAGTATATGTATTGATCCTTAGTTAGGTATATATGAGTATTGATTATTTTGAGATGGTTTCAAGTGTATAGTTTGATTATATGTGTATAGGAATCGACCTTATTTATACCGGAATTTGCCCGTCGATGTTTCCATATGAAGGTTATTGAATAAGATTTCCGACTATATAAAGATTTTCAAAAATGGATAAGTTTTGGATATAAGCGAGCACGTTCGAAACTATAAAACGGTGGCCGGGATATGAACAGTAAAATTGCAGGAAAATTTCCAATTTTTGGGTCAACTTTGAACGATCATAACTCCCTCAATATAATGAAATGGGAGAGATACCACATATAAAAAGAAAGATCTTTGAGTATTCTTTCCAATGCAATTGGTTTCATCCAAATTCAACATCTTCGTAATGAGTTATACGCGTTTTACTTCAGCCTCTCAAAACAGATTTTTGTGAACAGTAAATTAGCAGGAAAATACTGAGGCCTGCCAGTTTTTGGGTCAACTTTGAACGATCATAACTCCCTCAATATAATGAAATGGGCGAGATACCACATATCAAAAGAAATATCTTTGAGTCTTCTTTCTAATGCAATTGGTTTCATCCAAATTCAACATCTGCGTAAGGGGTTATACGCGTTTTACTTCAGCCTCTCAAAACAGATTTTTAGGGTCAACTTCAAACGATCATAATTCCTTGTACAGGACAAACTGGGTGTCCTAATTTATATTAAATGAAATAACATTGAATTATCTTTACAATTATACCAATTTCACCCAAATCCGATATCGGAGCAAAGAGTTATGGTCTATCTACTTCAGCTTGTCAAAACAGTCCACCGGAGGACATATTTGACATTATTTAAATTTTAAGGGCACTTTGGTCATTTTCTATGGTATTATGGACGAATATGTGTATATATACATGTATATGAGTTCCAAAACTCATATTCATCATCAATTATAGGAAAGAACAAACCCTAGCCTAATTTTCAACTCTAATTATCTTGTGATTCAACCGTGGAAAGTCCAAATTGATTCCGTAGTTGTGTTCATCGTCTCAAGGGCTTTGAGAAGCACCCCTTATTTATGCCAACAGGACTTCAAAACCCAAAGGGCCATTCTATGGTAAGGATGTAAATTATGTTGGTGTTATTTATATGGATATGCATATATATATATATATGCATGTGAGCATAAGAAGTATGTTTTGATTGTTGTTGAAAGATGATTGGAAATGATGTTGGATCATTCTTGTGCATCGTTGGATTATGTTGAATTGTGAAGGGATGACGTGGTATTGATGATATGATATTGAAATGATGATTATATATATATATATATATACACACATAAACCTATTGTTCAAGTTGGTTTTTGGAATGCTTTGCAAATATTGGTTGTATGGAATTATGGAAGAGAATTGTGGTGTTGGATTGCTAATACTAGATGCCAAATATTTCATTGTAGATAAGTGATTTGTAAAGGCGGGAAGTTGTGTTGAATTGGTATCCGAATCTACAACGAGGTATGTAAAGCATACTCTAACGATGTTCTTTGGCATGAAAACACCAATGTTCCATCAAGTACGATTCTGAGGTTATCCAAACACATGTATTGTTCTACATTACCAATGAAGTTGTTTCCATTCTATAACGTGTCAAAATGTTTCATTGATATACCAAAAGGCTCCTATTTCATTGTTGTGATATTGATGATTCTGAAACATATTGTTGATGTACCAATGAGTCCTTATTACATCGTTATTGTATAGAAGGTCTATTACTTAATTCCTATTGATGTATCATTGTTCCAAAGGTACTATGTTGGCATGAACACTAATGTAATAATCTCAAAAGCTTTTGAACTAAGTTATTGGAAAAAAAATCTCTTGTGTGTTACTTGATATACGTGTGGGTGGTATCCCAGGGGCATAAGCCTAGCATGGGTCGATCCCAATTGATATGTACTGGGGGAAGCCTAATGGTCACAGTACGGTACAGTATTGTTTATTGTTAGGTGGTTGGAGGTTCGGGAGGAGGAGGTAATGGCGAATAATAATTGTAAAGAATGAAATGAACGAATGTATACCGTTCCGCAAATGTGTTTGTATTCAAGAACCCAATTCAGATTAATAATAATGTACATGATCCTAAAAGTGTTTATGAAGTGTGGTTCACTTCTATTATGATTTATTCACATGTGTATGATTTTCTTGATCCCCCATATCACATATGATTATTTACAGCTTTACATACTCAGTACATATTTCGTACTGACGTCCCTCACGGGGGACCTGCATTTCATGCTGCAGGATCAGGTACTTCAGCTCATTCACAGCATAGATAGGAGCCAGGTCATACAGCTATTGTTGGTGAGCTCCAGTTTGCTTCGGAGCTTTTCGAGTCGGTTTCTTATGTTTTGTTATTGTACAGGAGTCATGTGTGGGCGGGGGTTGGTCCCGACCCTAGTTATGTCATGTATATCCTAGAGGCTTTGTAGACATAAAGAAGGGTAAAGTCATGGAAGTGAGGCTCCAGCTGAGCATGCATCAGAAACTTCCCCCAGTCCAGAAGAAATAAGGGGGAGGAGAACTATATCCCCAGAGCCACCTATTAATGTTGTTGATCAAGATCTTAGAAATGCAGTGCAACTTTTGACTCGTATAGTTGCTGGGCAAGTCCAAGGGCAAGCCATTCCTGTCGCGGGTTCTAGCAGTACTGATAGGGCGGCTAGTCTTCTGAATTTTCTTAAGATGGATCCGCCTACTTTTACCAGATCCGATCTTAACGAAGATCCGCAGGACTTTATTGATCAAATCCAAAGGGCCCTAGAGGTGATGCATGTATCGGGTAGAGAGACAGTGGAGTTAGCCGTGCATAGATTCAAAGGTGAGGCTATATATTGGTATGAAGACCGGAAACGGTCGAGGGGCATTGATGCACCCCCAGCTACTTGGAAAGAGTTCAAAGAGGCATTTATTGATCATTATCTTCCATATGAGACTCGTCAGGCCCGTGCAGATCAATTCTTAAATCTTCGACAGGGTAATACAAGTGTGAGGGAGTATAGTCTTCGATTTAATTCCTTGTCCAGATATGCTCCTAATGTTATAGCTACTATGGATGACAGAGTTCATCGGTATGTGAACGGATTGGATCCGTATTTGGTTAGGGATTGTACTATTGCTGCACTGAATAAAGATATGGATATAGCTAGGATCCAAGCATTTGCACAGAAAATGGAAGATCAGAGGCAGAGAAGAAGAACGCAGGAATTTGAAAGCGGATCTTCTAAGAGGTCCAGATCTACAGGGCAGTTTATGGCTCCACAGGAAGGTTTTAGACCTCAATTTTCTGCTATACCACCTAGGCCATTATTTTCTTATTCTGCAGCTAGTGCTCCACCACAACATCAGGGGTTCAGAGGCAGTCAAATTGGGCAAAGAAGTGAGGGTCATAGTTCGCAATCAGTGGGTTATCATGGGCAAGGGAATATGATCCAACTGAGACATCCTCGAGAGCCATGCAATAAATGTGGAAGGAATCATATGGGCGCATGTCGAATGGGAACAAATGTTTGTTATTGGTGCGGTATGATGGGGCATATGATGAGAAAATGCCCACGAAGGGGCGCAGGTGGTGTAGCACGACCTTCGGGATCAGCTGTTGCAGCATCGTCACCGGTATCTTATTCTGGTAGAGGCGCACGGCCCGTGGGTCACGCTAGAAACGAAACAAGAGTCGCCAGTTCCAGCGGAACTCAGAATCGCACTTATGCTTTAGCGGATCGACAGAATCTAGAGGCTTCCCCAGATGTGGTTACGGGTACGTTGTCCATATTTTCATTTGATGTATATGCTCTAATTGATCCCGGTTCTAAATTATCATATGTTACTCCTTTGGTTGCTGGAAAGTTCAAAAGAACCCCCGAATTGTTAGATAAGCCGTTGGAAGTGTCTACCCCGGTTGGGGAATCTATTATTGCTAGAAGAGTTTATAAAGATTGTGTAGTAACTGTGTATGGTCGAGACACGATGACTAATCTCGTGGAACTAGAAATGGTAGATTTTGATGTTATAATGGGTATGGATTGGTTGGCGTCTTGTTATGCCAAAATTGACTGTTGTACAAAAAAGATGTATTTACATTTTCCGAATGAAGCAGTTATTGAATGGCTAGGTAAGATCGGCGCACCAAGAGGTAGATTTATTTCTTATTTCAAAGCAAGAAAAATGATTTCCAAGGGATACCTATATCATTTAGTTAAAGTAAGGGAGACAGAAGCGGAGCAACCAACTCTTCACGTTGTTCCGGTGGTAAATGAATTTCTTAATGTATTTCCTGAAGATCTTCTAGGTCTGCCTCCTAAATGAGAAGTAGAGTTTGGTATTGATGTAATACCAGGCACCCAACCAATCTCCATTCCTCCATATAGAATGGCCCCAGCAGAATTGCGAGAATTGAAAGAGCAATTGAAAGATTTGCTTGAGAAGGGATTCATAAGGCCTAGTATGTCCCCCTGGGGAGCACCAGTGTTATTTGTGCGCAAAAAGGATGGCTCGCTGAGGATGTGTATTGATTATCGGCAATTGAATAAGGTGACTATTAAGAATAAATATCCTCTCCCAAGAATTGATGATTTATTTGATCAGTTACAGGGCGCCAAGTGCTTTTCTAAGATTGATTTAAGGTCAGGTTACCACCAAGTGAGGGTCAAAGAAAAAGATATACCCAAAACAGCTTTCCGAACAAGGTGTGGTCATTATGAGTTTCTAGTTATGTCATTTGGGCTAACAAATGCACCTGCAGCTTTTATGGATTTGATGAATAGGGTGTTTAAGCCATTCCTGGATGTATTTGTGATAGTTTTTATAAATGATATTCTAGTTTATTCTAGATCAGAAGAGGACCATGCCAATCACTTACGACAGACATTGCAAACTCTTCGTGATTGTAAGCTTTATGCAAAGTTCTCTAAATGTGAGTTTTGGTTAAAGTCGGTGGCATTTTTGGGTCATATTGTATCTAGTGAAGGGATAAAGGTTGATGCTCAAAAGATAGAAGCTGTGAAGAACTGGCCAAGGCCCACAACGCCGACGGAGATTCGTAGTTTTCTCGGGTTGGCTGGTTATTATAGGAGGTTTGTTAAAGACTTTTCTTCCATTTCAGCACCTTTAACCAAGCTAACACATAAAGCATCCAAGTTCCAATGGAATGATACGTGTGAGGAGAGTTTCCAAGAATTGAAAAATAAGTTGACTTCTACACCCGTGTTGGTACTTCCAGAAGGTACAGAAGGGTATACAGTGTATTGTGATGCTTCTAGAATTGGTTTAGGATGTGTATTGATGCAGTATGGTAAGGTAATAGCATATGCTTCTAGACAATTGCGGCCACATGAGAAAAATTATCCTACACACGATCTTGAGCTGGCAGCGGTTATCTTTGCTTTAAAAATATGGCGCCACTATTTATATGGGGTTCATGTTGATATATATACTGATCACAAGAGCTTACAATATATTTTCAGTCAGAAGGATCTAAATCTGAGGCAGCGAAGGTGGATGGAACTATTAAAAGATTATGATGTCGATATTTTGTATCATCCAGGGAAAGCGAATATAGTAGCTGATGCGTTAAGTCGTAAGGCTATGATGATGCCTATAGAAAGGCAAGGGATGGTTAAAGATCTTCACCAGTTAGCTAGTTTGGGAGTTCGCCTTCTTGAAACTCCGGACAAAGAGCTTATCGTACATAATGCTGCGGAATCTTCATTAGTAGCTGAAGTGAAAGAGAAGCAATATGCAGATCCTATTTTATTACAGCTTAAGGAGAACGTTCAGAGTGGTGCAACCAAGGCATTTGAGCTTACGCGAGAAGGAGTACTTCAGTGCCAAAACCGATTGTGTGTGCCGGATGTAGACGGGCTAAGAAAGAAGATTATGACAGAGGCACATTTTTCAAGGTATTCCATTCATCCAGGATCAACCAAAATGTATCAAGATTTGAAAGATATGTATTGGTGGAATGACATGAAAAGGAACATAGCAGAATTTGTAGCTGAATGTCCAAATTGCCAACGAGTTAAAGTGGAACATCAAAAGCCCGGAGGCTATATGCAATGCATAGATCTTCCAACTTGTAAGTGGGACATGATCAACATGGATTTTGTTACAGGTTTGCCTCGTACAGCTCGGAAACTTGATTCTATATGGATGATTGTGGATAGGCTTACTAAATCCGCATATTTCTTACCCGTTAAGACCACTTACACAGTTGAAGAATATTCGAAGATGTATGTTAAAGAAATAGTCCGATTACATGGAGTGCCAACTTCTATTTTATCAGATCGGGGAACTCAATTTACTGCAAACTTTTGGAAGTCTTTCCAATGGAGTTTGGGAACACAAGTGAATCTGAGTACAACTTTTCACCCTCAAACGGATGGACAAGCAGAGCGCACCATTCAAACACTTGAAGATATGCTACGAGCATGGGTTATAGATTTTAAAGGCAGCTGGGATGATCATTTACCTCTTATTGAGTTTGCCTACAATAATAGCTATCATTTAAGTATCAAAATGGCACCATATGAAGCTTTATATGGGAGGAAGTGTAGATCACCAATAGGATGGTTCGAAGCGGGTGAAACTCTTATGTTCGGACCGGATCTTGTGTATCAAGCCATAGAAAAAGTCAAGGTGATTCAGCAATGGTTGAAAACAGCCCAAAGTCGACACAAGTCATATGCGGATAGTAGAAGAAGAGGGCTAGAGTTTTCGTTAGGCGATTGGGTATTTTTGAAGGTATCGCCAATGAAAGGGGTGATGAGATTTGGCAAGAAAGGAAAGTTGAGTCCACGATATATAGGCCCGTATAAGATTATTCAAAGATGTGGACAAGTTGCTTATGAATTAGAGCTACCCCAGGAACTCTCATCAGTGCATCCAGTATTTCATGTATCGATGCTTCGAAAGTGCATCGGAGATCCGTCCCTTATTACTTCTACTGAAGATGTGCAAGTAATAGAAGATCTTACCTATGAGGAGATGCCTATTGCTATATTAGATCGTCAAGTTAAGAAGTTGAGAAATAAAGAAGTAGCATCGGTGAAAGTACTTTGGAGAAATCAACAAAGGGAAGAGATTACATGGGAAGCGGAGGAAGCAAAGAAATCGAAATACCCTTATTTGTTCAAAGGTGAAAAAGAAGTGCAAGGAGTGGAACTGGGACACTAACAAGTAAGTTTTTACATATGCATAACATCTATATGATGACGTGAATATCAATTATGAATTCGAACTTGTTTCGGCTAAATAACTACATTCACATTCGAGGACGAATGTCCTTAAGGGGGGAAGGATGTAACACCCCGTACTTAATTACGTGCATTAGCCATTGTTATATGTGTTGGAGTATATGTATTGATCCTAAGTTAGGTATATATGAGTATTGATTATTTTGAGATGGTTTCAAGTGTATAGTTTGATTATATGTGTATAGAATCGACCTTATTTATACCGAAATTTGCCCGTCGATGTTTCCATACGAAGGTTATTGAATAAGATTTCCGACGATATAAATATTTTCAAAAACGGATAAGTTTTGGATATAAGCGAGCACGTTCGAAACTATAAAACGGTGGCCGGGATGTGAACAGTAAAATTGCAGGAAAATTTCCAGTTTTTTGGTCAACTTTGAACGATCATAACTCCCTCAATATAATGAACTGGGCGAGATACCATATATCAAAAGAAATATCTTTGAGTCTTCTTTCCAATGCAATTGGTTTCATCCAAATTCAACATCTTCTTAAGGAGTTATACGCGTTTTACTTCAGCCTCTCAAAACAGATTTTTGTGAACAGTAAATTAGCAGGAAAATACTGAGGCCTGCCAGTTTTTGGGTCAACTTTGAACGATCATAACTCCTTCAATATAATGAAATGCGCAAGCTACCAATATCAAAAGAAATATCTTTGAGTCTTCTTTCCAATGCAATTGGTTTCATCCAAATTCAACATTTACGTAAGGAGTTATACGCGTTTTACTTCAGCCTCTCAAAACAAATTTTTAGGGTCAACTTCAAACGATCATAACTCCTTGTACAGGACGAACTGGGTGTCCTAATTTATATGAAATGAAATAACTTTGAATTATCTTTACAATGATACCAATTTCACCCAAATCCGATATCGGAGCAAAAAGTTATGGTCTATCTACTTCAGCTTGTCAAAACAGTCCACCGGAGGACATATTTGACATTATTTAAATTTTAAGGGCACTTTGGTCATTTTATATGGTATTATGGACGGGAATATGTGTATATATACATGTATATGAGTTCCAAAACTCATATTCATCATCAATTATAGGAAAGAACAAACCCTAGCCTAATTTTCAACTCTAATTATCTTGTGATTCAACCGTGGAAAGTCCAAATTGATTCCGTATTTGTGTTCATCGTCTCAAGGGCTTCGAGAAGCACCCCTTATTTATGCCAACAGGACTTCAAAACCCAAAGGGCCATTCTATGGTAAGGATGTAAATTATGTTGGTGTTATTTATATGGATATGTATATATATATATATATCTGCATGTGAGCATAAGAAGTATGTTTTGATTGTTGTTGAAAGATAATTGGAAATGATGTTGGATCATTCTTGTGCATGGTTGGATTATGTTGAATTGTGAAGGGATGATGTGGTATTGATGATATGGTATTGAAATGATGATTATATATATATATACACACATAAACCTATTGTTCAAGTTGGTTTTTGGAATGCTTTGCAAATATTGGTTGTATGGAATTATGGAAGAGAATTGTGGTGTTGGGTTGCTAATACTAGATGCCATATATTTTATTGTAGATAAGTGATTTGTAAAGGCGGGAAGTTGTGTTGAATTGGTATCCGAATCTACAACGAGGTATGTAAAGCATACTCTAACGATGTTCTTTGGCATGAAAACACCAATGTTCCATCAAGTACGATTCCGAGGTTATCCAAACACATGTATTGTTCTACATTACCAATGAAGTTGTTTCCATTCTATAAAGTGTCAAAATTTTTCATTGATATACCAAAAGGCTCCTATTTCATTGTTGTGATATTGATGATTCTGAAACATATTGTTGATGTACCAATGAGTCCTTATTACATCGTTATTGTATAGAAGGTCTATTACTTAATTCCTATTGATGTATCATTGTTCCAAAGGTACTATGTTGGCATGAACACTAATGTAATAATCTCAAAAGCTTTTGAACTAAGTTATTGGAAAAAAAATCTCTTATGTGTTACTTGATATACGTGTGGGTGGTATCCCAGGGGCATAAGCCTAGCATGGGTCGATCCCAATTGATATGTACTGGGGGCAGCCTAATGGTCACAGTACGGTACAATATTGTTTATTGTTAGGTGGTTGGAGGTTCGGGAGGAGGAGGTAATGGCAAATAATAATTGTAAAGAATGAAATGAACGAATGTATACCGTTCCGTAAATGTGTTTGTATTCAAGAACCCAATTCAGATTAATAATAATGTACATGATCCTAAAAGTGCTTATGAAGTGTGGTTCACTTCTATTATGATTTATTCACATGTGTATGATTTTCTTGATCCCCCATATCACATATGATTATTTACAGCTTTACATACTCAGTACATATTTCGTACTGACGTCCCTCACGGGGGACCTGCATTTCATGCTGCAGGATCAGGTACTTCAGCTCATTCACAGCATAGATAGGAGCCAGGTCATACAGCTATTGTTGGTGAGCTCCAGTTTGCTTCGGAGCTTTTCGAGTCGGTTTCTTATGTTTTGTTATTGTACAGGAGTCATGTGTGGGCGGGGGTTGGTCCCGACCCTAGTTATGTCATGTATATCCTAGAGGCTTTGTAGACATAAAGAAGGGTAAAGTCATGGAAGTTTATATAGTGATGTTATATTCGTATATGGGGTGGCCCCGACGGCCAAGTATTATATATATGTATATATATATTTGTGTGTGTTGTGCTGATACAGGTAATTAGACCCTTTTATATGCAGCGAAGTGCTGCCCAAATTTTTTGTGACATGTAAGTGAAAGTACAGGTATTTGAACGGGTTCTCCCGGGCCTTCTCGGCTTCGGGTGCCAGTCCGTCCGATGGGATTTTGGGCCGTGACACAAGGCCAAAGGTCACTCCTTAGTTAAGAGTTGATCTAGATTTATCATAGTGGTCGACTTCTAACTTAATCTATCTGCAACCACAATGCCTTTTCCAGATGATAAAGGATAGTGAGATCATTGTCCTTAAGCAACTCAAGCCAATATGCTCTCTCATATTAAGGTCTTGCTAAGTGAAAAAGTACTTAAGGCTATGATGATTTGAGAAAATCTCTGAACAGACCCATACAAGTAGTGTTTCCATAACGTTAACATAAATACGACTACTACCAACGCTAATGTAATGACCCTCTAGTCTATTTCCTTAATTTACGTGCATTTTTGGCTTATTGATCCTCCCCACAGTGGCTATATGTCATTTTGATTTGTCAATCATTTGGGTTTTAGGCGCTGTTTAGTTATCAAATAGTAATAGTCGTGATGGTATGTATAGATTTGGTACGTTCATGCTCACTTAATGGTACAATTCTAACGAAAATATCTATTGTTTTTCTAAAAAGGGATTTATTTCTAATTTTATATTTAAAATAGATTCTTTCACAATGGAAATTGTACCACATTAATAGATGATTTATGAGATTTTGAGACAAAATGATATTTTAGAGATTTGACTGAGATTGATTTTGGTCCACAATTTTACTACGATTTACTTTAATCGAGAGAGATTTTAACCCTTTTTACACTCTTTTAGCCACGATTCGAGTCTATGCATTTATTATATATACATCTCTCTAATACTAGAAGGATTAGAGTGATGATAGATGGTGATTATTGAAAATCTTGGATTGGGACTAGGTTAGTGTATACGAGTACTCCCGAACCCCATAGGGACCCCTTTGACTATGAGCTGTCGTGTCAGAGAAGAGAGGTCTCTATATGTCCTGACTTTGTGAGCTGTCTAGCAGGAGGAGGTGTATACTCTAGGTTACCTTATGGCTCTTGGATTAGTTATGATATTATGGATTTACTTTTCATTCATTTTTGCATGCATGTTGCCTATCACTAGTATGTTATTGATTTCCTATATTTATCAGCCCATTGAAGGGTCACATAGGTATATGTTATGAGTGTGCTTGTGATATGCTGTGCTAATTGAGCCTTCTAGGTTATAGGACTCAATTTAGATATTGTTTGTCTGGACTAGAAAGTTACTTTACTATTATTATTATGGTTAGTTCATGACATGTTGATTATGGGCCGATACAAAGACTTAAGGTATAATTATTATTCTTTTATTTGATGATTATTTTATCATGGGCGATTATCTCATGAAAAAATATTTAAATTAGGGACCATATTATACCAGCTTTGGTTTCCTACTTAATTAGGATGCCTTGATATGCTATATTGACTAACTTAGGTCGTACCCTTTGAGTTAGTCTTGTATACTAATGTGCCATGGTTTATTGGCACTTTTAATGCTTAAAACTGAGAAATATGCAAGTTCTTAGGCCTATTTTGGTAGATGTGAAGTGTTTTTGTGTCTACTTTTTAGGAAACTAGGTTTTGGGAGCTAAACAAAAGAAAAGAACTTGAAAGCTGAAATTTGGGCTATCTATGTTTGCAACTACCTGGCATAGTTTCCACCTACCTGGTGTAGGTAGGGTGGCATAAGTGTCAGATATCTTAGGTTCAGAGAAGCTGTAGAAGTGAAGAGTTCCTGTCAGTTATGATGAGCTACCTATGGCCTGTAGGTACCACCTACGGTGCTGTAGGTACCAATATAGGGGTTAGAAGGTCAAAATTCAAAGAAAATGAATTTGTAAAACCTTTATACTACCTACGGTGGGGCACCTATGTGGGGTAGGTTCCATTTACGGCCTGTAAGTGGCATCGTAGGTGGATACAAACCCAAATTTCCCGATTCACTCTGGTTTGGATTTTTAAGGTTTCTATGTAATCTGTAAATATCTTTTTGACATTTTTGTAATAGTTTATCCAGTTTTATGTAAATTTATTCCTTTATTACGTATTCATACTATTCACAAACATATTTTGATTCCAAGATTGACTTTTGATTTGGGGATTCTATTATTCTTGGTAATTGATTGATTCATAGAGTTAAGACTTTGGGTTTTCTTTATCAATTATTGTGAGATTATTCATATGCTTTCTTCATTGAATTCCATGGATTGGTTTACAACTATTAGTATCTAATTACCTTAGCTAGGGTTATGGTAACCCTGCCAGATTAATGAAGTAGACGAAGTGTGAGATTAGTTTATATCAAAATTGCTACATGTATTATGATCTTCTTTAGTTTAAATGCTTTCTTAGTTTTGGACAATACTGAGAACCCGCCTGTATCCGTGATCATCCTCAAAGGGAGTTCAATATTGGGAAAACAAGATAATAATAGTGATTCGAGGCTATCAATCTTCATCTAATAACTTGATACCCATAAAGTGATTTAAGGCTATCAATCCTAGTCTAATAACTTGATACCCAAAAGGTGATAGTTAAAATAAAATCCAGGGTTAGTAATGCGACACTCTGAGACTCTAAAAGGTAATGAGTGAAATACACCAAAGGCATTCAAAATATGATTGGTGATACATAACTTGTCAGATTCTGCAAAACTGATATTGAGATAATTGAATTGAGCACGATAAACCTATGAAGTTAGAAGCCAGGGGATTAAAAGATTAGTATTTGTTTCAGATTGTTTACAACCAAAAATATTCAAATCTTGTTACTTTTAATGATTACAACAAATCCCACCATTTACTTTCCTGCACTACTTGACTATTTCAATAAATTTGAGAGATATATTTGTCCTATTCCATTTAGGGTCGACCCTAACCTAGTTGGTTTACTATTTATTGACATCAACCGCTTTATACTTCTTAGAAGTGTAGTTTTGGGTGACATCAAATTTTGGCACCATTGTTAGAGAATACGGTTGCAAATTGATCGATTGAAGTTGCTGGGTTATATCTTTCTACTTGTCATGAGGTATACACCGGTGTATGCCTACTCTTATTGATATGGCAACTTTACAAGAGATAGTGGGGAGTAATGCGGACTTTTTTTTATTGATCCTTATCCTTTTGATATAGTACATTATTGTAGGAGTGTGATAGATATATTGTGGGAGCATAATGAGAGCATGATAGAAAGGTCGACATTCCTAACAAAATAAAAACATGAGTTTATTCAAAAGGTGTATAGGTTAGGCTTGGATGTTCACAACTTAAAAGGAGAATTGAATGTAAAGGTTGATGCATGTAATATCCAACAATTTAGTTATCAGTTGTGTGAGACTGAATTTTTTTTTAAGCCAAATGGAGGAGCTAAAGTTAAAGGATTCAACACTTGATCATACTTTTTTGGATGTTGTCACTATTGAGTGGAGTACGCTAGATTTATGTGAGGATATAAATAATAATGCAATTCATGAGTTGGGACGTATTGGATCTCATTCGAATTATTTTTATATTATGTTTGGATAGTAAGTTATTAATTGAGTCATCTGGGCTTATAGCAGAGTGGAAAAATGGAGGAAAAGTATGTATATATTCTTGAATTTTTGTTGTGCCAGAATAAGAAAATTACATTCCTCACTTAAGGGCCAAGAACTGCAACATGCCACATCTATTTTCTTGGTTCTTTTATTTTTATACCACCGCCTCTTGAGCATAGTTGAAAATTAGAAATAAAATTAGGAGTACAATTCATAAGTTCAAAGTGGAAATAAAAATTGGAGGCCAAACCTTTGGCTATTAGGAGTACAATTCATAAGTTCAAAGTGGAAATAAAAATTGGAGGCCAAACCTTTGGCTACCTTGATGAAGTTTGAGTAATCAAGGTACCTACGTCGTGCTGCGATATTAAATCAAGCACAGCTTGGGAGGCAACCCAAGGTATCTTGTTATTTTTGCATTTGTGTTGTTGTGGTTGACGTCAGATCTATGCACCTAAGATCATAGACTCCCAAGTTCCATTTAAAATCCAAAACCATGTCCACCAAGGGCATTCCAAGCCCATATTTATCCATTTATCTTTTAATAAAATGTAATGGGTTCATAAGATATGTTAAATTATGCAAATTTTCATATTCAAAATCTAGTTTACAAGGTAGGTTGAGGTCAATGCCATTACCAAGTAAACAATTCATCAATTTGGGTGAAACCTATGTCACCCATTTAACCCATAATCACAATGCACCAATTCAGTCCAAAAATCATTAATTAAAGCATGATTAATTCATTTAAAAAATGAGAAAAGCAATTCAAATAATAACAACCGAAATCTCTCAATCCAATTTCAAGCCCATCATCCAAAACACATGAATATTGAATAAATTAATCCCATAATATAAAATTCAAGTTAGAGAAAGAGAAACATGCCTAAAATATAGAAGAATTTGAAGAGAAATCAAAGTTTGGAGACTAGAGAAAGAAATTCTTGTAAACCCCTGAATGTTCTTGACTTGAGAGTTGGAGAAGAGAGAGAAATGTGTAATTTGATGAATTAGGGGGTTTTCTAGGCTAAGGGAAGTGTTTAAGACGCTTTTAAAATGAAAAGGACCAAAAATCCCCCACCCCAAGATGAAAAATAACAAACTAGGCTAAATTAACATAGTAGCATGGCACACCACTATCATGGAGGGTACCCTTCGTGCCACGCTCCTATCGCAGAGCTTAAGTGGCATGGCACACCACTATCGCAGAGGCTCACAATCATCATCATTCAAGTCAAAAATTAATGTTATGCACACGGGAGGATCAAAATAAAATGATCAAAATTTTACGGGATCTCACACCTCCTTAATATTATTTTTGACATTTTCAATTAAGTCATTGCTTTTAAATTTGAAATCCTAGAATTATACAAACCAACAAAATTCTTGGGTTACGATTGCACTTTTTAAAACTTATAGTATTTATTAAATTCGATTATTTGCTAAGTTACAAGTCCAGTGGGATAGAAATCTAGCTCATAAGAGCTACTTTATTACTATTTTATTTTATAAGTGCTACCAACTTGGTTTTAGTCACTAATTTTGTAGGTATAGGTTTTCTTTTAGCAAGAAGGCAAGGGAAATGGAGCTGGTTGAACCACATCCTGAACCTGAATGACACTTGCACCAGCTAAGGAGATAAGCAATCCTTCTTTACCCAACCCCATAGTTCAGCAAGATCTTCAGGATAAGGTTGTTCCTTAAATAATGTCACAAATAACAATACACGAAGTAACAATTCCACTCACTACTAATGTTACCTCCAACATCCACAAACAAAAATCAGGAGGTAAATTTGAGCTAAAGCAAAATATGGTGTAGTTATTGCACACAAATGTCTAGTTTATAGGATTGTCACATAAGGATACACATCAACTTCTACAGATTTTCTTGAAGTTCAATGAAACTTTTATTCCCATAGAAGACTCAATTGATTATGTGAGGCTTACATTATTCCCATTCTCACTGTTGGGAGAAGTGGAGAGATGGTTGAAGGTAGAACCTTTAAATTCAATCACAACTTAGGACGACTTGGCAAAGAAGTTGGTTATAAGATTCTACCCATCTAGAAAAATTATAAAGTAAAGAAGTGAAAATCATTGCCAACCAAGCACAACTAGTATCTAATCAAGAACATTTGGCTGAAAATATACAGAATCAACAACTTGCCCACAAGAATTTAGAGAAGTAAAGGAGCCAGTTCACCAAATCTTAAAGCACGAGGCCATAAGGAGTTTATCAAGCGATGCAGACCCTAATACTAGATATGTAATGGAAATCACAATGAGAAGTGGAAAAGAATTTGAAGAATCACCTTAAAATAAAAGAAAATCATGAGGTGCAAGTATAGTTAACAAGACAAACAGTAGTTTTAAAGCAAGTTCCAGAGAAGGTAGTTGCAGAAAAGGTTGTTAAACTGGTTGAAAAGGCAGCAAAAAGACTAATACCACCATTCCCTTGAAGGCTCCAAAAAACCAAAGAGGATGCATGTTTCAAGAAGATCTTTGACATATTTAGAGAAATTTACATAAATATCCCTTTACTTATTATCTTGCAGGGAATGAGTAAATATCCTAAGTAATTAAAAGAGGTGGTGACAAATAAGAAGCGGCTTATGGATTTGGAGAATAAAGGATTTATTGAGGGATGTAGTTCAATAGTGATGATCAAACTTCAAAGAAAGCTAAAGATCCTTGGAGTTTTACCTTCCTTATACAAATTAGTGTAAGTGATGTTGTGAAGGCCTTGTGTGACTTGGGGATAAGTATAACTTTCATGCCCTTGTCTGTGTTTAATAATCTTTGTTGGAGAAAATTAAGTCTGTCCTCCATAGATATACAAATTACAGATACATCAAATGTGGCTCCAAAGAGGATCATTAAGGATGTTCTCATAAAGGTTGAATAATTTTGTAATCCCTGCTGATTTTATTATTCATGATTAAGACGCAGATGACAGGGTTCCTATTAAGAAGCTCTAATTGATGTGAGGAAAGGCAACTTAAAAATGATAGTGACTGATGAAGATGTTACTTTCATAGAGTACAAATCACTTAATAAACCTATGGACTAGTGAGATCTATGTATGATTATCAAGGTGAAAGAGGATGAGTGTGCGGTAGAGAAGTATGAACTTATGAATGTACATCATTCAAACTCTCCCATTGAATGGCTTAAACTGTTGGAAGAAAATCTTGAACGCGATCTTGAATAGGATGTGATGATAAGAAAAGGGCTAAATTTTGATGGTGGTCTTGGTAGAGTAAAGAAAAGAAGAAAGTTGTGTGAGAAAGGGAAGAAGAGGTTGAGAGACCCTTGAATTTGGTTGTGATATGAGTCATGACATGATGTTAAATTATGTGCTTGTATTGAGATTTTGATTATTTATATATGCAATTAAATATTTTATATTTTTAGTATTAACTGTTGTTGTACTTCCAAAAGCCGATCAGCTTGACGCGTTGTGAGGCAGAGCCTTGGCGCCTTTCACCAACCAGAGCGATAAGGAATTAAATTAGACATGTCTTTGTATAGATTTCTAGTATCCCCTTAAAGATAAATAAAGACGTCGATGTATCTACCCGCGAGACTCTATTCGACATTCTACTTTTTACATTTGTGAGACCGATGAATCTAGAGCTGTGATACCAATTTGTCACCACCCAAATATTGAGTTTATGATGGCACCTACCTCGACCCAACCTTGGTAAGTAAGCCAGAAACACACAAAGCAAAACAAAATCAAAATACAGAATAAGTAACACAAACCGAGACTTTGAGAATGAAGTCCGGCTATAATATATATATATATATATATATATTCTAGTTTCTCGATACATGTGTTTCACGTGTACATCAAATCATATAAGATACATAGTTAATTATCATATTATGACTTGTTCGAGGAGGATATCACTGTAACCATCAAAGATGAAAAATTAAAGTTTAATTAAACATATATTTTGTTTACTTTTTACATTTTATGAGTTAATAACTTGTAATGACGCACATCTCATCAATTTTTTATTTAAAGATCACGATATTCAATGCATTTTCTTTTCATTTATTTTGATTATTTTGGCTTGACTATAACTACTTTTTTCGACAATAATATATGTCTTGAAAGTGCAATATAAAGTATGACTATGTGCATTATTGATCGTCATTGCAAAACATGAATGTACATGAAATTATTTTTGTAAAAGATTGAAATAATATCCTTTTTCAAAGGAAAATATGAAGTAAATTATAAAACAAAATCGTATGTAAAAATACAACTCCTATGTTTTCGTTTCTCACCTCTTAAATTGAGGCAACGATTTCATTATATAGGCATATCTTCTCTATTCAGATTTAAATTGGACTATACTCTCCCTATCCTAGAAACATAACTTATCCTAACTTATGTCAATATTCAAACTAATAATATGATAATTGGGCTCTATTCACATTCTACCTATTCTTTATCAGAAAAAGTAAACATTATTAAAAATTGCACATTATGTCTATCATCCTCCCTCAAGATGGATGTCGCAATAATATGACTCTAAACTTTCTGTAGAATGTAAATGAACCGTCTGGAGTTGAATAGTCATTGCTTGATCAATATGATCCTTCTCTTTTTCTTCTTACCCATATCATACCCTTTCAATGCATTAACAACTTTGTATTGGTGTTTCCTAGCATAACAATCTTTAAAGTATTGTATTTGTTTCTAAGACCTTTAACAAAATTTAATTATAACCTTATTATATTTTTCTCTAATGGTTTATTTATGGTGGCAAGACTATTTGTAACGCCCCAAAAATCTATCCCGAGACGTCACATGGTGCTTAGGACCACAAGAGTTCTCAAGCTAACCCATGAACTGGTATACTATTAAGTAACTGATTAAATATGTATAAAATGACTGAATTTACTATGCAGAAACATAACAATGATGGAATCTATGAAAATATAATACTGGTACACTTGTACATTCTGATAAAATCTGAAAAAAGGGACTAAAATTACATAACTGACTCTAACTAACATATGTGAAACCTCTACTATACTGACTATATATAGGTAGCGGGGGTGTGAATCCATCTACCACTAATCAATACATATGATTAAGAAAGTAAAGTACATAAATAATATCTAACTAATGTCCCCAAAGTAGGAGGACTCGTCATCTGCTCACTGAAATCTGTAACTGTCTGATTCTGACTGTACATGCTACAACTTGTACCTACATTATGAGATAATGTAGTACATAGACGTATATGTGGAGCAGTACTTTGAGGATGTACTGAGTATATGGGGTGAAATGTACAAGTAAAACATTATCTCATCATCATCATTTATAAAATAATGCATGCTAAATGTAAATAACTCACATAATTTGGAATATCTGAAAGCTAAAAATCATAAATCATGAATGATAAAATACATTGTATAAATCTTGTGAGTCAGAACACTTAGTTCTAAAAGTTGTTCTTGTATTCTCTCTTAAATCATACTGTCTAAGGGTAGAAAGGACTCATTCTTAAATCTGAGATCTGAAAACTATAGCTAAAGTCTTTCTATAAAGCATAGTCTGAATAAATTCGTGAGCCTTTACACCTAGTTTTCTAAACGCTTTTCTGTTATTCTTTACTATTAGAGAAAATACTTTATCTTAAAATCATTGTTGTTAGGCTTTTAAACTTTTAGGGAAAAATTATTTTCTAACCAACATAAACCATGTGAGCTAACATGGAGTCCAACGTCTTGTCCTCCTAAGAAAGAAACCTCACATTAGGGAGAGGTGTCACACTCCCACCAGGGAGTATAACCTACTCATGTGATTGATCACAAGATAAATCTGTCATCGATATAGAAATAGAAATATTCTGATAATCTGTACCTACGTTGGCTACGTAGTTCTATGCAAGTAGGATGCGCTAAATCCACACTTCTCGCTTGGTGCTAAATACTATTCTTTTTTATTTGCTACGCTTATTCTGTTGGAAATTCACTTTAAAACTAGCATAAGGGTTTATCTAAAACTAATTATGCAATCATCTGAGTAAATATGTAAATAAAGCTATTCTAAGTTCTGTAATCTGTAATAATCTATAAAGTGGATTCCATAGCTAAATTGAGGATCAATATATCAAAGCTTTTTCTGTAAATCTGTAAATAATTTGCTCATAAGATGCTTGAAGCATCATTTTTCTTGAAATAATATTAGTCAATTTTGGGGAAATAACCCATGCATTAATCTCATGTGAAAACATCATAATAATCATGCTTGATAATGAAAACAAGGATAATTCATCTCAAATCTAAAATTTACTGCAATAAGCATTAAAATATGAAAATAAACATGCAATTTATCTTCAATATATCTCAAAAATTCATAATCTTGCAAATAGCAATAATGGGTATAAACCCTAATTTTAAATTCATGTATAAACATTCAAAATCATATGAATTTTTAATTTAAAAGCTTGATTTTGGGCGCAAGGATGGAAAAAGATCCTTGTTCATAAACCCCACATACCTTAATTGGTGATCTTAGATGAAAAACTTGAATTTTGGATTTCTATGATACTTTTGAAGACGAGTTCTTGAATATCTTGTCTTGGGAATCCTCAATCTAAAGCTTTCTTGGAGAATCTATGGTGGAATTTGGTTTCTTGGAGAAGGGGTTTTTGGTTTCTAGGGATTTGTTTTTGAAGAGAATGGTGAATAATGAGCATAAAGTGCTTAGAATAAGCTTAAATCTTATGTTTGGACGGATACGTAACTGGGTCTCATTTAATAGGCCACCGCAATGCGCCACTATTGCGGTGGCTCACTGGAATTTGATGATTGAAAAATTGTGGGAGTCCGCAACTCGGAGCTATTGTGTTGTCCTACTGGATTTTGACAATTGGGACCTGGAACTTCAATTCGATGCGCCACCATCGTGGTGTCCTATAGGAATGCTATTTTGGCCTTTGGCGCGACGTGTCACTATAGCGTTGGATTACTGAAAATTGACAAAATTAGAAAATGGACCTCTCTATGATCTTCCAATATCATGGTGGTCCACTGAAAAATGACAATTATGAATTTAACCATCTCCGCGATGCGGTGACTAACCAGGTGGGACACTGTCAACTTAAAAGTGTCTCATGTCCTTCACCAAGTATCGATATTAGGTGAATTTGGTATCGATGGAAAGTTTATTCAATTTCCCACACCATGGAAAGTCTAAATCTGAAGAATTCCACATGAAATAAATGCTATTCAGTTTGAAAGCTATCCCTTAATATTCTAAGGATAAATTTAAGGTAGGCAAAATATGGGGTATTACAATATCTCCCCCTTGGGAACATTCGTCCTCAAATGTGGCTAATTAGACTAAAATTACTGAGGAATCTGAGGCTATAAGATATCATGCACAACTAAAATAAACTGTATGACTGAATCCCAACGTAGTGGGCTATTGAACTGATTTGTGAGTGCATGAACTCTGATGAAAATAGATACATGGCTGAGATAGTAAAAGGAGAGTCAACTTATGAGTAACAATTTCTTTAGGTTGGATATGATTTTGTGAGAAAAGATGAGAGGTTCATGATATGAAAACTCCATGAAAAAATCGGGGCATTACAATATCTCCCCCTTGGGATCGTTCGTCCCCAAATGATACTGATTTGCTTGAAATACTAGGAAAAGACTGAGATGATATACAGGATACTTACGGACTAAATCATACTGAATGCTCATACCCAGAAGGAGTATTTCTTCCACACTTTTTCTAAGAAACTCTAACGATAGTAGGGAGTAAAGAACTCCGGGCATGATCTGAACAAGACCTCTGAATAAGAGATTACAACATTGTTACAACTCTATGGCTTGGAACATAGATCAATAAATCATACGCTAGGATACAATTACTAGGCCTTAAGCACTGCAACATCTTACTTTTAAGCTTAGCAACACTTCTCAAACACTCCCTCAACTATATTATTCCTCTCAAAAACCATACTCGCTTGATTCAACTAATAATTCTCACATGGCATTGGTAAATCCGTCTACTAAATTCTAACTGAACCATATTTTCTCATCATGGTCAAGCCTAACTCAGAATCACAAGAAACTTCACCTAACACCATAATACTAGTCTAAACCATGGATTCAATACCCCAAGCATTGTCATAACTGCTCAACCTAGGATAATTCTTCTTATCACTTCAATAAATAAATTCAAGATCTTACTAGAAATTCATTAATGCACAACACATCTATCTTATTATACACCAACATGATATTCAAGCCTATCTTCATAACCACATATGCACTTCTAATCAAATACCCATAAGAGCACTTTCTCATATTCTCTAATACCTCTATCAATAACAACTTCCATGAACTATTCAATTCTTAGGAAGAGACACATAAAATATTCTCAACTAACCAAGTCATACAAAAAAAAAAACTTCACCTCAATATTCTCCACTTATAGACATACATAAAACAAGCATACAACCATCTTTCCCAACATAACACATTTACTCTCTCCCATCCACACAATTTTTTTTCATCATCACTCTCTTGACTTAGGTGAGGTCACTGAAAGGTTGGAATACTAGGGTCTGAAACATGAAGGGATACTAAGCATAACTTGACACTTTACTGAGGCTTGAGGCATAGAGATTCACGTCATGGATTCGCTAAAGAGATCTAATCTGAGGATGTACATGATATAACTCTGAATTTCATAAATACTGGAACTGAACATGATGTAAAGCACAAGTACATAAGTCATGAGCTGCATGACCTGAATTTAGAGTTCATAACTTATAGAATATGATTCCATCTGCTGGATGAACTGGAACTCCTCATACTAGGAACTGAGAGAGTACATGGTTCTCTATTATGGTCATGAACATAAACTATGATCAAGGAGTTGACATGTAAGGCATAAGTAGACATCGTGATGATTGAAGTACTAATACTGAAATAAGAATGAGTCGGGTATCTTCTTCCCATACTGGCAGCACTACTAGAACCTGAGAATCTGACGGTTACTCATTCTATCATCTGCCCCTTAGCTTTAAGCCATCACTCTAAGTCTGAGGAATCCTTTACTAAACTCTAAAATGGACTATAATCACTGCACCCTAGAGCCTGAAACACAACTATACACATAAATAATAAACTTACTTTGAAAGACTACACCTAAAATTGTATGACCCACTGCTAATACTTCCTTCTGAGATATAACCCTATCTTTTTATGGGCCAGTAGTCATCCCATAATTACTTGAACAGTTACTGACTTAGAATCTTCATGGATATCACCATATCCTGAGTTCACACCATTTAGAGCTTTAACTCTTATTTCTATTAGCTCATTCTTCAAAATCTCAAACTTAGATTCTAATACTTAACACTGATGTCTTCAACCTTTAATAAACCATGCTGCGTTTGTCATAGCCTATTATTACCACATCTCCAAACTTATATTTCTAAACCATGAGAATCAAGATCATACCAAAAAGTTTCAACATCATCTACCCATAACTCCTTAGCTTAGCCATTAAGAACATCATATATACATATATTTATATATATATATATATAATTAGTCTCCTTCCACTTAGTAACTCAACGGTACTACTAATCACACACAACACGTAATAACCTTAGAAAAATAATGCAATCCCATATCACCTTGGGCATAGTTTCTTCATCATACATGCAACATTATACTAAATTGTGAATAAATAAACTTAAGCTCTTGCATACACCGTTCAAGCCTACTAGATCACTTCCATATAACTAGCATCACTAACTAAGAAATTATTACATCCACCTTGATGACCATAAATTGTTCAAATTTAACGTCTAGTGCTAAACATAATTTAACAACCCACCTTACATACGATTCTCACTTGGAAGCTATAAAATAAAACATGAAGAAACACTAGTCTACTAGAACTTCATAACAAAAATAATCGATCATAATCATATGGCCTATCTTATCATAATCCTTTAACACATCTTCCTTCTACACATCATTACTCTTTACCCTTCTATACTTCTAGATTATTATCATAGATCCTTAAGTTTCAGCTAAAACTTCTTTTTGTAACCTCAAGGGAAGCCTAAATTAATGATACTAAACCACCAAATGCTTTATTAATATCCTAGACCTTTCAAATATAATAAATACCATCAATAACTCCTTTCATACTTCAAGAAGACAACAATTCACCTTAACTAATAATTCATTCTCTATCCTCCACCAAACTGACACATAATGACATATTGCCTTAACATGACTCGATAACATGCATAAGTGGATCCCTATACTTTCTATCAATCGTCATGCTCACTCTTCTTGCCAGTAATCTTCTATACCTATACTTTAACCTATAATAAAGTTCTACTATTTGTAAATCATAACATTAAAGTCCATAATACCCCTCGAATACACACTTCATTTAACAGTCTAGGTTCATACTATCTCCTCTCATGAGCACTATCTGTATTGAAGGAATAATGAGGAATCTGAATACATATCTAATTCTGTCTCAACTAAACAACTCATAAGGATGAGAACATAACTTTCAACTCGAGGGACTTAACACACTAGGGAACTCCTCTTAAGCCCTTTGTGTGACTTTTGAAGTTTCTGTTAGTAAATCTGAAAGCATTATCAGGGGATGAATTAGAACTTACTAATCGTGTTATCTCAAGAATAATACATAGATGAGGAATTTTGGGGTAACATATGAATAGACAGAAGATTCTGAGAAAACAACTTTACTGTGTAATCTATAGTAGGAAATAAAGGAAACTTTTCTTAAATGCCTCATAGCCTTTTGAAGAAAAGTACAGATGTCTCCGTACTGTTCCACAAGACTCTACTAGATATGACTTCATAGAAACCCTAGGACACTTGAACTCTGGGCGCTGATACCAAGTTTGTAATGCCCCAAAAATTTGTCTCGAGACATCACATAGTTCTTAGGACCACAAGTGATCCCAACTAACCCATGAACTGGCATAGTGTTAAGCAACTGATTAAATATGTATAAAATGAGTGAATTAACTGTGCGAAAACATAACAATGACGAAATCTGTGAAAATACAATACTGGTACACTTGTATATTCTGGTAAAATCTGAAAAGAGGGACTAAAATTACATAACTGACTCTAACTAATATCTAACTGATATCTATGAAGCCTCTACTATACTAACTATAGGTAGCTGGGGCACAACTCCATCTACCACTAATAAATACATATGAGTAAGAATGTAAAGTACATAAATAACATCTAACTAAAGTCCTCGAAGTAGGAGGACTCATCATCTGTTGGCTGGAATCTGCAACTGTCTGATTCTGACTGTACATGCTATAACTTGTACCTACATTATGAGATAATGTAGCACATAGACGTATATGTGGATCAGTACTTTGAGGATGTACTGTGTATATGGGGTGAAATGCATAAGTAAAACATCATCTTATCATCATCATTTATAAAACAATGCATGCTAAATATAAATGACTCATATAAGTTGAAATATCTGAAAGATGAAAATCATAAACCATGAATGATAAAACATACTGTATAAATCTTATAAGTCATAACACTTAGTTCTAAAAGTTGTGCTTGTATTCTCTCTTTAAATCATACTGTCTAAGTGTAGAAAGAAATCACTCTTAAATTTGAGATCTGAAAGCTAAAAACTGTAGCCAAAGTCTTTCTATAAAGCATAGGTTGAATAAATTCGTGAGCCTTTACACCTAGTTTTCTAAAAGCTTTTCTGTTATTCTTTTCTATAGAGAAAATAATTTATCTTAAAATCATTGCTGTTATGCTTTTAAACTTTTAGGGAAAAACTGTTCTACAAGGGAGGTTATTCTAACCGTCATAAACCATGTGAGCTAACATTGAGTTAAGGTCTCATTCTCCTAAGGAATAAACCTCACGTTGGGGAGAGGTGTCATACTTTTGCCAATGAGTATAACCTACCCACGTGATTGACCACAAGCTAAATTTGTCATCCATATAGAAATGGGAATAATCTGATAATCTGTACCTAAATTCTGTGAAAGTAGGATGTGCTAAATCCACACTTCCTGCTCGGTGCTAAATACTACTCCCTTTTTATTTGCTATGCTTATTCTGTTGGAAATCCATTTTAAAATTAGCATGAGGGTTTATCTAAAACCAATTATGCAATCATCTGAGTAAATCTATAAATACAACTTTTCTGAGTTCTGTAATTTGTAATAATCTATAAAGTGAATTCCATTGCTAAATGGAGGATCAAAATATCAAAGCTTTTTCTAAAAATCTTTAAATAATCTGCTCATAAGATTCTTGAAGCATCATCTTTATTGAAATAATATTATTCAATCTTGGGGTAATAACCCATGCATTAATCTCATGTCAAAACATCATATAATCATGCTTGATAGTGAAAACAATGGTAATTCATCTCAAAATTTGTAATTTACTGCAATAGGCATGAAAAAAAATGAAAATAGACATGCAATTCATCTTCAAAATAGCTCAAAAACTCATAATCTTGCAAATAGCAATATGGGTATAAACCCTAATTTGAAATTCATGTATAAACATTTAAAATCATATGAATTTGAAACTAAAAGCTTGGTTTTGGGCACAAGGATGGAAGAAGATCCTTGTTCATAAACCCCACATACCTTAATTGATGATCTTAGATGAAAAGCTTGAATCTTAGATTCCTATGATGCTTTTGAAGATAAGTTCTTGAATATCTTGTCTTGGAAATCCTCAATCTAAAGCTTTCTTGGAGAATCTATGGTGGAATTTGATTTCTTGGAGAAGGGGCTTTTGGTTTCTAGGGTTCTGCTTTTGAAGAGAATGGTGAATAATGAGCATAAAGTGCTTAGAATAAGCTTAAATCTCATGTTTGGACGGATTGGGAGCTTTGAAAAATCTAAAATACCCTCTTTAAACTCCTAAATGAAGTTGGAAAAATGTAACTGGTGTCCCTATTTAATGGGCCACCGTGACGCACCACTATCGCGGTGGCTCACTAGAATTTATCAATTGGAAAATTGCGGGCCTCCGTGATGCAGAGCTATCGCGTTGTCCCACTGGATTTTGACAATTGGGACCTGAAACTTTAATGCGATGCACCACCATCGCGGTGTCCTATAGGAATGTCATTTTGGCCTTCGGCGCGACGCGCCACTATAGCATTGGACTACTAGAAATTGACAAATTAAAAAATGGACCTATCCGCGATGCGCCAATATCGCGGTGGTCCACTGGAAAATGACAATTACGAATTTAACCATCTCCGCGATGCGGTGACTTCCCAAGTGTCACACTGTCAACTTAAAAACGTCTTAACTCCTTCACCGAGTGTCTAAATTTGGCGAATTTTGTATCGATGGAAAGTTTAGTCAATTTTCCACAACATGGAAAGTCTAAATCTGAAGAATTCCACATGAAACAAATTCTATTCATTTTGGAGAGCTATCCCTTAACATTCTAAGGACGAATTTAAGCTAGAAAAAATACGGGTATTACACTATCAAAAATTGATGTCAATTTGACATTTTGAATTTTTCGTTTCAATTGACATTCCTTATCCTTGGTATCATTCCATGTAATTCACCTCAAGACTCTCCTAAATTTATTTGATCGAAGTGCAACCTGTAATAAAGAACATTTACTCTACGGTCATCATTCTAGTTAGTCAACTTCTCACTAAGAGACTTTGTTCTTTTCGTTCTATAAATTTAAATTTGATGACATTTTCTCTTCATCCTTTTTTGTTATTAAAATCTTAGACACTCATCAATATTTAGGGTCTACGTTAACTGCATTATCTGAATTCTCCAAATAAAATAATTTTTTCAATTTTATTAGACATATAATTATGAATTGATGGCGAGATCATGGTGAAAGGGAGAGTGGAATAAGATGAACAATCCATTAAACATCAAACATGATTCAGGATAAAGAATAACTTAAATTAGAACCATGTTATCTCTTCTTGGCTCTCTATGTGAAGCAATGTCTTCATTATATAGCGATGCATTCTCCATTTAGATTAATATCAAAATCTCCAATCTCAGTCTTAATTAACTATGCCAATATTTAAATACTAATCCCAAACTAATTAGGATCTAATACAGGTTCGATCAATCATAATGTTGAATTCATGGGATAAACACATATTTGGCAGCAGATTAACCCATTATTATTCTCTGTACATGTCATTGTTGTCATATCCAACATTAATCTTATGCCTAAACACCATCACATGATTTTCATAGTCTTCTCACGTAATAAAATTTGTAAGAGAAGATCATTCCATATTTGATTAAAGTTTAGAATGCATCTACTGCAACAATTTTCGAAGATATTCACCAAAAACTGCATATCTTTCTTCATACGATCTTCATATAATTATATCTTAAATCTGAAGTTGTTTTTAATTAAAAAGAATAATTTCTTCTCAGTGACTTTATCAGACCTAGTTATCAAATCTTTCCAAGCTCTTGGAATATTGGAAAAAAGAAATACTCTGTATTAGTCCAGCTTTGTTGTCATTCCATTTACCCATTAATGGATTTGAGTTGTTTACTTCAGAGAAAATTGCATTGGTTTATGAAAGATTTATCACTTATGTATCGTTTGATTGGCAAAAGATTAGTGTCAAAATATGTAAATAAATAAATGCAAAACAATTATATCTACTCGTACTTATCATTAACCTTTGACCCCACCAGGTGGGAATACACTGGGTTTGTTGTTGTTGTTGTTGTTGTACTTATCATTAACCTCAAGTGCATTTGCAGTGCTCCAATATAATATTATACTAAAGGTGCAAGGCCCGTGTCAGCACGGGCCCAACGCTAAAAAATATGTTTTAAGTTGAATATATTATCTTTTTTTCCAGACAAGTCACTTCGAATGTGCAAAGATTGTAACTTTAAGTCTTAGGATTTATGTTGGACTAAAAAGCTTGAGCAGTGGGAGGCTTCAATTAGCACTATTGAGCTCGGGATTTATCTTGGATCAAAAGCCCATAGAGAGACGTACACACACATGCAACACACATATACATACATACATATATATATGAACATTAAGGAGTCAAGTTTTACAAGACGGTACTATACATATTATATACATAGACAAAAAAAAGTTCATGCATCCTCAGATTGAGCTCTGCAAACGTATGAATGAGACCTGTTGCATGAAAAAATATTTTATTTCAGATTTGCAAGTTAATTATTGGAAATTCATGGACTCTACATCATATTTAAGGGAGTTCATTAAACATAATAAATTTAGCAGAATGTAGAGTAGGAAACTCAGGGAAAAGCAATAGCAAATATCAGCCATCAGTTGCACTTCTACTCGTGAATTAAGAGAATCTTAGAAGTCGAGCTAAATTGGGTTGAAGTAATTTTTCAATTCATAAATCATGTAAAAAACATAACAGTCTTTACTACAAAATTGTGCGATAATCAATAACTGAACACCAGTTCAATAGGTAAGATAAACGAACTCCACTTAGTAGCTAATGGTAAGTGTAAAATTTAGAAGAAATGCAGGTAAATAAAATATATTGCACATGAGGCCAGGTAAGTTTATATTATGATATTTTTCATAAGAACCATAAAATTCTGAACTAAATCAAGAACTTCAGAACAAAAATGGTTATGAACACAGTACACCAGAAACTAAACATAGTAAATTCAAAGACAAAACTTTAAATACCTTTATTTCTCTGAGATAGCACCAAATCACCATTTCCTTGATTCAGCTTTGCTTGTTCATTCTTTAGCTAATAAAGCTTCTTTCTTATTGGATTGCATTGTATTATAAAGTTCACAACGTCTAGCTTTTTATCATCATGTGCTATTTCAAAGTTTGAATCTATTTGTCTATTTCTACTTGACATTGCAAAATTGATTTTCTAACACTGGTTAACATAAGACGACATATTTAACATATTAGTAACATCAAAACAAGTTTACAATCATAAATATACAATAGTTGTATAAATTTGAATCTAATAACAAAAGCATTACCTACTAAGCGAAAGACTGTACAGCAACACAAACAGAGAGTACACACACGAAAGCTGCAACTGCAAAGAAAGGAAAACAGATAAGAATTGAAGACTAACAGTATTCTTTATTCAAAAACTGGTGCAATACAATTATAAGGGTATTAAAAATAGGGGAAAAGAGCTAGCTTATTTCTCAATCTCAAAATGTACAATCTGGATAGGGTCTGGTGTGTAATATTGTTACTTTTACAATTTAATTGGGTGTCATTACATTGCTTTAACATATTTGGTGATTACTTTAATATAATAAGCTAAGTAATTCTAATTAAGAAGAAGCACAAACTTTCGGTACTGTCCTCATTCTATAACTAAAATAAATTAGATGTTCAAAAATTATATGAAAAGTAGTATAAGTTGTAATTATTCTTATATCAATACAACATATAACATAAAAGGTTGAAAGTGTTAGATATTTCAAGTTCCCAAATGGCAGACTTTAAAAATCCAAAATTTCAATTTTCAATCTCATATTCTATGACCAAATGGGAGCTAAATTTAAGTTTATGTAGTTTGAATCTCAAGAATTTAAAAATGACAATTCAATTTCATAACCTATGGCCAAACAGGAGCTAAATTTAAGTTTATGTAGTTTGAATCTCAAAAATTCAAAAATGACAAATATTTTAAGAGTCGGTGAATACAATATTAGGCTCAAAAGTGCAACTACGCGCATATTGTATTTTCCTTAAAGTGTAAATATATTTTTTCTAAATTCCAGCAGCTGAAAACGGAAGCAATACAAATATTGGGATTATGAACTGGTTACAGCCTATTTAGGGCCTATGATTTCATCTGTACCAGACTGTAATAACCCCAATTTTTTCCTAAATGTTATAAGCCCACTGAAAATAGTGTAGTTCATCAATATACCAATACTATATTTCTCAGCATTTGATGCAAAACACATAGCTTATCAACAGACCTATATCACTACTTGACTCTCAAATAACTTAACACCGCTATCAGATTTTGTATTATTTGCTTATAGAATGAATAAAATGGAGTTGGTAATCCTGGGAGCATTGGAGATCAAACCCAAGAGACACGGCTGCGACAAACTTGAACCCTTGAAGGAAGATCAACTGAGCCATCAATAAACCACACAACACCTAAGTAATCTACTGTTGATAGTAATAGTTAGGTACAGTCTTCACAGACAGTTCACTAATCTAAGATTATGAAAATAACTCTTCACAAAATCTAACCCAACCCCACAAGAAATGAATCTTCTCAGCCTTTGATGATCAATTCATATAAAGAGATCTTTCAACCCCATAAACCAGATTTTAATAGACAATATGAAAATGTAATTCTGTAACACTATTCTATTTTCTTGGTCCACTGCTAATTTCTATCTCTTAAACATCATCAAACATTTAAAGGATTTGAGCATTTTCATGTACTGCTTTGTTTTTAAAATAATTGTCATAGAAAGAAAAGCAATGCAGGCTTCCCCTATGGATTTGTTTATACTTGAATTCTTTTTAGTATTATTGAATGAGGGGTGTCAGATGAAGAATTTGATTATGATTGAGCATGTTCTAATAACTTGAACTAATAATTGTATGTATTTATAAACAAACATCCTTCTGTAGATTGAAGGATTGCAGAAGATTCAACAGTAAATCTGAGTTGAAAACAGTATTCTTCTCACCCACAGATAGTTTTTTAACTCAACTTTCATACTCATTTGTCTTAGATTACATTGATTATCATACAATACTAAGATTGATCAGATAGTTCTATCTTATTCTTGGAGTTAAATGTTAGCAAGATATAAGCAACCACACAATCAAATAGAAATTCAGTAATGGGAATAATACCTATTAAGCAAAACACTACACAGCAGCACAAACAAAAAGCCACCACACCATAACTAAAAGCACAAAGAAGAGAAGACCGATAAAAATCAAAGCTTGTCAGTACTCATTATTTAAAAAGCAAAGTGAAACAGTTACTATATGTTATATTATATATTTGCTTTAGTAGCTAAACAATATCCAAACAAACGACTTCATTATGGAGAGATTTGACTATATAAAGAGCTAAGAGGCAAAGATATTTACTTGTCCAAATATTCACACAAAGAGTTGTACATCTAAACAAATTCTACAGAAACAAGATAACACCGTTGACATTAAAACAACATGCTGCACACCAAAATTTTCAACCACATCATAATTGGATATTCATTTTTGGCACTATGACATTGAGTAGTAGTTGTTTAGATATTGGAATCTGCATTACTTAATACTTCAGAGAGGAATTCTATTTCTGAATGCAACTTTCATATGTATGAGTGGACTGGAAGTAACTGGTAGTGTAGAGGGTAAAATAATACACACTTTCTTATATGTTGCAGGTTGTAAACTATGTTGAACCCACATTGACAACACCCAAAATCATGTAAAATTTAGCACCATAATTCCGAAGCAATAAGTAAAAAAATACAAATCGATGTTACTATCTCTAACCTTGAACCCAAATTAAGCTACCACACGAATGATGTGAATGAGACAACACTAACATCCATGGTTCCATTATTCCTGAAATATCATAGATCATGTCTTTTAACAAACATTGAAAATTATACAAAAGCATAAGCTGAGACTCCAACTTTTGTTCACATTTTGTTTTTTTCGTTGATATTCGATATTCATAATGAAGTTGAAATAGAGTATTATGTGTAGGTCCTACGGGTTCAATTCGTGGAACCTAACTGATCGACCTAGTAAATTAGCTTATGAGGCGAGACTAAATAACTCATCACACATCGATATGGGAACTCAACGACTTTCCTCGTTCTCCCTCTGACACGTACAATTCACAATCATGACAAAATGTTGGAAGCATGGTCAATATAGAGTAAATAATGAATTAGACTTTATAAATGAAACAGACAAATTCTAGCAGCCCGAAGCGGATATTTATTCCTCACTAAAAACACCTTACCATCACTATCTAACGCCAAATTTAATCGATAGCTGCAACATCTACTTTAGAAAAATGTTTATTTGCAATTCAAATAATTGTAGAGAAGATGGTCATGTTTTTTCGGATCTAAACAATTTCAATCTAATAGAATTGGGTCTTCTTGAGAGTGAAAAAACCCCAAATGACACCCCAGATAAGAAATTTTTATTTCCTTTACTATTAAAACGGAAAAGCACCAATTAAAACTCAAAAATCTAAAACAGAAAGCAAAGAAGCAATAATCACAACACTCCAAATTGTATAATAATATAAAATAATTTGACATGAAAACATACTAACAGATGTCATCAAAGGAACAAAATACCCAACAAATTGTGATCAAAAGTAAAGAAAGAGGAGGCATATGAAATAGTTTAAATCAAATATCCAACAAGTTGCTGATTTTCAACAATAACAACAACAACAACAAATCCAGTGTATTCCCACCTAGTGGGTTCTGGAGGGTAAGATGTACGTAGTTCATACCTCTACCTCTAAAGAAGTAGAAAGACAGTTTCCGATAGATCCCGGCTCAAGACACGAGACACCACACAAATACATAGTAAAACACAGAACAGGATTTCATAACATAACATAAATACGGCACCCATAAATAATAGAAAACAGAGGTAAGCACCCAGATTCGTAATAAAACCTGGAACACGGAATCATAATAAGAAATATTACTTCACCAGGTAATTCCCTATACTAGCGACCCAAACTGGCCCTAGTCTTCTGCTCTAATTCGCGACAGAAAGAACCCAAAAATTAGGGATCATGTAAACATACCCGACAAAAAGAATATCGCAAGAGTTGACATTTTCATTATCTTTTTTTTTTTACAGCGTTAATATTGAGGACCTGCAAAGATCTGAAAAGAAAGATGGCTATACGTATTTGATAGAAAAATTGTTAATGTTAACAAAGTGCCACGGTAGCAAATTTATGATGACTACACGTATGTAATATCAGCAAGTGGTTGCATTTGACATGAAATGACTAAATTATCCTGATATAGATTTGTTATGTCATTATCCAGCCATGTCAAAACCCCCTTTTCTATAATATAGAAAAATATTCAAGTATGTTCGCGTCTTTCCATCTAGGTCCAAGTATGTTCGCGTCTTTCGATTTTGGCACAAGCAAAACCAAAAACAAATCCTAATTATGGACTATCAGTAGTCTCTCTCTTCATGCAAATTTCGAACAACTTAAATATATTATTTTTTCTGTTTGACTTCATCGATGCTATTTTCCTCAAGGATAAGTAGAGAACTATTTTAAGTTTTGTTTCTTTATGTCAGCATAAGAATAAAACTATTGATATCATGAAAAATTTAGATTGGTCGTGGTGTCCGTATTATCTTCCATTAACTAAGGAAATCTCACAAGAAGAGAAGTTTGTTTTTATTTCTCACTTTAGTATTTGTCATAAACTGATCTTGGCTTTTTTGACAAACAACTTTATAGTACGTTTCTTTCAATTCACATATGAACCTGATTTTGGCGGAGATGCTTTTCTTAAAAACAAAAGGGGCGACTACTATGAACAAATGAGCGCAACTAGCGCAACCATTGTATCCTAGTGTTGTTCGGAGATTTTTTTCTCCTTCTAAAAGAAAAATAATTAAATAAAATAGGATGATTAGGTTTTAATGAAGAGTATTTTAGTAATTTCACTTTAAAGTTTTAAAGTTCATGCTTTTAAGATAGTGTGTGTATATATATACAAACACGCACACATATATAAAACATAAATATCCAAACAAACAAATATAGTAAAATAACCCCAAAACCTGGCATCATAAGTAAGCAGAGCATCTAATATAAATCTGAGAACTGGATAGCACATAGTTTGTCCTTGAAAGTAAATAAAGATTACTAAGATTGTATGAGGTCTCTCACCACACTAGTCAGCCTCCTCAGTCACACTTGAACTGGGGTCTGCATCGAAATGGTATAGAAGTAGGAGTGAGTATAGCCCATTTACACTCAATAGGAATTATAGGCCAATTCAGCAAAGTAGAAACTAAACAAGTAAATAAATAATATGAGTATACTTCCGCCGGCATACATAATAGCTGCCATATGTTAGCTCACACCATCTCCACGAATAGTTCAATAATATGACACCTACATAAAGGTATAAAGAAAGCACGTACATGGTAACAAACAAATAAGAAGAGGTGCAAATAATGCAAAAGTCATGGTGCTGGGAAAATAATGGAAGTAAGCAATTGCATGACTTTTATTATACACCTTCCTAGCCTCAGCTCAAGATAGAACAAATTCGGCGTTCACAACATATATATTTTCTCAAATCTCAATCTCATATCTCAATCAACCTTGTCGGCTAATGATTATAATCTAGGGTTTATAAAGTGTATCATTTTCTTTCAAAATCAACATTTCTCAGTGGTACCAATATCACATGAATATGCATGTATGAAGTGAGGATGTATTACTTACAACAAATAAGCATAAAGATGATAATAAATTCAATACTAGAATAAATAAGATTATAATCAACTCAATATGTCAATAATTTATGATTTAATTCCTCGCACGACACCACTAGAACAAATAGTCATGTAAGACAATAATAATACAATTCCAAACCTCTCACTAGGGATTCACCATAATGATAGAGGCAAATAATTCTCAAATAAGGACTATAAAATCTATTCAATCCCTGCACAATCATCGCAATAATAAAAATGGCATTTAGTGCACAAATAAGGCTTATAATATCAAATAAAGCTTCCCATATAGGCATCACACTAAATATAATCCCTTAAGTCAATGGAAATATACATGTAAGCCCCCACTCCAGAAAAAAATAATAATAATAACCCCCAAAATACAATTTCCACGTCAAATTCCCCAACCCATAACTGTTTTTGCTAGAATAGTTAACTACCTAACCTAGTTTGAGGAAAGTTAAGTCATAACCTACCTTGAAATATCGAAATCCAAGCCTATACCCTTGAATAAGGACCCCACCCTTCATGAGCAATCTTGAAATAGAGTAAAACTAACAGAAACATAGTCTATATATTAAAGGGACTAACAATACCCATATTGACTATATTTATATCGGGTCCAAAAGTAGTTCAAACATTGGTTCAAAATCAAAAGGTTAATTTTTGAATTTTATTTTTTAACATGTTTCTCATATCAAGAGGAGTCTAAATCTAAAAATCCAAGTGAAAACAAGTTGAAATTGACCTTCAAAATGAAGTAAACCCTCTTTAAAGCTAACCGGATAAAACCCCCCAAAAATCTAATTTGAAATCAGCTTTTTACTATTAATTTGAAGAGATAATCAATGGGAAAAGATTGAAATTTGATTTTAGAACTTACATACACAATTTTGATGAAATCCCTTCTTAAAACCACCATCACTCCAGGTCCTTAAGGTGAAAATGAAGAAAATTGAAAATATGCAGAAATTACACTATTTTGATGATTAGTGCCTTGTGATCTCGTTCCCCACCATGCAAACAAGGGCCAGCATTGATCGATATTAATTACTTTATCACAAGCGCACGACTAAGACATACGATTGCGATGAGTCAACTCAACCTGATCCATTGTATATCTCTTTGCAATCACGGTACCCTACCTTTAAATCATAATGAGAAACTTGAAAAATAGCTGCTGACACGACCTGAACCAAAGCCTTATTGTAAAGGGCATTCCAAGTCCAATCAAAACTAGACACCATTCCCGTTATCCGATCCAACCTCCAAACACGCATCTTGAGTCGGATGAATTCTGAACATATAACAAGATAACGTTTTGCACAATTTCAGACTCTGGGATAGGTCCATAACCATGACTAACCCAAGAAAGTCCAACTATCCAATACACAACCAATAACCATACCAAAATCAAAACAATAACCAAGTAGGAGTCCATAACATAATAGGATCAAACAATCATAAATACAGTCAAATGGTATCAACCCCAATAACAATGTCAATACTAAGAATGACACCACTACCGACACTGCCCATATCAACTGATAGTATTTCCACAAAGCGTCTAACCAAAAGTAAAATAATATTAGGTTGGGACATGCCCCCAACTATAGCCAAAACCATAGTTTATAAGATGACCAAAATAAGTATAGATATCCATGACATGAAATGAAGACTTTCAAAATATGGAATCTCACTACTTCAATCCAACCGAGCAGATCCCAAATCCAATCACATAGCAGGAGAAGTATAATGGCTGGTCCCTGTATCGCATGGCGATACAGCCGCCTGAAGACGGGTTAGCGGGTGAGCGGTAGTAAGTACTAGGGATAAGGATAAAATAATTCCAACCTTTAAAATCAAGTAAGTACATATATAACCATGTTGGGAAAGGAAACTGGGTTTAGCATGCCTTTAAAACTATTAACTTGGGTATGTGTAGATTAACCATCCTAGAACCACCCACGAGCTATATGGGTCCTGTGTAACACACTGAATAGGCCTCGATGCGTGTAGCTGTATGAACTGGAGATATCATAAAGGTAGGAGATTCCCGAGTACCCTTCGCTCTCCATGATACATAGGTACATGATTACTTAGAGGATTCCCATGTGCCCTGTAAGTATCATATATAGTCATCATAACCAATCCTTATATCAGCAAATATGAGTTTCCAGTGTCCATCCATTAGACACACACCTTTATGGTTAGCTACCATACCCCACCATTATTTCCCAATTAAAACCATTACCAGACAACTAAACCATCATTCCGTTTATTAGTAACCAAGGCAATAAGTAGTTGTATCGTCATACCGACTATATCTTACAAAAAATATCCTTAGCCATCCTTTTTAAGAAGAAGAGATTCCCATGTACCCGTAGATTACATTATTAAGTTGACTTAGGGGAATGTACCCCACAAGTAATCATTATTATGTTTTCTTGGGGTATTCCTTTGTACCCCACAAGGCTTTCAATTAGACCAACCATAACCACCAAGACCTTACAATTTAACCATTCCAATCTATTTATACCATTTCCATTACCAAGTTATACCATGCATAGTGCAATAAAAGTCCAACAATTTAACCAAAAACATTCTTATAGGCATTATATCAAACAAGTTGGGGGCATTATGTTTCAAAATCCAAACCATGTACCAATTAACCATTCTTATGCAACCAAATGTTCAAACCACTATAATAATATGAAAACCATAAATAAAAGACATGGGAAAACCATAACCAACCATTGTAACCAAAATGCCCAACATGCATTTGATAACCCCAAAGCATACAACATTTATGCCATGAAAACAATTCACAAGACATACCTTTAGTTAGAACTAATAATGAGGAAGAAGTAACATGCCTTAGATTATGAATAAGACGGAGAGAAATCCCCCTTGTAAGCACAAATTGATCCAATTGATAAAACCCTAGCCTTTCTTGACCCAAGAGACATAAGAGAATTCGAGAGTTTTTAAGAGAGTTTGAGTGGTTGCAAAATAGGTTTAATGATGTCCCAAGAGTGTTATAAGTCGTGGGTCCATAAGAGGTTAATAGGAGAAATGTCCAGATTACCCCCAACTTAAACTATTTAAAAGTCTCGTAAGATTGTATGATCACCCCACCATAACCGTACCCTAGGGTATGAGTGGTACCCTTATCTCGTACCCTAGCCCCCTTTGTAGACCCCACCAATTTCCATCATATGATCAACCAAGCCAAACCATACCCTACCACACAATTAGTATCAGGAAATCATACCCTAGGTAGAATAGAATCACCTAGACTAAACTTAGGGTAACAGATGATTGATATCTTATTATTAGTACCCTAAGTTATGACTAGTATGATCCAACCGTACCTTGGACAGAAAGCAACTAACCTACACTCGTTATAATACAAATATGATTCACCAAACTGTAGCACATCATACGACTAGTACCCCAAGTCGTATGATGTACATAAGCCAAAAACTGAGAAATTTTCTAAGGGCCAAAACCCAGGGTGTCTTAGTCTCCCCTACTAGGATCATTCGTCCCCAAATGACAAGAAAGGTAGTAAAAGCACGAGTTACACCCCAACATAACCATTCCAACCTTTAATTAAGTTAGAAAATAAAGATGTGATCAAGAAAAAATATCTTCCGCATGAATATCCAGAGCAGAAAACAAATGCAGATACTTAGACTTCATGTCCTTTTCCACTTCCAATTAGCTTCTTCCACCTTGTGGTTCCGCCATAGAACCTTAACCAAAGCTACATGCTTGGTCTGCAACCGACGAACCTATCGATACGAGATCTCAATTGGGATCTCTTTATAAAATAGAGAATCTGAGATACCCAATCCTTCCAAAGGACCAACCAACAAAGGATCACCTATACACTTTCTCAATATAGAGACATGGAATACCAGATGAATAGAGATCAAACTAGAAGGCAACTCCAATTCATACGCAACAATACCAACCCTCCTCAAAACCACATATGGACCAACATACAGGGGTCTGAGCTTTCCGTTTTTTAAAAATCTGATTATTCCCTTCATGGGAGACACTTTTAGGAACACCATATCCGCAACCTCAAACTCCAAGTCCTTATTCCTTACATCCGTATAGGACTTTTGGTGACTTTGTGCAGCCTTAAGCCTATCCCGATTACCTTTACATTATCCATAGCCTGATAAACCAAATCTGGGCCAAACATATCTATCTGACCAATCTCAAACCACCCAATAGGATACTTACACCACCTACCATACAATGCCTCAACAGGGGCTATCTCAATAATAGAATGATAGCTATTGTTGTAAGAAAACTTTATAAGAGGTAGATGCTTAACCCAATTACCCCCATAATTAATCACACATGCACAAAGCATATCTTCTAATGTCTGAATAGTTCTTTCTGTTTGCCCATCCATCTCCAAGTGAAAAGCAGTACTCAGACTAACCTTAGTACCTAACCCTTTTTTAAATACCGCCAAAAGTAAGATGAAATTTTTTTACCACGATTAGAGATAATTGAAATAGGTACCCCATGCAACTTTACTATCACATGAAGATATAACCCTGCATAATCCTCAACCAAAAGGTTATTCCTCATTGGCAAGAAGTGAGTCGACTTTGTCATTCTATCCACGATGATCCAAATCGAATCAAATTGGTTTCGAAAATGAGGATGACCGGTAATGAAATCCATGTTGATCACTTCCCATTTTTATTCAGGTAATTTCCTGATACAAGCCTTCAGATCTTATATGCTTAACTTTCACTTGTTAACATACCAAATATTTTGCTAAAAAATCTGCCACATCCTTCTTCATACCATTCCACGAATACATATCCTTGAGATCATGATACATTTTTGTCGAACTAGGATGAACTACGTAGAATGATTTATGCTCCTCAACCAATACCTTTTCTCACAAACCATTGATGTCAGGAATACATAACCTCCTTTGGTACCACAAGGTACCATCACCACTGATCTCAAACACCATTACCTTATACCTAGCAATATCACCCTTGATTTTCATCAAGACAAGATCTAGAATTTGCTTCTCCTTGATCTCTACACCAAGAGATAACCGAACCATATCCTGTACAAATACACCACCATTCTTGGAGTCCAAAAGAAGAACTTCAAGATTAGCCAAGCGGTGAATATCCTTCACCAACTCCTGCCTCTCCTTATCCATATAATTTAAACTCCCCATGGAAAACCTGCTAAGAGCATCAAAAACAATATTAGTCTTACCTGGATGGTAGTGAAGACTCATGTCATAGTTCTTGAAAAGATCAAGCCATCTTTTTTGCCTGAGGTTAAGCTGCTTCTGAGTGAACACATACTGCAGACTCTTATGATTTGAGAAGATATCCATATGTACTCCATACAAATAGTACCTCTAGATTTTCAATGAAAACACCACAACTAACAATTCCATATCATGAGTTAGATAATTTCTCTCATGCACCTTCAAATGACTAGAAGCATAGACAATCACCGTATGATGTTGCATAAAAACATAGCCAAGTCCCACCCGGGATGCATCATAGTAAACCATAAACCCCTCATTACCTTCAGACAAGGTCAAAATCAAAGCCGAAGTTAGCTTATCTTTTAGCTTCTCAAAACTACCCTCATAAGCATCTGACCAAGAGAACTTTACCTTTTTCTGAGTCAACTTAGTCAATGGGGCAACTATCATCGATAAAATATCCATAAACTTTCTATAGTACCTGGACAAACCCAAGAAGCTCTGAATGTCGGTTGAAGTCGTAGGTCTAGGCCACTGCTTAATCAATGCCACCTTTTGTGGATCCATCATGATCCCCTCACTAAAAATAATATGACCTAAAAAGTGATAGTGTTCAACCAGAATTCACATTTTGAGAATTTGGCATACAAATGCTACTCTTCCAAGGTCTACAATACAACAAGAAGGTTATTAACATGATCCACCTCTCTCTTAGAATACACAAGAATGTCATCAATAAGCATAATGACAAATAGATCCAGAAATTAATGGAATACCTTATTCATCAAATCCATAAATACCACCAGGGCATTGGTTAAACCAAATGAAATAACCAAAAACTCAAAGTGCCCATATCGGGTATGGAATATTGTCTTAGGGATATCCACCTCCCTAATCTTAATCTAATGATTCTAGACCAAAGATCTACCTTTGAAAAGAATTTGGCACCTTGCTATTGATCAAACAAGTCATCTATTCTAAGAAGATGATACTTGTTCTTAACCGTCACCTTATTCAACAGTCAATAGCCAATACACATCCGAAGGGAACTATTCTTTTTACATACAAATAATACTGATGCACCCCACGGGGACACACTAGGATGGACGAAAACCTCATAAAAAAGATCCTTAAATTGCTCCTTGAGTTTCTTTAACTCTGTCAGAGCTATTTTATAAGGAGGAATAGATATTGGATGATTGTTCGAAACCAAATCAATCCCAAGCTCAATCTCCCTATCCGAAGAAACACCAGCAAGATCATTCAGAAAGACCTCAGGAAACTTATTCATCACCGGAATCGAATATAAAGAAGGACCTTTTGAGTTAGAGTCTTTAACCCACACCAAATGATAAAGACATCCTTTAGAGATTAACTTTTGAGCTCTAAGATATGATACAAACTTCCCCTTAAGAGCTAGGGAACCACCCTCCCATTCAATAATCGGTTCACCAGGGAACTTAAAGACAACCTTATGGGTTTGAAAATCTAAGGATACGTAGCACGAGTGTAACCAATCCATACCAGAATAACATTAAAATCCACCATATCTAATTCGAACAAATCCACTAAAGTCTCATTTCTACCAAAAAATACCACACCCCCTATATTAGCAACCACAGAGTCATCTACTGGGGTAGAAATAGAAAAAGAATTGAAACAACCTCGCGATCAAAACAAAAATACATAACCACGATGGGGTCACATAAAAGAGAGTGGACCCCAGTTCAAGTAAATAATACACCTCACAAGAAAAGAGTTGTGAAGTACCAGTCATCATATCAGGCGATGCTTCAGTCTCCTATCGGGATGCAAGAACATATAACTAATTCTGAACTATGCCGGTAACAAAAGCAAAACCAGATGTAGAAGCAACACCCCTTGGTGCGAGAAGATGAAGAGGTAACCGAAACCTTGTTCGCTCTTAAATTAACCTTACTAATAGGACAATTTCTTTGCATATGGCCTGGCTGCCGTATTTGAAACACTTATCCCTCCCCTCATCATATAACATATAAGAAGGACATAATGAAGCTGACTAAACCTCACTAGCCTGAGATTGCGCACCCTGTGCCCTAAAATTATCTCTACAGTACTGACGCCTGTCTCCCGATGACTTCGGGTAGGGAGCACTAGTTGTGGAGAAAGAAGCAAAACTCCCCCACTTCTTATTTAACAACTTACCACCATCCCAACTACTTTACTATTGACTACTACCCTGGTTAGGGAATCTAAACTTCTTACCCTGCCTTTCACCTACCTCAGCCTGCTTTTTATTTTTCTCCTCCACCTATTGCATATGAATAACCAACCTAAAGATATCCATGCTCTTGATCAGCAATGCAGTCTTGCTTTTAAGGATCAACTCACGAGACAGTCCTGAAGCGAACTTTCTCATCCTAGACCTTATATCTGACACTATTTTGGAGCATACCTAGATAGCTGGTGAAATCTAAAGGCATACTCCTTGACCAACATCTTCCCCTATTTCATATTAACAAATTCCTCCACTTTTGCTTCCCTCAATTCTTGAGGAAAGAAACGATCTAGAAAAGCATTAGAGAAAGTCTTCCACAGAGATGACTTATCAACCTTACTCCTTTCCTGATCCCATTCTTCATACCATTGGTACACTATATCCTTTAGCTGATAGGCATCAAAATTCACCCCTTCCGCATTCATGGCTTGCATGACCCTATGATATTTTCTAACTCATCTAAAAAACCCTGAGGATCCTCTTCTACCTTAACACCAGTAAAAGTTGGAGGACCCAATCTCATAAACTGGGTCAGAAGATGCAATACCGAATACACCATGATCAACTTGAGAAGCTACCAACTAAGTAATCACATAGATCACTCACAAAACTTCCCATTCGTTATGTCTGCTGAGGATCCTGAGAAGAACTAGAAAAAACTGGTGGAACTCATAAGAAATTAGAGACTGGAACCCTAGACCGAGTATGGATCCCATGAGTAAAACGTGTCCCATCAACATTATCCCCAGTTAGGATAGAGGAGTTTTCATGTGCATCAGATCTTCGAGGCATAATCTGAAATGTGAATAAATAGGAATTAGAAAAGATTCCACGACTTACACTCCAAGCTTGAAAATAGAACACAAAGAAAGAGAAATATTCCTAAATGCCTTGTAGCCTCTCTCTTATGAGTGTGGCACGCTACACACCCTTAAAATAGAGTCTACTCGACATGGATTTATAGAATGCCAATTGAGCATGAACCTAAGGCTCTGATACTAACTTAACATGAATCGAACTGGGACATTGTCGTAATGGGCATACCAAGTCCAACAAGGACTAAGGACCACCCTGTTACCTTACCCAACCTTCTAACATGTACCCTGAGTTGGATGAATTTCAAACATATAACAAGATAGCATTTTGCATAATTCCAGACTTTGGGATAGGTCCATAACCGTGTCCAACCCAAGCAAGTCCAACCAATAACCATACCAAAACCAAAATAATAACCAAGTAGTAGTCTATAACATAATAGTATGGAACAATCATAAACACAGTCAAATGGTATAATCCCCAATACCAATGCCAATACTAAGGCTGACACCACTACCGACACTATTTATACCAACCCATAGTAGTTCCATAAAGCCTCTAACCAAAAGTAAAACAATATTCGATTGAGACATGCCCCCAACCATAGCCAAAATTATAATCAATAAGATGACCAAAATAAGTAAAGACATCCATTACATGAAATGAAGAATTTTGAAATATGTAAGCTCACCATTTCTATCCAACTGAGCTGATCCTAAATCCAAGTACTGTGCAGGATGAGAAAAATGGTTGATCCCTGCATTGTGTGGGAATATATCCACCCGAAGATGGGTTAGTGGGTAAACTCTAGCAAGTACTCAGTATAAGGATAAAATAATGCCAACCTTTAAAACCAAGTAAACCAACCATATGCATTCACAACCATACATATATATATAACTATACTGGGAAAGAGAATCGGGTTTAGCATAACTTTAAAACCATTAACCTGGGCATGTAGCTTAACCGTCCTACAACCACTCAAGGGTTATATGACTCTACTGTAACCCCCTAAATGGGCCTCGATGGGTGTAGCCGCACGAACCAAAGATACCATAAGAGTATAGAATTCCCTAGTACCTTTCTCTCTCTATGATACATAGGTACAAGTGCACTTAGGGGATTCCTGTATACCCCACAAGTATCATATATGGTCATCATGACCAATTCTCATGTCGGCAAACATGAGTTTCTAGTGTCCATGCAATGGACTTACACCTTCACGGTTAGCTATTACATCCTGCCATTATTCCACTATTAAATCCATTACCACACAACCAAACCATCATTCTATTTATTATTAACCAAGGCTATAAGTAGTGGTATCATCATACAAATTATAGCTTGCAAGCAATATCCTTAGCTATCCTTTTTAAGAAGAAGGGATTCCCATGTACCCATAGATTACATTATTAAGTTGACTTAGGGGAATCCCATATACCCCACATGTGATCATTATTATGTTTACTTGGGGGATTCCCTTGTACCCAACAAGGCTTTCAATTAGACCAACCATAACCACTAAGACCTTACCATTTAACCATTCCAATCCATGTAATCCATTTAAGCCATTTAGAGTTCCATTACCAAGTTATACCATACATAGTTCAATGAAAGTCCAACAATTTAACCAAAAATATCCTCATAGGCAATTTAATCAATCAAGTTGGGGGTATAATGTTTCCAAAGCCAAAACCATGTACCAATTGGCCATTCCCATGCCACTAAATGTTCAAACCACAATAATAATATGAAAACCATAAGTAAAAGACATGGAAAAACAATAACCAACCATTGTAACCAAAACCCCTGACATGTATTTGAAAACCCAAAACCATAAAACATTGATGCTATGAAAACAATTTACAAAACATGCCTTTAGTTGGAACTAACAATAAAGGAGGAGTAACATGACATATATTACAAAGATGACAGAGAGAAATCACCCTTGTAAGCACAAATTGATCCTGTTAAAGAAACCCTATCCTTTCTTGACTCAAGTTCCTTGAGAGAATTTGAGTGATTGCAAAATAGGCTAAATAATATCCCAAAAGTGTTATAAGTCATGAGGACTTAAGAGGTTAAGAGGAAAAATATCTATATTACCCCTAACTTAAATTGCTTAAAATTACCGTAGGATGGTATGACCACCCCACCATAAACGTACCCTAGGGTATGAGTGTTACCCTTATCTCGTACCCTAGGCCTCCCTTGGACCCCAAAACTATCCAACATACGACCAACCAAGCCAAACTATACCCTACCATACGATTAGTACCATGAAATCGTACCCTAGGCAGAATAGAATTACCTCTAACGCAATAGCTGCAATAGAAAGCTCCTATTTAGGCTCCCTTAGCTTTTCAACAATTTATTCAATATCATCAGACACCTTAGAGGAACTACAAAGTTTTAGTCCTTTATGACTACACCTCTTAGAGAAAACTTAGGGAAACATACACTTGACATCTTACTATTAGTACCCTATGGTATGACTAGTATGATCCAACCGTACCTTGGACAGAAACCAACCAACCTACACTAGTTACTATACGACCATGATCCACCAAACTACACCACATCATACGACTAGTACCACAAGTCATATAATGTCCAGAAGCCAAAAACTGAGATTTTTTCTAAGGGTCAAAGCCCAGGGTATTACAGTTGCAATCACTACATATGGACACAAAATTGTGATGATACCCCAAATAATGCAACAGAAACTACAAACTAGCTGTTAGGGATTTGTAAGAATTATCCCGATTAAACCTCTTTATTTGGTCCCCACAAAAGTAAAACTAGATATGATACTAAGCTATTTTTGTCATTTCAAACTCAATGAAACCATCAGATTTAAAGAAGGAGGTTATTTGCAACAATTTCATCTCTGGGACCCTTTAAGCTTATTTTAGCTAGTTTTTGTTAAAAGGGTCAAAATAGAAAATAAAGGCTCCGAGCATGAACTAACCAAGCTAATAACCCAAAATTTATATTTTGAATCTAACATAACTGTCCATATTACCATCTGACGCTCAGAATACCAAATGTTGACTGAAGTCAAACTAATAGCTTTAAAAACCTCTAAAGTCTCAAAGTCGCTCAAATAACTCTCGAACACATTGAGGACTATGTTAACCCACTCCATAACGCAAAAATAGCATATATAAAATTTTTAAAAGAAAAAAATGGTCAAAATACATAAAAATATGAAATTCACATATACGGTTGTTATATCAACATTGTAGCAACTATCAAGAGATCGGTGTTGCCATCCGTGGATATTCCCAGCATATTTTTGACTACTGGATAAAGGGAATAGTCAAACATGTAGAGAAAGAAAACATACAACATGTTGAGTTAAGGGAAGTTATAGAAGAGAACATTCATAAAAATTGTGGAAGGACTTTTGTTTAGTGTTATTATGAGTTTGGAGTTGTTATCACACCCACCCCATTCTTGGGGCTACCAAAAAAGCTAAGAAAAATCACATGGAAGCATCAATTTAGTCCTATCATTTTTCACAGGTTTAGTAACATAGTAATTCCTTCCTCTAGAATAGTTTTTTTATTAACCGCATAATTCTAGTGCTCTAAAATGATGTATCTTTTACTCAATTGTAATGGTTAATCTCTGTCAAAGCTGATCTGATAACTTTATAAACTTCCTCAACAAAATATTTCTCCAAGTCTTATAGATTTTTGTCTTCATCATCTATCATGTTCTCAGGCTTCCTATTAACAATAACGACTTTAATGGGGTACCATGTATGGTCTCTAAGCAATTCCTCCCACAACGAGCATAACTTTGTTCCTCTTTCTCATCGTCTTTCCACTCATTATAGTTGCACTTCATTACTTTATGGAATGTTCTATTTTTGAACTCCATCATCCTCATAACACCAATTGGACCAATTATCGGTAGCTCCTTTACCAACACTTTCTGAGGATCGAACAACTCATCATTGTTGTTTTTTTCCTTATCGATCAGAGTTTGATTTAATGATTCCAAACCATCATATTCTTTTTCTTTCACTCTTAAACTTTTGAGAAGTGCATATATCTTTTTCAAAACTTCTTGATCATCTGCATCTTTCATATGTTTCATCATGCTCAAGGACTATGCACTTGTTTATAAGTATTTGCGTACAATTCATTACTTGATCGTTGGTGTAATCCCTACAAACAAATGCATAGTCCTTGAATTATTATTAAACATATTGAAGATAAAGGTGATCAAGAAGTTTTGTAAAAGGTGACACACTCCATAAAAGCTTAAGAGATAAAGAAGTAGAATATGATAGTTTGGAAGCATAAAAAAGCTCTGATAATAAAGGAAAGAAACAGGAATAATGAGTAGGAAGATGCTCAAAAAGAGTTGGTTAATGGATTAAAAAAGCTACTAAGGGTTGGTCTACATGGTGTTAAGAGGATGGGGAGATAAAAAATAGACCATTCCATGAAGCAATACAGAGGAACTACAATGAGTGGGGACCAGATAAAAGAGGTACGAAGCTATCCCCATTGTGGGAGGAATTCCATAAAGATCCTGGATGGCATCCCATCAAAGTTGTTGGCTAATAGGAAACCTGAGAACGTGATAGATAATGATGATAAAGATGAAAAGCTAAAAGACATGAAGAAAGATTATGTTGCATAATTTTATAAAGCTTTCACAACAACTTTGATAGAGACTAACAATTTTAACCTGAGTAAAAGATACATCATCTCAGAGCTTTAAAATATCCGGTCAATAAGAAAGTTACTTTGAAGAAAGGAGTTACTGTGTTGCTAAACCTGTGGAAAAAGAAGAGAGGACCAAATTGATGCTTCTATGTGCTTTTCCTTAGCTCTTTAGGCAGCCCCAAGAATGGGGGTGGGTGTGATAAAACTCCAAACACGTAATAACACTAAATAAAAGTCCTTACACAATTTTTAGGAATGTTTTTTTCAAAAACATCCCATAACTCATCATGTTGTGGGTTCCTTTTATATATATGTTTTACCATGCCCTTCACCCAGCAGTCAAAAACTTTCTTGAAAATTCCATGAACGACAACACCAATCTCTTAAAGAAATGCTCAAAATTTGTGCCAACTTTCTTGATCTGCCACAGATTTTGTTGATCTATGACTGGGGCATAGTTGATGTACCATATTTTGTCTACTTTTGATGAGATGAAATTTTTCATGAAAATTTTCTTCCTAATAATAAAACAATGGAAAAATGTGTTTGATGAATTTTTACAATGTTGAGAAAAAATCGATAGAAATTTATAGGGATTTTTGGTATTAATTTTGAAGGTATATGCACTTTAAATTATTTTCCTAATTAAGATTTTGTATAGGATTACATAATTAAGATTTAAATTAGCAAAGAAAAATAAATGTTATTAGAAATTAATTTAATTTCCTTCCAAATTTTGACCAGTTATATTTTAAATTTGCCTCGTCACTTTCCTATTATTACTACTACTTGATTTGATGTATCCCGGCCAAAAGCACATTATTTAATGTAACTACAAGTAATTTTATTTACTAAAATTTATAATATACAATAATTAGCTGGTGTAGACTTGGTTCAAACTTGGTGCAAAATTTGTGGAAGCAGTGGTCACTCTGCAAACTTGTATGGAGCAAATATCAAGTCGATAAAATGTGGGTAATACAAGAGAACAAATCAAAATCATGGAAATACCTGAAATCGTAATTGGAAGAATCAACCTGAATTTTCATAGGGAGGCAACCAAGGGTAAAGTCAAAACTTTTAGCAATAGGCTAAGGGAAGTAATGCTAGTTCTTTGTATAGTACAAACAAGCTCAGATAGTAGCTGACGAGGCACAAATGGATCCAGTATAAAGAATCACCAACTTGGCAACAAGAATTAGAGAAGCAAATGAGCCAGTAGCTCAAAGCACAAGGCCACAAAGGGTTTGTCAAGCAATACAAATCCTAATCCGGGATATGTAATGGCAATCAAATTGAGGAGTGGTAAGAATTGGAAGAAGTACTGATATCACCCAAATTACACCTCTTAGAAAGTATAAAGTGACCATTGAATCAAATATAGAATCCAAAAAGGTTGGAGTCACACCCACAAGGAATAGGATGAAATTTGATCAAGTGTTTGTTCAGGTAATTAACAATTAAGTAAAAGAAGAGTGGATTTTATGAAAAAAAAGTGTATCAGAATGATTGTTGTTTTCTGGATTTGTAATCAATATAAGATGCATGCTAGGATTATGATCCCCATGATTTTATAACTCCACAATTTGCTTATGTTAGCAAACTATCCTGATGTGTTGCATGCAAAATATAACAAGATAGGCTCACCTAAATATCTTCTGACCTTGATTAGATAAATTTCACTCCTCTCTTCCTGAACTTAGAGTGTCACACTCCAAAACTCACAATTGCAATAAGTCAATTTAACCCAATCCATCATATATCTCTTTGTAATCATGGTACCTTACCATGCAATCATCATGAGTAGCTCGATCAACGGATGGAATCACGACATATGGCCACATAATTGTGATGATGCACCTAATGTTGCAATAGAAACTTCAAACCAGCTGTTAGGGACTTCGAAAAATAGTCCTGATTAAGCCCTTAGGATTTATTTGAGACTGTTGGTTTTTAGATTTGAAATTGGAGAAATAACAGAGAAAGAGTTGGAGAAAAATAAAATACAGCAATACTATTGTCAAAGGGAATTATTTTATTAATAACTCAAAACATATATTTATAGCTTAATTTCTAACTACATTCCAATTTAAATTGGGATAACTAATTCCTATTGAAATAATAAAAGGATAACTAATTCCTAAGTCACATAGGACTCTAATAATTAAAAACTACTAAAAATATATATTCCTACTTTATTTCTGAGACATATCTTCAACACTCCTCCTTGGATCATAAATTATCCCGGCTTCAGCTAAATTTGACCTCATGAATAAATCTGTCAATTCTTCTTTGTTCTTGCATGGCTTATGTGCATCTTCTGGATTAAATAAGAAACTTTTGCCTCTCATATCAACTAAAATTATTTTGATTGCAACATTCTCTTTTTCTTTTGCAGAAATATTGTCACCATTCTCAATTATGATTTTCATATTTTCATAGGCAAAAACTTTTTAAAAAGAGTTTTGTCATATGTCACGTGGTTTGTACAACCACTTTTAATCATTCAAAAATCAGATTTCTTGGTTGAAGAAGTTTCCACAAATAAGTGATCTTCTTATTCTTTGGTGACTTCGGCTTCTGCTTCATATTTTTGAGATTTTCTTTTGAAAATCACAGCTTCATGGACAAATTGATTGTAAATCTTACATTGTGCATCTGGTATCTTCCAATATTTAAATAGAGGATGACCTATTTTTCCAAAGTGATGGCTAGGTGGGTCATTTTTTCTTGAATTATTACCCTTACTTTAAGTCTTGTGGTTGGCTGCCAAAGCTCTTTCAACCATACCATCCTTCCTCATAGACCTCCTTTTCTTTTGCGCCTGCAACGTATTTAACAATTCTGCTAAGGTAATCTTGGACAGTTCTTTTGTATTTTCCAAAGTAGTTATTGGTACTTCGTATCTTTCAGGTACTGTAACAAGAATTTTTTCAACAATTGTTGAATCTTTAAATTTTGTTTCAAGCAATCCAACCTTGTTAACAATGTCAAGAAGATGGTCTGATTACTCTTTGACGATCTCAGATTCCTTCATTTTTTGCAATTCGAATTCCCTGATTAGATTCAACACCTTCATGCCTCGTATTCTTTCATCTCCTGTATATTATCTCTTTACATAATCTAAAATTTCTTTTGCTAATTTAAAGGCCATAATTCTCGTGAAAATTGTTACAGAAACACTAGCAAACAAAGTTGCTTTTACTTTTGATTTTCTGATTTTCTTTTCTTTTTGGCTTTTGATCTGGGCCACCGTGGGATTATTGGGCAGCGGAACAATATCATAATCATCCTCCATGGCCTCCCAAAGATCTAAAGCCTCAAGATAAGTCTTCATTCTTACTGCCCAAAGTTGGTAATTCTCACCATCAAAGACCGGAAGAGCTATTTGGAAAAAGTTATTTTCAGAATTCATCTCTCACAGATCCCTCAAGAAATTGGCTCTTGACACCAATTGTTGTTTTTTAGATTTAAAATTGGAGAAATAAACGAGAAAGATTTGGAGAAAAATAAATTACGAAAATAGTATTGTCATGGAATTATTTTATTAATAACTCAAAACATGTATTTATAGCTAAATTTCTAACTACATTCCAATTTAAATTGGGATAACTAATTCCTATTCAAATAATAAAAGGAAAAATAATTCCTAAGTCACATAGGACTCTAATAATTAAAAACTACTAAGAATATCTATCCCTACTTTATTTCTGAGATATATCTTCAACAACGACCTCAGAGAAATAAAACTAGACATGCTACTAGGATATTTTCGACCTCTCGGACTCAATGAAACCATCAAATTTACAAAAAGAGGTTGTTTATATAAATTTAGTCCCTAGGATCCATTTAAGATTATTTTAGCTATTTTTTGTTAAAAAAAAGTCAAAATGCAAAATAAAGTCTTCGATCCAGAACTAACCGAGCTAATGACCCAAAATTTACACTTTCAATCTAGCATAACTGTGTAAATAGTCATCTAGCCCTCAGAATACTGAATGTTGACTGAATTTAAACCTATAGCTTTAAAATCCTATAAAGTCTTAAACTCACTCAAATCACTTTCGAACACATTGAAGACCATGTAAACCCACCCACAACTCACAAATAGTATATAGCAACTATGAGAGATGGTGAAATGGTCAAAATACATAAAAAGGTAAAATTTACAACTATAGTTGTTACATCAACATTGTAAAAGTTCACCAAACACATTTTTCTATTGTAACTATTATTAGAAAGAAAATTTTCATGGAAAATATAATCCCTTAAAAAGTAGAATAAATATGGGGCATCAACTATGGCCCAATCATTGATCTGAAAAACCTGTGGCATATCAAAATCCTCACGAATTTTGAGCAGTCTGCCAAGAGATTGGTGTTTTCATCTGTGGATATTTCCAAGCCCTATTTTGACTACTGGTTGAAGGGAATGGCCAAACATGTAATGAAATGGAACACACAACAAGTTGAGTTATGGGATGTTACTGAAGAGAGCATTCCTAAAAATTGTAGAATGAATTATGTTCAGTGTTATTATGAGTTTGGAGTTGTTATCACACCCACCCTATTCTTAGAGCAACCTAAACAGCTAAGGAAAAGCACATGGTAGCATCTATTAGGTCTTCTCTTTTTCCATAGGTTTAGTAACACGGTCTTCCTTTCTCTAGAGTAGCTTTCTTATTGATCACATAAATCTAGAGCTCTGAGATAATGTACCATCCGCTCGGGTTGTAATGGTTAATCTCTGCTAAAGATATTATGACAGTTTTATACACTTCCTCGACATAATATTTCATTAAGTCTTTTAGCTTTTAATTTTCTTCATCTATCATGTTCTCAAGTTTCATATTACCTATAACGACTTTGATGAGATGCTATCTAGGGTCTCTAAGTAATTCCTCCCATAACAAGCATAATTTGTACCTCTTTCATCTGCTCCCCACTCATTGTAGTTCCTCTTTATTTATTTATGGAATGGTCTGTCGTCCAGCTCTCCCATCCTCTTAACACGAATTGGACCAACTCTTGATAGTTAATTTGAGCCATTAACCAATATTTTTTGTATGTGTTGAAGCTCATTATTACTTTTTCTTTCCTTTATTATTAGAGTTTGAGTCAATGCTTTCAAACCGTCATATTCTTCTTCCTTCTAAGAAGTGCATTTACCTTTTTCAAAACTTTTTTATCACCTGCATTTTAAAAATGTTTCATCATGTTCAAGGAATATGCACTTGTTTCTAAGGATTTCTTACAAGTTATGAATTGGGTGTTGTTATTTTTGACAATCCTCACACACAAATGCATAGTCCTTGAATTGTTATTAAATATATTAAAGATAAAGGTGATCAAGAAGTTTTGAAAATAGTGGATGCACTCCTTAAAAGTGTAAGAAGATGGAAGAATAATAAGATATTTTGGAAGCATTAAATTGAACTTTGATAATGAAGGAAAGAAACAATAATGATGAGTTGCAAGACACTCAAAAAGAGTTGGTTAATGGCTTAAAGGAGCTACCAAGAATTGGTCGAATTAGTGTTACGAGAATGGAGGAGCTCGACAACATCATTCCATGAGGCAATAAAGAGGAATTATAATAAGCAGGGGGGAGCATATGAAAGTGGTATTAAGTTATGCTCACTGTGAGAGGAATTCCTTAAAGACCCTAGATGGCATCCCATCAAAGTCATTATGGTTAATGAAAAATGTGAGAACGTGATAGATGATGAAGATTAAAAGCTAAAAGGAGTGAAGAAAAATTATGTTGAGGAAGTTTATAAAGTTGTCACAATAGTTTTGACAGAGATTAACAATTATAACCCAAGTGAATGATACATCATCTCAGAGCTCTAGAATTATGCCGTCAATAAGAAAGCTATTATGGACAAAGGAGTTATGGTGTTACTAAACCTTTGGAAAAAGAAGAGAGGACCGAATTGATTCTTTCATGTGCTTTGCCTTAGCTCTACAGGCAACCCCAAGAATGCCGTGGGTGTGATAATAACTGCAAACTCGTGTAACTCTAAACAAAAGTCCTTCCACAACTTTTTAGGAATGTTCTGTTTAGTAACATCCCATAACTCAACATGTTGTGTGTTTCTTTTTGATTCCCTTCATACAATATTCAAAAACATGCTTAGAATTATCCAGCGAACCATAACACCAATCTCTTGATGGACTACTCAAAATTCGTGACCAAATTCTTGATCTGCCATAGGTTTTGCTCCTGTATTACTTCTACTTTTGTTGGGATAATTATCCATTGAAGTCTTGTTCCTAATAATAATAACAATAGAAAAGTGTATTTGATGAATTTTTACAATGATGAGCAAAAGTGGATACAAATTTATAGGAATATTTTTGTATTAAATTTGTAAGGCATATGATTCTATAAATTATTTACCTAATAAAGCTTCTGAATAGGATTACATAATTAAGATTTTTATTTGCAAAAAAAAATAGTAATACTTAGAAATTAATTTAATGTCTTTTCAAATTGTGACCAGTCATATTTTAAATTTTCCTCTTCACTTTCATACTGATACAACTACTACTTGATTTGATGTATCCCGTCCACAAGAAGGTTATTTAATGTAACCACAAGTAATTTTATTTACCAAACTTTAAAATTTACAATAATTAGGACTTTCTGCTTCTTTGTTTTCTAGGAGAGATGTCGACATCTCCAGCAATATTAGAAAAATTGTTATCCCACAATTCATCTTACTCACTTTCCTCAAAAGAATCTGCGCCTTGTAGAATATGTTGAAAAAAATAACTACCTTCAACAACTTGTAATTCCTACTAGTGTTAATATACACATTTAGGAGAGATTAGTTACAACTTCATTAAGAAGAAGAACGCTATTCAAGATATTATTATTTGGAGTACTCATTTAAGTCATAACATGTCCCGCAACTAATGGTAGAACTACCATGACACGATTAGACACAATGTAGGGGCTACTGAAGTCTGAAGGGGAAGTAACCTGGGAATAATTGGCAAAGAAAGAACCCTCCAAAACTAATTTGCCAAATAACCACTTAATTTTTTTTAATTTATTTTTTAGGTTTAGGGTGTAAAAAGTGGAAAAAAGTGAAAAAAGTGGGGCCCACATTTGGTCCAAGGGATCAATTCATCATTTTTATAACTTTATAATTTTAAAATAATACACCTAACACCCTCCACTTATTCCAATATTAAAAAAAAACCCTCTCTATCTCCTCTTCAATTCCCAACTCTCGCTTTTGAAACTACTTCTCCCAAAAATGCCATTTTCATTTCGTCTTCTTCTCCAGCTTCTAAGGGTCGTCGTTGCTTCGCAAGGTTAGTTAAAATCAAGTTTTGATCATTTCTAGATTCATTTAAGTAGTGTTTTTTCTAATTGATTCCTAGTGCTGTAGGATTTTTTTTTTTTTTGAATTTGGTGTTTTGGTTTAGTCGTGGTTTTTTTGCAACGAAGTGTTGAGTGGTGGGATAATTGTTGTTTGAAGAGTTATTTTGACATTTTGATTGGAACAACGACCTGTTTCTGTCCGTAGACCTGCGGTCTATCCGTAGACCCGTGGTCTATAAAATGAGAATGCCCTAGATTGAAATCAATTTTTAGACGTATGAAATTCTTTTAAAATATGATTGCTGAAATAATGAAAATTGAAATATTAATAGCTAATTAGTTAGATTAGGTGCACTAGTTTGATTTTTAGCAATTGCTGTGTTTTGATATTACAAGTTGGATTTTGGTTCAGTTATTATATGTTTGGATAGTGAACTGTTTAATGGTGGGGGTTTGTTATTTTTTTTTTGGGGGGGGGGGGGGTTATTTGAGCATTGAGTTATTTCTATTGATAGATTTATGGTCTATGAATTGAAAATGAGAGATTTGTTCTTCAGGTGTATATTGTGTTGAAAATGGATAAAAAAACACTACTCCTAAATGCAATGCCGGTACCATTGGTAGCAGTAGAAAAAGAAGAGCTGAGGCAGTTAGAAATGTCTCAAAAAGGAAGAAAGTTAAAGAGTTGGTGTCCGAATTAGATTTGGAGTTAAAGAATATAAGAGACTACGTTAATTATAATGAAGATGTTTCCAAGAGGAGCATCAGTGGTGACAGTGAAGAGAGTGAGGGAAGTGGGAGTAATAGTGATGATGGGGATAATGATTCCTTGTCCGTGCCATATCTTTCAAGGTGCATTTCCGTGGAGCGGTATGACATTCGAACTATAATTGACGAGGTTAGATCTTTCCCGGAAAAGATATCGGTCAGATCAAGAATGACTTCTTATCGAGAAATTAAGCAAGTTCTTGTCGACCAAGAATTGAAGAAAAGATTCAAGCGGTCCTATTTTGGACACCTGAGAAACCTGCCGGAACATCTTAAGTTCAATGGGCAGTTGGTCCATTATTTACTATGGAGATGCGTCAGGAACGATAAGATGCATCATAAGATGTGGTTCTACGTTAACAACAAGCCTGCCTGTTTTGGCTTGAAAGATTTTTGTTTGATCACGGGGCTGAACTGCTCATCATACCCTAGTGAATAAAAAATAAAGTAGATGGTAGCAAAGAGGGATAATTTTTGTTTTAAGATGACAAAAAATAAAAACATCACGGCGGCTAACTTGTTATACCTGATCAGAGGGAATAAGTTGAATAAGGACCATAAGTTCAAGTATTGTCTACTGTGTTTCTTGCATATCATGTTGCTTGCAAAAGATTCGACGAAGGTTGTCAACACAAAATTGATTTGAATTGCCAATTCATTGAGTTTTTTGAGAAGTATCCATGGGGGAAAGAGATATTTTAACTGACCATGGACTATCTAAAGAAGAGAAGTGACCTGAAGAAGCAGAAGGAATTATTTGATGAGAAACAGAAGGCATCCTATGCGCTATTAAGATTTTCCTGGGCATTCATGGTATCTACCATAAACCCTTTAGCGAGTTTATCGTAGATTTTTATTTTATTTATACTCTATCATAGCCTCTGAGTTATTTTTTTCACTGTTGTACTGCTTACAAATATGGATCTATGAGGCCTTTCCTCATCTTGGAGAATTTACTAGAAAATCAATGGATGATCCCTTTCTCATTCCCCGCATCCTCAGATGGCACACTACAAAAAGTGACAAGATAATCGAAGGCAACCCATTCAAGTATAAAGGAAAAGTTACCAAGGTATGAATTTATTTTCTATTATGCAATAATACAACCGTTGTATCGAATGTTATGTAATTGTTAATTGCTATTTTGTAGAACGTACACCCATACATCATCCCTACTGTTTGTGAGATGAAAATGGATTACATGATTACATTTAAGCCATATACGGATGAGGTGAATAATAACTTCCTCGATGGATTGAAGAAAGAGTTAGAAGGGATGACTGTCCTTACTTCAAATGAGGACAGTGATGATGATAGAGATTTGGGTGGTAACCCCGTTGGAGTACGTATTGGTGATGTTGATTCTCCAAGAACCTCCAAATATGCAGCGGGAACATTATCCCTCGGGGATCTTCATAAGCATATTGCTGCACTCGAGGAAGTGGTGTTGGATATTGTTGCCTATATCAGAGAGAAAAGAATGGAGAAAAAGGAAAAGGATGAGCGACCACACGAGCGAGGTAACTTCATTTAATAATTGACGTTGTTAATGAATTTTTAGCTTTATATTCAGTAACACTTTGTAATATGATGATACAGTGGATGTGGAACTTCATCAATCAGAGAGGAATGAAGAAGGGGATAAAATGACCAAAATAGATGAGTTGGCCTCTGTTGTAGCAGAAGTGGATAAAGAAGAAAAAAAGAAGGATGATGAAGAATAAATAGAATAAGATAACACCCAAGAAGAAGTTGGAAAAGTAGCAGCTGCAGAAGAAGCAGAAGAAGAAGCGGCAGCAGATGAACAAAAAGGCGAGGAAAAAGAAAAAAACGTTAAAGAAGAAGCTGACAAAGCTGACAAAGAAGAAGTTGAGAAAGAAGCAGTGGGTGAACGAAAAGAGAAGCTGAGGAACAAAAAAATACTGCAGGTGAATAAAGAGAAGAAGGTGTGGAAGAAAAGAAAATTGAAGAAGCACCAGCTGTTGCACATGTTGAAAAAGAAGGAGAAGAAGGTGAGAATGAAGGACCAGCTGCAACTGTTGAGAAAAAAGGAGCTGAAGGTGACCAAAAAGATGTGGTCATGGACATTGTTGATGAAATCAACAATAACATTTGTGTTGATAAAGAACTTAGGTAAAGAGACATTTGAATCCTAAGCCGTGTAATGTGTTGTTGAATGATGAGTTGTTCTGATATGACAATTTTTTTTATTTCACAAATATGAAGGTTGAAGGATCTGGTGGTAAGATATGGCAATTATTTTTTTATTTTATGAAGCTTGTTACGATTCTGCACTGAATCTGTTCCTGTCAAACTGATTTATAGCATGGAATTTGAATATGCATGGTGTGGTCATTGTTGGTACATTGTATATTGATATCATAGAATGCATACTTAATATTTCATATACTGTATGCATACTCTATTATTACCCTGTTGGTTGAATTTAAGTTGACGTGTTGTTTAATCGACTATGATTCTATCAAAAATACTATTAACATTATAGAAAAATAGAACTATTAATATTTATCACTACATCTATGTTACACTTCTTGAAAGAACAAATACTAGCATTATAACACACAACATCATTTTTAGGACATTCTTCCTTTCTTCGGCCAAAATCAATTTTTGTTTTAGTTGATCTCTCTCTAATTGGGTGTTATGTAGCAATAGTTTAAAGTGATCCCTCTGTTCTTCATTTTCTTTGAACAAAGTCATGAGAAAATATTTATTTTCTTCGCATTGTTGGAGCCTTTGTAGTAGATTAAATTTTGCCAAGCCTTGAAAATTTGATGTCTCGAGTCCTGAACTCAATGTTGATGGACTGGTTGGAGGTGATAGCTCATCAAGTCATTTAAAAAATGAGCATGTGCCATTATCCTTGGAAAAAATAATAATTACATAACGATTAATTTAAAATTTTTAAAAAACCACACACAACTCACCTTCACAATTGCACAATTATAAAATTTGCGACGTGGATTTGAATTTGTGCGTAACGTCGTCAAGATAGTTGCATTCCCACAATGACAAATTAGAGTATTTTTAGAATTGGATGTTTGAGATGCTTGAGACATTGTATAATTTTTAAAATCAAAACAAAGTGAATGAAATAAAATAATAAGGGATGGACACCTTATATATGAAGTAAAAATGAAAACATTGATGGCTTACAAAAGTGGACTTTTATTACCGTTGGAAAAGTAATTTTTCTTTTTTGATTTGGTGGTGACACTTAATAGACCGTCATAGATCACAACCTATGTCAGCCATCGATTAGTCTGGTCTACCGTAGACTTACACTTTTAGTAGTGCATCGATTGATATCCTGACTATACGTAGACTACGGTGATCTATGTACACTTCTATAGACCATCACTTGGATGTAGTTAATAAATAAATAAATATATTAAAAATTATTTAAATAGATAATAACATGTTTTGGGGCTGGTGGAATAAAATAATTAAATTAAAAATGATTTAATAGATAATCACATGTTTTGGGGCTGGTGGAAGAAAGTAATTAATTAAAAAACATAATCTTAGAGTGGTGGTAACACTTAATAGACCGTCGTAGATCATGACCTATGTCAACCATCGATTAGTCTGGTCTATCGTAGACTTACACCTTTAGTAGTGCATCGATTGATATCATGATTATACGTAGACTACGGTGATCTATGTACACTGTTATAGACTATCACTTGGAAGTAGTTAATAAGTAAATAAATTAATTAAAAATAAATGTAGTGTGGATTTCTACACATATGAAAGAGTGTAAACATGTCACATAATCATATTAGAGCTTAAACAAATAGGGGGGGGGATGAATTAAGGAGTGCATGGATGGGTAGTGGTTGAATGTTCAATATCGTAAGAGTAATGTTTGTGAAAGCACAAGTATGTTTTGAAGATATGTATTGTATTTGATGACTACACATTCCACATACTCCTTCCATCATCACTCCTAAATCAAAAGAGTGTGTGGAATTGATAGTGGTAGAACAATCATCATCCTAAATATCTTGTTCTTTGAAAAATACTATTCTTAGGATATTGAACATTCAACCACTACCCATCCACACACTTCTTAATTTACCCCCCTAATTTGTTTAAGCTCTAATATGATTATGTGACTTGTTTACACTCCTTCACATGTGTAGAAATCCACACTATATTTATTTATAATTTATTTACTCATTTTTTAACTACATCCAAGTGATGGTCTATAACAGTATACATAGATCACCGTGGTCTACGCATAATCATGACATCAAACGATGCACTACTAAAGTTGGAAGTCTACGGTAGACCAGACTAATCGATGACTGACATAGGTCATGATCTACGACGGTCTATTAAGTGTCACCATCACTCCAAGATTATCTATTTAAATCTTTTTTAATTAAGTTACTTTCTTCCACCAACCCCAAAACATGTGATTATCTATTTAAATTATTTTTAATTTAATTATTTTCTTCCACCAGCCACAAAACACGTGATAATCTGTTTATATCTTTTTTAATTAAATTATTTTTTAATAATATGTTATTATTTGTTTTAATTTAACCGATGACCCATCGATTCACATAGTCTACGATCGATCACTATGTACAGTCGAGGAAATACTGAGTATACAATCGACGATAGACTATATATTACTTTATAATCTTTAAGAAATTAGTCAAGCTACAGTACTGTAAATTGAACAAGGCATACATATTTGAATCGAGTTTTTGTCTGTACAGAAGAATAACCGCCACATACAAAAAATAAGATATCAGAACAAAGATGGTAAACACAATGTTAAAACAAACTGAAACATACTTATATTAAACTTATTCATTGCATTACATGATAATATTTACAATAAACAGGGGAAAATAGAAGAAGCTTTCTTCTAACAAAATCCTACAAAGAAAGCTTCTTCAGCAATGAACAAACCAAAAAAACTTAAAAACATAAACTAAAATAAAAAAGTAAACTAAATTATGGGGATTGTGGGGGGTGATGTAGTAGTTTCCTTCCATTCAAAGATGCTCCAGAATTGGTTGAAGGAAACGAGCAATTCGCCGGAGCTCACGCTCCAAGTACCGTCGATCTTATCCCTGGCCATAGAAAAAATGGTCAAAGTTATTTAGAAGCAGCAGAAGATAATAGGTACAAGGTGGAACTCGTCTGATTGGGCGAAGGGTAATTCTACGACCAAACATGATTTTAGTTTTTGGTGAAGAAGAAGAAGAAGAGGGTTTCTGATATTTTCGATTTAGGGACAAGTGAAAGGTTATGTAGAAAAAGGAACTGTACTTATAGACCTATAGATGACGTCCGTTCATATATCGACCCAATGGTAGGTCAACGTGTGTGAGAAGAGAAAACGCTTGGTTTTCATATACCAACGATTTCTCTCGTGAACAAACATTTATACAGCTTTTTATTAAATTAGGAATGGAAAATAAGGGAAACAAGGATTCATTACATCGATTGGAGAGATAAGGCGGGAAAATGACCAAGATAGAGTGTTAGATAAACAATAATATAACTAATACATAATATTTTGTAGACCTTGGGAAATATACACCATACACTTTACGTAGTGTATCATAGACAACGATTTAAGTCTATTACAACTGAAGGTTAAAATCTACAGAAATGCACATTTAGCCATCAAAACAGTAGCTTTACAACTGAAGCTAAGAAAAAGACTATCTATGATTTGATGGCCATTCTAACGTGATTCTTTTGTGCCCGGATTTATTGCATATTGAACACCTATTCCTTTTTTTGTACTTGAGTGTCTCACCGATGCCCTTAGTGCATTTGAATTTCTTCCTTCCGAGTTTGGGATCATAGGGGGTGGTGAAAATTTAGTATCTTGCAATTCCTATGGCACAGTTCATTCAGCCTCCGGAGGGACAATATTAATTGCTTCCGTGTATGAGAGGAGGTAACTTTCATCCTTATAAATTGGCGAAGAATAGTTATAGAAGGAGTTACCATAACCTTTATCATCACTATACTTTGCTTGCAAATCTTCCATCGCATGTTCTCATGGAATTTTCACCAAGTCAAATTTCCGACAAGAACAACTTCTCTCCAAGAGATTGAATTTGGCAGTGACGCTGTTTCCGAACACCGTGTACTGGTCGAGAACTCCATTTCGATTACTCACATACAAGGAATCGCTCATGCTCTTATTATCCCTTAGGATCCTTTTCGCATAAGGCACCAATTTTTTCTGTTTACAATCGACAAAGGCATACCATTCCCTAAACTTTTCACCAAATTTTCTAGTGATTAAATTGAATATGTATGACACTGGATACTTCCATTCATCCATCAAAATTGAGTTGAGTGACTCGGCGATTTTTGTGGTCATCATGTTGTACCTATCGTTCGGAAAGTGTGCTTTACTCTATTTTTGAAAATCAAGCACATTTTCAAGGACATGTTCTGCCTTGGGGCACTACTCTTTAATTCCATACAATTATTGCTAAACTCATTACAGGAATAAGCCTTTGCCGCGGCGTAGAATATATAAAGATGTTCTATGCAGTGTTGATTTGTGCAAAGATTTTCAGCGAGGTGCTTCATGCAAAGTTCGTGATATGCATGACTGCATACATAGGAGAAGACATTGGCGATGCTATATGCCTGTCGGAGATGACACATAGATCTAGTTTATCTTCTACGATAGACTTCAGCTTCTAGAAGAAGAAGGTCCAAGAAGCATCATTCTCTTTATCGACGACACAAAAGGCAATCAGAAAGATATGATTTTCAGTGCCCTGTGCGACGGCACTCAATAGAACACTCCCTTAATTTCCATACAAATGTGTGCCATCGACGACAATTACCATTTTCATGTGGGCATATCCCCGTATACAAGCTCCGAATGCTAAGAAGTAGTAAACAAATAATCCATCCATCTGATTTACCATGTTAGAGTAAGAAGACCCGGGATTCAATAACTCCACCATGTGGGAAAAAGTCGGCAAGCAAGCATATCTGTGTTTCAGTGTCCCACGAATGTGTTCTTTGTAATTACACTTCCTTTCCAACACATCCAATAGCTTGCGTTGCAACACAACTCCTTAAACACAATCTTCTGAATTTCTCTTATGCTTTGACCCTTACCATCTTGAAAATAATTTATGCATACTAAAGAAATTAATTTAGATGATACTTTCTTGTGCCTGCGAGTGGCGTGTTCAACACTGCATGTGTCCAACCCGACATACTTGTATATGCAAAATCTATCCGAGGTCCCATACTTTTTTGCCTGCAACAACCAGCCACAACCACGAGTAAATATTTCTCCTTAATAAATTTTATGCAGCTCTTCTACATAAAATAATCAAAAGACTGCCTCACCGCTGCTAAGTCTAGTAGCATTTTCAGCTCTTTCTTATCGGCAAATGTTTGACTACAATAAAAATTGGTTCCATTGGAGAAGGACTGTCCTAGTTATGACTCCGTTCCCCGAAGTTCTTCATCATCTTGCGAGTCCGATGAAAAGTCTTCCATATGCATAGAATTATCTTCCATATTAATTGGATGATTGCCACTATTCTCGTAATCATTCAAATCATCATCGATTGTCGGGCACTGCGGTAGGGGTGCTGATGAGTTCAGCGGTCCTTCAAAGGACCTCTCAACCATATTTATCCTCAAAATAGGCTTAAAGTCATTAGTGTCAACATCCATTATGTACGTCAGCACACGTACATTGCTATTTATGATTGTAGGATTCATATTTTCCCTCAAATACATTAGATAACTAATAACCACGTCGCTTGGTGCACAATCTAGATCCCCATTCAGCATTATGCTTGCAACGAATTTGTCGTATGAACTGTTGCGGCGAACAGGAATGGGAATTATCACCTTGATAAATGATCTCCATTTCTAATATTTGGGAGTCTCCACCCATTCTCCCATGAAATCACTAGAAGTCAGAACAAATTCTACAATATACATCATAGAATTAAGCTTTGGTCGATGGTAGATTATGCTTACGGTCTATATCGGGTTGTATGTACGGTCTATGACTGACGATAATGGGTTGATGGCTGCACAAATATCCGTAAAAAAATTTGAAATTGCAAATATTACTTCTAATCAATGATTGTTTGGTGTATAGAATAGAGAATAAACTTGGAGTCGTCTGAGATGCTGTAATGCACTTTCTAAAGTGGTTTCGAGTAATGTGAGTGATTTAAAGCTTTTTAACAATGATGAAAAGTGTGTTTGAGAAGATAGGAAACAAATGGGGTAACAATGATTCATGGTCAAGTTTATGATGTTTGTGGACTGATTTGCAGCTAATCGCCAAAAAAGTGGCCGGAATCGAAGCTTTTTGGAGTAAAAAATAACCACCTTCTATTTTTAGCTTTTGGAATTTTATTTTTAATATTTTTGAAAAACCTCGATATTTTGTATATATAATGGTGGACAATGGAGTGAGTTGAAGTGTATTATTAGAAACCTGTGAGTGAATTTATTAAGTTGGAAGCATTGGGTTAAAGTGAATTATTGTAAAAGTTGGGACTGAAATTGTCATGTTGAAAAAAGTTGATGGTGAGGTGGAATTATGTGGGTATTTGGACAATATTTTAAAACTTTTGGGTATTTAACAAAATATTTTTTTAAAAAAATTATTTTGGCATACTTTCCCCTCAGTGTCAGTTTTTTATTGAGTGACAAGAGTTGAGACCATTATTGTATCAAAATTTTGGTCATTCCCCAAAGAGATTAGTTATTATTCATAGTCATCTAGTTGCTCAGCAAAGAACTCTATAGATTGTGTTGACACCTCATACGTTGAGGTGTAAAAAGTATCCATTATAAGGAATTCAAAACAAGAATAATAAAAACCAAATAAGCAAAATATTTTTGCAGGACCCCAAGAATCAATATTAGGTTCAAGGTGGTGAAAGTGAAAATCATGTGGACCATTTTTGTAATAATTTGTATTGGGAAATTTTGTTTTTGTGTATTTTGAATACTTTATCTTAGTAATTGTAATTTACTATTTTTGGTCTGCAGGAGTGGGTGGCGTAGTCCCAAGGCATTTAGTTGTATTTTTGTGTGAGTTTTTTTTGCTTAGGAAGATTTTAAAGTTGGTAGATTTGATTGTATAGCCTGATTTCAATTTATTTTATGTTATTTATAACATTCGATTGATCGTGCATTCTTGCTCTTATTGTTTTAACGATTTGTGATTACTGAAATAAACTTATAATTCTTCTGTGAGACCGAAAGGAGAAACACTAGGATAGAATGTAAGGGGTGAGTTCTTATATTTAATAAAGAAAAGGTTTGATTAGCATCTAAGATAGGAATATACTTAGAATGCCTCATTTTATTCTGATAGGGGAAGATATATAAATGCATTCGAATTATATCACCATATTCTCAGTTAGTTATGTAGTTGTAAGGGTAGTTTGAATTGAGATTTAGAGGCTCGGAAGACCATAGTCATATTATCAATCCTATGAAACAACAACCAAGATAAATAATTTTACGGACAAGAAATTATTGCTATATATACATGATTATGAAATATGAATTGACAATGGAATCCTCCTTAATATTGTTTATGACACTTTCAATTATGTCATTGTTTTTATATTTGAAATCCTAGAATTATACAAACCAATAAAATTCTTGGGTTACGATCGCACATTTTAAAACTTATAATGTTTATTGAATTGGATTGTTTGTTAAGTTACAAGTCCCAGTGGGATAGATATCTGGCACAAAAAAACTACTTTATTCCTATTTTATTTTATAAGGGCTAACAACTTGGTCTTAGTCACTAATTTTGCAGGTACAGATTTTTCCTTTAGCAAGATGGCAAGGGAAAGAGAGTTGGTTGAATCATATCCTGAACCTGACGATACTTGCCCCAGCTAAGGAGAGAAACCTCCCTTCTGTTCCTAATCTTGTGGGTTTAATAAGATCAATAGGATAAGGTTGTTCTTGAAATAATGGCTCAAAAATCAATTTATGAAGTGGCAATCTCATTCGATACTAATGTTACCTCTAGCATCCACATACCAAAACCAGGAGGTTGATTTGAGCTAAATTAAAATATGTTGTAGTTATTGCACACTGTCAAGTTTATAGGCTTGTCAATGAGGATACACAACAATATCTACATATTTTCTTGGATATCAATGAAACTTTTATTCCCATAGGCGAGTCAATTGATTATGTGAGGCTCACACTTTTCCCATTCTCACTATTGGGAGAAGTGAAGAGATGGTTGAAGGTAGAACCTTCAAATTAAATCACAACTTGGGAAGAATTGTCAAGAAAGTTGCTTATTTTATTGTTCCTGCATAGTAAAATTATAAAATCAATAAGTGAAATATTTAGTTACAAGTAGAAGTTTCAAGAGAACATATATCAGGATTGGGAAAGATTCAAGGGTCTTCTCAGAGACTGCCTGCATCACCAATGGATGAATGATGTTTTGGCCCATAATTTTGTTTAGAGTCTTGAACTAAATAAAATGATTCAGGTGGCAGCAGGTGATCAAGCATTAGAGAAACCTATGATGAGTTGTACACTCTCCTAAACCGTATTGCACAGGGTAATATAGAGTGGTATGGTGATGCAACTAAAGGTATAGTAAAGAAACCTACAGACATGTTAGAAGTAGATAGCATTACAACATTGACCGCCCAGTTAAATTCTTTTCAAACCAGAAGATGACCCAATTTAATAAGTTGAGTAGATCAAATAGTGAAATAATTTTGTAGGTGCAGACTTGGTGCCAAATTTATGGAAATAGTGATCACTCTGCAGATTTATGTGGAGCAAATCTAGAGTCAATAAAATTTTTGGGTAATACACTGAGAGTAAATAAAAATTATGGAAATACCTAATAAGCCCAAATTTTCATGAGAGACAACCAAGGGTAGAGTTAGAAATATTAGCAATAGGCTAAGGAAAACAATGTTAGTTCTAGTATAATAATATAGAGGAGATGCTAAAAAGTTGTTCCCAACCAAGCACAGATAGTATCTGATTAGGCATATTTGGATATAAATATATAGAATCAACAACTTGCCCATAAGAATTTAGAGAAACAAATGAGCCAATTCACCAAAGCTTAAAGCACAAGACCACAAGGGGTTTGTCAAGCGATAATGATCCTAATGCTTGTAATGGAAATGACATTGAAGAGTGGAAAAGAATTTGAAGAAGCACCTCAAAAGTAAAAGAAAAAATCATGAGGTACAAATAGAGTTAACGAGAAAAACACTATATTTAAAGTAGGTTCCAGAGAAAATAGTTGAAAAAAAGGTTGTTGAACAAGATGAGAAGACAACAAAGAGACTACTACTACCATTCCTTTAAAGCCTCTAAAATATCAAAGAGGATGCATTTTTCAAGATGTTCTTTGACATCTTTAGAGAACTTTATATAATTTTTTCTTTACTTGATGTTTTGCAGGGAATGACTAGATATCCTAAGTAATTAAAAGAGGTGGTGAAAAATAAGAGGTGGCTTGTGGATTTAGAGGATAAAGTTCTTACTAAGGGGTGCAGTTCGATAGTGATCACCAAACTTAAAAAAAAAAGAAGCTAAAGACCCTTGGAGTTTCACCTTCCTTATAAAAATTAGTTAAAGTGATACTATGATGGCCTTGTGTTACTTGAGGGTAAGTATAAATTTCATGCCCTTGTCTTTATTTAATACACTTTGTTTGGGAAAATTGAGACCTTCCGTAGTTTTACAACATACAGATACAACGAGCGTGGATCCAAAGGTAATTATTGAGGATGTTCTAATAAATTTTGAATAATTTTGTAATCCATGCTGATTTTATTATTCTTGATTAAGAAGAAGACAGGGTGCCTATTATATTGGGACATATAATTTTAGTCACTAGTAGAGCTTTGATTGATGTGAGGAAAGACAACTTAAAGATGAGAGTGAATGATAAAAAGGTTACTTTCAGAGCGTACAAAGAACTTAATACACCTATGCACTATTGAGATCTAAGTATGATTAGTGAGGTGAAAGAGGATAGACCTATGCACTATTGAGATCTAAGTATGATTATCGAGATGAAAGAGGATGACTGTGCAGTAGAGAAGTATGAGCTTATGAATGTACATTTAAACTCTCCCATTGAATGGTTTAAACTGCTGAAAGAGGAGCTTGAATGAAATATTGAATAGGATGTGATGATGAAGAAAAGAATAAAGTTGTGTGAAAAAGGGAAGAAGAGACTGAGAGTCTTGAATTTTGTTGTGGTATGAGTCATTCCACGATGTTAAATTAGGCACTTATTGCTATTGAGATTTTTATTATCTATATATCCAATTAAATATTTTTTATTTTTTGGTATTAATTATTGTCGCACTTCTAAAAGTCGATCACCTAGCCGCCTTGTGAGGCAGAGCCTTGTTGCCTTTCACCATCCAAAATGCTAGCGTGAACAACCTGCATAATAAGGAATCGAATTAGAAAGGCTTTTGTAAAAGTTCTAGTAGTCCCTTAAAGATAGATTTGTACGTTAATGTATTGACCCATAAGACTCTATTAGACTTCCTACTCTTACACTTTTGAGACCGGTAAACCTTGCGCTCTGATAACAATTTGTCACGACCTAAAAGTTGAGATCATGATGGCAACTACCTCGGCCCAAACTTGGTAAGTAGGACAGAAGCACACAAAGCAAAGCAAAACAAAATCAAAATACAGAATAAGTAACATAATATGAGACTTTTAGACTGAAGTCAGGCCATAATATATATATTTATATAATCCAAACAAAAAAAATCACCCCCCCCCCCCAAAAAAAAAATAAAATGGTGTTGTAATTAAGAATAACATCCAATATAAATTGAAAAACTGAATAGCATATAGTTTGTCCTTGAAAGTAAATAAAGACAACTAAGATAGTATGTGGTCTCTCACCACACCAGTCAGCCACTGCAGATGACACTTGAACTGGGTCTACATCGAAAGGGTACAAAAGTAGGAATGAATATGGTCTACTTGTACTTAATAGGTATTATAGGCCAATTAAGCAAAGTAAAAACTAAACAATGTATTATGAGTGTGCTTCCGTTGACATAAATAAAAAGCTCCCAAATATTACCTCACACCATCTCTACTAACAATTCCATAATATGACACCGATAAGGAAATAGTTACACATGAAAGTATAAAGGAAGCACGTACATGGTAATAAACACATAAGAAGAGATGCAAATGTAATGGTTGTGAGAAAATTATGAAAGTAATTCATCACATGACTTTTCATATACACCATCCAGGATTCACCGCTGCAAGATAGGACAAATAGGGGGTTCGCAACATGTATACTTTCTCAAATCTCAATGTCATATCTCAATCAACCGTGTCAGTTAATGATTATAATCTAGGGTTTATAAAGTATATCATTTTCTTTCAAAATCAGCATTTATCAGTGGTACCGATAAAACAACAACAAACCCAGTGTATTCCCACAAAGTGGGGTCTGGGGAGGGTAAAATATATGCAGTCCATACCGCTACCTCCGAAGAAGTAGAAAGGTTATTTCCGATAGACCTTCAACATTTATCAGTGGTACCAATATCACATGAATATGTATTTATGAAATGAGAATGTAATACTCACAACAAATTAGTATGAAGAAGATAATAAATTCAATATAAGTAAAAAACACACTCACAATCAACTCAATATGTGAATAATTTATGATTTAATCCCTCGTACGACACCACTATAATAAATAGTCGTGTAAGATATTAATAATACCTTCACTATAATGATAGAAGCAAATAATGCTCAAATAAGAGCTATAATATCTATTCAAGCCCACAGGCATCACAATATTAAGAATGACATTTCGTGCACAAATAAGGCATATAATATCAAATAATGTCCCCTCATAGGCATCATACTAAATACAATCCTTTAAGTCATTGGAAATATGCATGTAAGCCCCCAATCGGGAAATATAATAATAATAATAAGAACCTCAAAAATACAATTTCCACGGCAAATTCCCCAATCCATAATTATTTTTATAAGAATAGTTAACTACCCAACCTAGTTTAAAGAAAGTTAAGCCATAATCGACCTTAAAATATCAAAATCTAAGCCTAGACCCTTCAACATGGATCACTAGACGTCTTGGAACAAAGTAAACTTACCAATATATAATATATGTGTTAAAAGGGAGCCAAAAATACAAATATCGACTATATTTATATCGGGTCCAAAAAATAGTTCACAGTTGGTTCAAAATGAAAAGGGTAATTTTGAAAAATTTTAACATGTTTCTCATAATAAGAGAAGTCTAAATCTGAAAATCCAAATGAAAATGCGGTGAAATTGACCTTCAAAATGAAGAAAACCCACTTTAAATCTTACCGGGTGACCCCCCCCCCCCCCCCCCCCCCCCCCCCAAAAAAAAAAAAAAACAATTTGAAATCAAGTTTTTACTGTTAATTTGAAGAGGTGATCAGTGGGAAAATATTGAAATGTGATTTTGGAATTTACCCACACAATTTTGGTAAAAACTCTTCTTGAAACCACCACCATCCCAGGTCCTTAAGTTGAAAAGGGAGAGACTTACAAAATTGGAGAAATTTCACTACTTTGATGAACAATGCCTCTTGATTTAGGTCCCCAATATGCAAACATAATGGCCAACATTGATCGGTATTAATTAGTTTATCATGAGCTCATAGCTAAGACTCACAATTGTAATGAGTCAACTCAACCAGGTCCATCATATATCTCTTTGCAATCACAATTCCCTACTTTGTGATCATGATGTGTAGATCAATCAAGGGATGCAATCGCGACCTATGGCCACACCATCGTGATGATGCCCCTAATGTTGCAACAGAAACTATAAACCTATAGGGACTTGGAAAAACATTCCCAAATAAATTCTCTTATTTGGGACCCCATAAAAATAAAAATAGATATGCTACTAGGCTATTTTTGATATTTCGGACTCAATGAAACCATCGAATTTACAAAAAGAGGTTATCTACAACAATTTAGTTCTTGGGACACCTTTAAGCTTATTTTAGATAGTTTTCATTAAAAGAGTCAAAATGCAAAATAAAGGCTCTGAGCCAGAACTGACAATGCTTATAACCCAAAACTGATATTTTGAATCTAGCATAACTGTCCAAATTACCATCTGATGCTCAGAATACTAAATGTTGACTAAGTCAATCTAGGAGATTTAAAATCCTCTAAAGTCTCAAACTCACGCAAATAACTCCTATACATATTTAAGACCTGTCAACCGATCCCACAACTCAAAAACAACATATATCAACTATGAAAAAAGGCAAAAAGATCTAAATACATAAAAAGGTGAAATTCACAACTATGGTTGTTACATCAACATTGTAACAACTTCCATGAGATTGGTGCTTCCATCTGTGGATATTTTCAAGCATATTTTTGACTACTAGATGAAGAGAATGGTCAAACATAGAGTATTCATAAAAATTATGAAGGGACTTTTGTTTAGTGTTATTACGAATTTGGAGTTGTTATCACACCCACCCCATTCGTGGGGATGCCAAAAAAGCTAAGACAAAGCACATGGAAGCATCAATTTGATCCTCTATTTTTTCACAGATTTAGTATTATAGTAACTCCTTCCTCTAGAGTATCTTTCTTATTGACTGCATAATTCTAGAGTTTTGAGATGATGAATCTTTCACTGGGGTTGTAATGGCTAATCTCTGTCAATTTGTTGTGACAATGTTATAAACTTCCTCAACATATTTTTTCATCAAGTCTTTTAGCTTTTTATTTTCATCATCTATCACATTCTCAAGTTTCATATTAACCATAACGACTTTTATAGGATGCTATCCAGGGTCTCTAAGGAATTCCTCCCACAACAATCATAGTTTTGTACCTCTTTCACTTCTCCCAACTTATTATAATTCCACTTTATTACTTCATGGAATGGTCCATTGTCGATCTCTCCCATCCTCTTAACACGACTTGGGCCAACTCTTGGCAGTTCCTTTAAGCCATTAACCAACACTTTTAGAGCGTCTTGCAACATATTTTAGTTTTTATTTCCTTCACTATTAGAGTTTGATTTAATGCTTCCAAACCATCATATTCTTTTTCCTTCTCTCTTATACTTTTAAGAAGTGCATCTACCTATTTCAAAACTTTTTGATCACCTACATCTTTAATATATTTCATCATGTTCAAGGACTATCCACTTGTTTCTAAGTATTTTCTTACAAATCATGAATTCAGAATCGGTCTTTTTGAAAATCCTCACAAATCAATGCATAGTCCTTGAATTATGATTAAATATATTGATGATGAAAGTGATCAAGAAGTTTAGGAAAAGGTGGACACACTCCTTAAGAGTTTAGGAATGATGGAAGAATAATATGATAGTTTGGAAACATCATATCAAACTCTGATATTTAATGAAAGAAACAATAATGATGAGTTATAAGACACTTAAAAAGTGTTGGTTAATAACTAAAAAGGGTTATCGAGAGTTGCTCCAATTGGTGTTAAGAGGAAGGGGTTCCATGAAGCAATAAAGAGAAACTATAATAAGTGGGGAGCATATGAAAGAGGTACGAAGTTATGCTCATAGTGGAAGGAATTCCTTAAAGACCTTGGATGGCATCCCATCAAAGTCATTATGATTAATAGAAAACTTGAGAACGTGATAGAGATGATGATAAAAAGCTAAAAGGCTTGAATTTTTTTTTGATTTGAGGATTTTTATAAAGCTATCATAGTAGATTTGACAGAGATTAACAATTATAACCCGAGAGAAAGAAACATCATCTCAGAGCTCTAGAATTATGTGGTCAATAAGACAGCTACTATGGAGGAAGGAGTTACTGTTTTACTAAACCTGTGGAAAAACAAGAGAGAATAGAATTGATGCTTTCATGTGTTTTACCTTAGATCTTTAGGCAGCCCTAAGAATGTGGTGGGTGTGATAATAACTCCAAACTTGTGATAACACTAAACAAAAGTCCTTCCATAATTTTTAGGAATGGTCTCTTCAGTAACATCCCATTACTCAACATATTATGTGTTATTTTTCTCTACTTGTTTAACAATTCCCTTTATCTAGTAGTTAAGAACATGCTTAGAAATATCGGCAAACAAGAGATCAAATATCTTGACAAACTGCTCAACATCCATGACAAACATCTTGATCTTCCATAGGTTTTCCATATCTATGACTAGGTTGGAGTTGATGTCCAGTATTTCATTTGCTTTTGATGAGATGAAATTGTCCATAAAAATCTTCGTTCTAATGATAATAACAATATAAAAGTGTGTTTGATGAATTTTTACAATGTTGAGCAAGATATAAATTTATAAGGATGTTTTGGTATTAAATTTTAAAGGCATATGACACAGTAAATTATTTACCTAATAAAGTTGTTGTATAAGATTACATAATTAATATTTTTATTTGCAAACCAAAATAACAATAATTAGAAATTAATTTAATATCTTTCCAAATTGTGATCAGTCATATTTTAAATTTTCTTCTTCACCTTCCTACTACTACTACTACTACTTGATTTGATGTATCCCACCAACAAGCAGGTTATTTGATATAACTACAAGTAATTTACAACAATAACAACAACAAACCCAATGCATTCCCACCTAGTGGGGTCTGTGGGGGGGGGGTAAGATGTACGCAGTCCATACCTCTACCTCTAAAGAGGTAGAAAGGCTATTTCCGATAGACGCCCGACTCAAGACACGAGATACCGCACAAATACATAGTAAAGCACAGACCAAGATTTCATAACATAAATACGGCACCCATAAGTAATAAAAACATGGAAAAGCACACAGATTCATAATAAAACATGGAACAAGGTACCATAACAAGAATAATACCCCCACCAAGTAATTCCCTACCCTAGCGACCCAAACTGGACCTAGCCTTCTGCCCTAATTCACGTCCTCCACATCTTTCTATCTAGGGTCATGTCCTCGGTGAGCTGTAACTGCTCCATGTCCCACCTAATCACCTCACCCCAGTACTTCTTCGGCCTACCCCTACCCCACTTAAAACCATCCAACGCTAGCCTCTCACACCTACGAACCGGGGCATCCCTGCATCTCCTTATCACGTGTCCGAACCATGTCAATCGGACCTTCCGCATCTTATACTCCACTGGGGTCACACCAACCTTCTCCCTGATAATCTCATTCCAAACTCTATCCCCTCTAGTCAGCCCACACATCCAATGCAACATTCGCATTTCTGCCACTTTTATTTTTTGGATGTGGGAGTTCTTAAATGGCCAACACTCCGCTCCATACAACATGGACGGACGGACTACCGCCCTGTAGAATTTGCCTTTAAGCTTGGGCGGCACCTTCTTATCACACAACACCCCCGACGCGAGCTTCCACTTCATCCATCCCGCCCCAATACGGTGCGAGACATCCTCGTCAATCTCGTTGTTACCCTGGATCACGGACCCGAGATACTTGAAACTATTCCTCTTACATACCTCCTGTGATTCCAACTTCGCTACCACCCTATTCTCCAGCCTCACGTCATTAAACTTGCATTTCAAATACTCTGTCTTGCTTTTGCTCAACTTGAACCCTTTAGACTCAAGCGTTCGTCTCCACACCTCTAATCTGTCACTCACACCCCCTCACGTCTCATTAATCAAAACTACATTATCTACAAAAAGTATACACCAATGCACCTCCCCTTGGATATGCCGCATCAACACATCCATCACTAAAGCAAACAAAAAGGGACTAAGAGTAGATCCCTGATGCAATCCTGTCAAGACAGTGAAATGCTCTGAGTCTTCTCCCACCGTCCTCATCTGAGTTTTCACTCCATCATACATGTACTTTATTGCTCTGATATACTCCATCGGGACTCTACTCACCTTCAAGCATCTCCAAAGCACCTCCCTGGGGACTTTGTCGCATGCCTTCTCCAGGTCGATAAACACCATGTGCAGGTCCTTCTTCCTTTCCCTATACTGTTCCACCAGCCTCCGTACCAGGTGAATTGTCTCCGTCATCGAGCGTCCAGGCATAACTACAAGTAATTTAATTTACTAAAATTTATAATATACAATAATTAGCATTTTCTACTTCTTTGTTGTCTAGGGGAAATGTTAACATCCCTAGCAGCATTAGAAAAATTATTATCCAACAATTCATCTCTTCACTTTCCTCAAAAGAATCTGCATCTTGTAGAATATTTTGAGAAAAATAACTACCTTCAACAACTTGTATTCCTACTAGTGTTAATATATATATTTAAGAGAGATTAGTAACAAGTTCATTAAGATGAAGAACACTATTCAAGATATTATCATTAGTACTCATTTTAGTCATAACATGTCTTACAGCTAACGGTAGAACTACCGTGGCATGGTTAGACACAATGTAGGGGCTACTAAAGCCTGAAGGGGAAGGAACATTCTCCTTTTGCATCATGTTTTCCCAACTCTCCGCACATGTACCACCGTTTTGGACATTCTCAGTGTTAAAGTTATTTATTGAGTGCACTAGAGTTGAGACCATCATTGTATCCACATTTTGGTTATTCCCTATAGAGATTAGTTTTTTTTCATAGTCATCCTGTTGCTTAGCAAAGAACTCCGGAGATTGTTTTGACACCTCATATGTCAAAGTGTAAAAAGTATCCATTAAGAAATCCAAAGTAAGATTAATACAAATCAAAGAAGCAAAATATTTTTGCAGACCTTCAAGAATCAATATTAAGTCCAAAGGTGATGATAGTAGAAATAAGTGAACCATTTTTGTAACAATTTGTATTGTGAAATTTAGTTTTTGTGCATTTTTAATGTTTTAACCTTCTCAGTAATTGTACTTTATTTTTTTGGCCTATAGGAGTTGATAGCATAGTTCCCAAGGCATTTAGTTCTGTTTTGTGTAAGTTTTTTTTTTTTTGCTTTGGATGATTTTAAAGTTAGTAAATGTGACTGTATAGCTTGATTTCAAGTTGGTTTATGTTATTTATCACATTTGATTGTTCGTACATTCTTGCTCTTACTATTTTAAGGATTTGTGATAACAGAAATAAACTTATAATTCTTGTGTGAGCCTGAAAGGAGAAATACTAGGATAGAATAAAGAATGCAAGGGATGAGTTCTTATCTTTAATAAAGAAGGGGATTTATTGGCATCTATGACAGGAATATACTTAGAATGCCTCATTTTATTTTGATAGGGGAAGACATATAAATTCATTCGAATTATATCTCCATATTTTTGATTAATGATGTAGTTGTGAGGCTAGTTTGAATAGACATTTAAAGGCTTGAAAGACCATAATCATATAATTATCCCAGTGAAACAACAACAAAGATAGATAATTTAACTGATGAGAAATTATTTTTATATATACATGATTATGAAATATGCATTGACCATGGAATCCTCCATAATATTGTTTACGGCATGTTCAGTTATGTCTTTGCTTTTATATTTGAAATCCTAGAATTATACAAACCAACAAAATTCTTGAGCTATGATCGCACTTTATACAAATTATAGCATTTATTGAATTGGATTGGTTGCTAAGTTACAAATCCCAGCGGGATAGATATCTGGTTCACAAGAGATACTTTACTACTATTTTATTTTACAAGTGCTAAAGACTTGGTCGTTGTCACTAATCTTGCAGGTACAGGTTTTTACTTTTAGCAAGATGGCAAAGGAAAGGAAGTTGGTTGAAGTACATCCTGAACCTGAATGACGCTTTCACCAGTTGACAAGAGAAGAAAACGTTCTCTACCTAATCCAATAGGTTAACATAGATCAATAGGATGAGGTTGTTCATTAAATAATGGCACAAAGATTAGTTCACAAAGTTCCAAACCCACTCACTACTAATGTTACCTCTAGCATCCACATATCAAAACCAGGAGGTAGATTTGAGTTAAAGCAAAATATGGTGTAGTTATTGCACATCATTGTTCAGTTTATAGGTTTGTAACACGAGGATACATAACAATATCTGCAGATTTTCTTGGAGATCAATGACACTTTTTTCCCATAGGAGACTCAATTGATAATGTGAGGCTTAAACTTTCCCATTCTTATTATTGGGGAAGCAAAGAGATGGTTGAAGGTAGAACCTTCATATTCAATCACAACTTGGGAAGACTTCATAAGGAAGTTGCTTTTCTGATTCTTCCCATCTAGAAAAATTATAAATTCAAGAAGTCAAGTATTAAGTGTCAAGTAGAAGTTGCAAGAGAACATATATCAAGCCTCGGAAATATTCAAGGGGCTTTTCAAAGACTTCCTACATCACAAACAAAAAAATAATGTATTGGCCCATAATTTTGATGAGAGTGTTGAACTAAATACAAATATTTAGTTAGATGCGGTAGAAGGTGGTAAAGGATTAGAGAAAACTTATGATGAGTTATACATTCTCCTGAACTGTACTGTACAGGGTATTACAGTGTGGTATGGTGATGTACCTTAAGGTATGGTAAAGAAGCTTACATGTATGTTAGAAGTAGATAGCATTACAACATTGGCTACTAGCTAGCTTATTTTCAGAACAAAATGTTGACCAAATTTAATAAGTTGAGTAGCTCAGACTCAAGCCCTAGTGAATACAATTTAGTATGTGTAAACTTGATGTAAAATTTGTGGAAGAAGTGGTCACTATGAAAACTTGTATTGTCAAATATGGAGTCGATAAAATTTATGGGCATTGCATAGAGAGAAAATCAGAATTTTGGAAATATCTGCAATAAGAATTGGTAGAATAAGCCCAAATTTTCATGGGGAGGAAACCAAGGGTAGAGTCAGAACTATTAGTAATTGGAGAAGGAAAGGAATACTAGTTGTTAGTATAGTAATATAGTGGAGATGCTAAAACAATCATTGCCAACCAAGCACAGATAGTAGCTGATCAGGCATATTTGGCTGGAAATATACAAAATCAGCAACTTTTTCAAAACAATTTAGATAATCAATGAGCCAGGTCACCAAAGCTACAAACCACAAGGCCACATGAGGTTTTTCTGGAGATATAGATCATAATCCTCGATATGCAATAAAAAACACATTGAGGAGTGGAAAAGAATTTAAAGAACCACCTTAAAAGGAAAAAAATAAGGTGTAAGCAGAGTTAACAAGACCAACAGTAGTTTTAAAGAAGGTTCCAAAGAAGGTAGTTGCAAATAAGGTTGTTGAATCGGCTAAGAAGGTAACAAAGAGAATACTACCACCATTCCTTTAAAGACTCAAGAAAGCCCAAAGAGGATGTATGTTTTAAGAAGTTCTTTGACATCTTTAGAGAACTTTACATAAATCTCCCTTTACTTGAAGTTTTGTAAGGAATGAATAAATATACTAAGTGCTTAAAAGAGGTGGTGACAAACAAGAGGAGACTTGTGCATTTGGAGAATAGAGCACTTAATGAAGGGTGCAATTTAATGGTGATAACTAAACTTAAAAAAAATCTAAAGGCCTATGGAGTTTCACCTTCCTTATACAAATTAGTGAAAGTGATGTTGTGAAGGTCTTGTGTGACTTGGGGGTAAGTATAAATTTCATGCCCTTATTTATGTTTAATACACTTTAATTTGGAAAATTAAGACCCCTCTCCATAGTTCTACAAATTACAGATACATCAAGCATGGCTCCAAAGGGTATTACTGAGGATGTTCTCATAAAGGTCGAACAATTTTGTAATCCCTGCCGATTTTATTATATTGGGACGTTTATTTTAGCCACTAGTGGAGCTTTGATTGATGTGGGGAAAGAAACCTTAAATATGAGTGTCAATGATGAAGAGTTTACTTTTAGAGAGAATACAAAGAACTCAATAGACCTATGCTCTATTGGATCTATGTATGATTATCGAGGGGAAAGAGGATAGTATGCGGTAAAGAAGTATGAACTTATAAATGTTCATCATTTAAACTCTCCCATGGATTATTTTAAACTACTAAAAGATGAGTTTGAACGTGATATTGAACAAGATGTGATGAGAATAAAAGATATAAATTTTGATTGTTGTCTTGGTAGAGTGAAGAAAAGAAGAAAGTTGTTTGAAAAAGGGGAAGAAAAGGTTGAGAGAGTTTTGAATTTTGTTGTGAAATATGTCATGCCATGATATTAAATTAGGTAATATTGATATTGAGATTTGGAATATTTATATTTGCAACTAAATATTTTATTTTTTTGGCATTAATTGTCACCACACTTTCAAAAGTCGATCACCTCACTGTGTTGAGAAGTAGAGCCTTGTTGCCTTTCATCATCCGAAATAATGGTGTGAATAACCTGCATAATGAGGAATCAAACAAGAGATATTTTTGTATTGATTTCTAGTAGCCCCTTAAAGATATATGGTAAGACCCCGCAAAATTCTTAGCTTAACTTAGTCCTTTAAGCTTGTTAAGGGATCCCAAACTTAGAAAATTTTAGATAAGTGTCAAAACTTAGAATTAGTTTAGCCTTCCAAACTTGGATGATTTTATTTACGACCTTCTTGGCCTTAGTTAGTGGATTTTTAAATTGATTCATGATCAGGTCACTTGAAGGTCATCTTAGGCGAGTTTTGGATTTTTTGGACTAGCGTAAGGGTGAGTTTGGATGCCCAAAATAGTGAAGGGTCGTGATAGCCCCGCATTGTGAGGGCCAGTCAACCCAAGTAAGGGTCGCACCGCTATGGCTACTTCACCCGAGTAGGGGTCACATCGCGATGGCTACTTAACTCAAGCAGGGGTCGCATCGCGAGGGCAACCCTGTTCAACATTATTTTAATACGGGTTATGGGGAAAAATGGGTTATTTTTCCCACCTTATTTGGCCTTAACACGAAATTAATTAGCCTATTGGGGAAAATCTCATTCTTTACTCATAAACTCACTCAATAGCAAGCCCTAGCCCCATCAAGTTCACGAATTAAAGTCTCAAAAACTTACTTCAATCTTATCAAAAGTAGTAATCAAGGTATGTGAAGTGTTAATCCAAGGGTCCCTTCCACCCTTGGAGTCCAAGAAACTATTTTTAAACTTCAAGTTTATGGATTTCATGAATTCCATGTTGGGTTTGATTATATTCATATTTATAATGATTAATTGGGATTCTAATCCATGTTTTATGATACATTTCATGTGAGGTTAATTAATATGTATGTAATATCATGAGGATCTATGTAAAACCCTTGAAATTGTCAATGGGGATTTGAATTATGGTGTCTACATGTTGTTCAGTGTTATGTGCATATGTATGCTTACCAAGTGCTTGGTGAATTACTGATGTGAACTTATACAGGAAAAGGATCATGTCATGTTAGGTTATGTGTAAGTTGTATCATGCAAGTTTTTGATAGAATGTTTCCATGAATGAGTTGTGAACAAGTGCATATGATTATGCTTTTCAAGCTTATACTATGATTTACCTTTAATGCTATTGAGTCTTGGAGGTATTCAATACCCGAAAACTTAGCTGTTTACCTAGAGCTCAGTCAGTTATAGAACTCAAGAAAATATTAGTAGTATTCATATGTCAGTCACAATATTCAGTTCAAAACTCAGTGGTACTCAGTCAGTTAATAGAATTCGGTAGTCCACGGAACTTAGTGAACTCAGTTCAGTTTAGTTAAAAAGTATAATCAGTAATGGTTCAATCAAGCTTAGTATAGTCTAGGAATCAGTTCAGTGTCTATTCATTTGGGAGAAGGATTCAGTACCGAGTGAACCCAAGGATGGGGAATCACCTACTAGCAGAGGGTATGATCCTTAGAAGCAGTCCTTAAGTTCCAAAACTATGTAGCTAGCGTAGGTTAAGACATCAACCTGCTAGTTGAGGGTTGATGAGGTGATTTAACATGCCAGTTGAGGGTACCACTGTTCTCTTTCAGAGAACCTACAGATGAGGGTGACTCAGCTTGTTCTTACCCATGGCACGGTATTGAAACCCTTTCAATTGGGTTACAGGTTGGACCCCAAATCAGTTAAAGAAGGGGCATGTCAGTTAGATGATTATATACCACAATCTCAGTCTCATATTCAGTCTCATTATAAAACTCATCTCTTTTCAATAGATTTAAGACTGTCAGATATAGTCACTCAGTTTAATTTGGAACTCAGTACAGTTTCACAAATTAAGGATTGTCAGATATAGTCATTCAGTTATCAGTAATTTGGTATTAGTATACTTATATATTAGTTCAATTAATCAGTATTCAAATTCAGTATCCAGTGTTATTATGATTTCTGTTATAGTATATGTATTCATATATGTACTTTAATTCAGTCAGATTCATGATATTCAGTTAGTATTATTCATGGATATGAACCCATGCGTTTCAGCCTACCTTACTGAGCATACCAGTAAATTCAAAGTACTAACGCATGCCTTTCGTTTATGCTATGATATCTTATATCATAGGTTTAGATGCGCAAGCTCCCGAGAACCCTTAACAGTTCAGACTTTCAGCAGTCAGAGTTAGTGACGAGTCCTCTTAGTTTGAGGACATGATTGTTTTCTTTCAGTATTTTAGATTATCAGTTCATTTTTAGTAGTCGGAGTTAGTTGGGGACTTATCCCATCAACTCTACAGTTCAGAAAGTTTAGAGGCTTTTCAGACTAGAGTATTTTCAGAAAGATATTTTAGTTTTGGTCTTGTTATACTGTATTCAGTTCTATTTATAGTATTGAACCTTATGGCCAGTTTTCGCCTACTTTCTATATATTTTCAATATTATTATTCAGTTATTACAGCAGGTACTAGTTATGGGTTAGCTTGTGGTCCTTCGGGATTATAAGCATCGTGTAGAGTTTGGGGTATAGACTCAGGGAGTTACAAAGTTAGTATCAAATCCTAAGTTTCAATAGAGTCCTAGGAAGTCTGAAAACCGCATCTAGTAGAGTCTTGTGCATGGGTGTGTTGTGCGTCACACTTATGGATTGGAGGCTATGAGATGTTTAAGGAACTATTTGCCTTCTTTCAGTATTCATGTCGTGTGAGTGAGCATGAGCTTTAGTTAAACTCTCAGTGTAATCCTTTATTTTTAATTTATAGTATATGCCTCCAAAGAGGACTAAGGAAAGAGGAATGGGAGACCATCCATAACCCCATCCCGTCCATCCAGATCCTCTGGATGAACACGTCTCCCACGCTGAATTTAGAGCAACATTTACCACCCTAGCTCATTCTGTGGTAGCCCAAAATGAATGCCCAGCTTCTATTCCAGCTAACCCAGTGGCTAATACTGTTGCTGCTAGGATTCGAGACTTCATCCGAAGGAACCCTCCATCTTTTACCAGGTCTTAGTCAGATAAGGACCCTCAGGAATTCCTTGATCAGGTGCAGAAGGTTACTGATATTATGAGGGTGACTACTATTGAAAGTGCAGAGTTAGCTGCATATCCATTGTAGGATGTGGCTCACTTTTGGTTCAAATAGTGGAAAGAGGAGAGAGCCGCAGATGCAGGGTCCATAAAATAGGAGAAGTTTGTCTCTGTTTTTCTAGATAGATTCTTTCCCCTAGAGTTGAGAGAGGCCAAGGTGTTAGAGTTTATCAATATAAGGTAGGTCATCATAACAGTACAAGGGTATTCTCTCAAGTTTACTTAGTTAGCTAGATATGCCGCGCATGTAGTATCAGATAGCAAAGCGAAGATGAGTAAGCTTGTGTCTAGGGTATCTAACAGTGTGGTCAAAGAGTGTAGGACTGCAATTCTAATTAAGGAGATAGCCATAACCAATATTATGGTCTATGCTTATCAGATAGAAGAGGCCAAGAATAAAGAGAGAGAGAGAGAACAAGAGAACGAGGATAGGTAGTTTTAACTTTGCTCAGGCTAAGCCAGAGGGTGGGAATTGTTCTCAGTTCTGCCCGAAATCCTTAATTCCATCTCCATCCTAAGTCAGTGCTCTTGTGCCAAAATTTAGATACGACAATAAAGAAAGGGTGCCAGGCCCTAAACTTCAGGGTAGTGTCAGCAGTGCCCAAACCAATCCCCTTTGTCAAAAATATGGTAGAAATCACTAGGGTATCTACAGAGTCGGTAGTAATGAGTGTTTTGGATGTAGAAAGTCAGGCCACAGAGTTAGATATTATCCCTAGTCAGATTCATAGAGTCAGCATAACCATCCCGTTGCTCAGTCTGATCATTCAAATCACCAGGGTGTAGCATCCAGTGCCACCAGTAGGCAGCACCCAAATAGACTCTATTCACTTTAGTCCTGATATGATCAATAAAGTTCTCCTTATGTGGTCACTAGTATGTTACAAGTTTATCATTCACATGATTATGCTTTGCTAGATCTAAGAGCTTTTTTATCCTTCGTTACTCCTTATATAGCTATTGACTTCAGAGTCAGTCCTAAAATTCTAGCAGAGCCCTTCTCAGTCTCTACCCCAGTGGGTAAATCTATCATAGCCCAATAGGTATACAGGAACTGTCCAATTATGGTATCTCAGAAAGTCACTTCAGCAGACTTAGTCTAATTAGAGATGACCGATTTTGATGTCATTCTCAGTATGGATTATATTCATTCCTTCTATGCCTCAATCGACCGTAAAAATAGAATTGTCCAGTTTTATTTTTTGAATAAGTTCGTCCTAGAGTGGAGAGGTAGTATTTCAACACTTAAGAGTCAGCTTGTTTCCTACCTAAGGGAAAGAAAAATGATATCTAAAATATGTGTCTATCATCTTGTGTGAGTCAAAGACTCTAGTTTAGAAAATCCCAATCTTGATTCAGTTCCAGTAGCTTATGAATTCCCAGATATGTTTCCCAAAGATATTTTCGGAGTTTCTCCTAAAAGAGAAATTGATTTCAAAATTGATCTCCTTTCAGATACTCAGCCCATATCTATTCTGCCATACATAATGGCTCTAGCAGAACTCAAGGAGTTAAAAGAATAGTTGAAGGATATCCTAGATAAGGGATTCATCAGACCTAGTGTGTCCCCGTGGGGCACACCAATTTTATTCGTGCTTAAGAAATATAGTTCTCTCAGAATGTGTATTGACTATCGTCAGCTAAATAAAGTCATGGTGAAGAACAAGTATCCCCTACCCAAAATCGATGACTTATTTGACCAACTTTAGGGTGCCAGCTATTTTTCTAAGATAGAACTCAGAACAGGCTATCATTAGCTCAGAGTTAAAGAATGTGACATCCCAAAAACAACTTTCAGAACTTGGTATGGTCACTTCAAATTCGTAGTCATGTCCTTTGGTCTTACCAATGCTCTAAATATTTTCATGGACTTGATGAACCGTGTGTTCAAGCAGTACTTGGACATGTTTTTCATAGTATTACAGACCCTCAGAAACCATCAGTTATTAGACAAATTTAGTAAGTACAAATTTTGGACTAGGTCAGTAGCTTTCCCCAGCCATATAGTTTTTGGTGATGGCATTAGAGTTGATCACCAAAAAACTGAAGCAGTGAGAAACTAGCCCAGACCCATCTCTCTATCAAATATCAGGAGTTTCTTTGGCTTAGTCAGCTATTATATATGATTTTTTTAGGGATTCTCATCTATTGCATCCCTTATGTCCAAATTGACTCAGAATAAAGTAAAATTTTAGTGGTTAGATTCTTGCGAGAAGAGTTTTCAGGAGCTGAAGACTCGACTCACTACAGCTCCATTTTTGACCCTACCAGATGGTTTAGATGGGTTTGTGGTATATTGTGATGAACTAGGGTTGATTTGGGTATGTGTTGATGCAGAGAGAAAAGGTCATATACTATACCTATAGATAGCTTAATCCCCATGAAAAGAACTACCCCACTCATAATCTTGAGTTAGCAGCAATAGTATTTTCCCAAAAAATTTGGAGGCACTATTTGTATAGGGTGCACGTTGATGTGTTCACAGACCATAAGAGCCTCCAGTATGTGTTCTCTCAAAAAGACCTAAACCTCCATTACAGAAGGTAGTTGGAGTTGTTGAAAGACTACGATATGAGTATCTTGTATCATCTAGGTAAATCCAATGTAATGGCTGATGCTCTCAGTAGGATATCCATGAGTAGTGTTGTTCACATGGAAGAGGATAAGAAAAAATTAGTTCAAGAAGTTCATCATCTTGCACGACTAGGTGTTCGCTTAGTCGATTCAGTATAAGGTAGTGTATGGGTGTAGAGTAGTTCAGAAATATCCCTAGTTTCTGAGGTGAAGAAGAAGAAAGATAGAGATCCCAGCCTCATCAAGTTAAAAGAATCAGTCATAGATCATAAGGTAGACGTTTTCTCCCAAGAGAAAGATGGTATGTTGTGTTGTTAGGGTCAGCTATGTGTACCGGGTATAGATGATTTGAGATAGCAAATTCTCGTAGAATCGCATGGTGCGTGCTACTCTATTCATCAAAGGGCCACTAAGATGTACCGTGATTTGATTGAGATCTATTGGTGGAATGGGATGAAAAGAGACATTACCGAGTTTGTGGCTAAGCGCTCAACATGTCAGCAGGTTAAGATTGTCCATTAGAAGCCTAGTTTGTCCATGCAGGAGTTCAGCATTCCCATGTGGAAGTGGCAAAAATTGAACATGGACTTTGTGATGGGTTTGCCTCATACTCTTCATCAGTATGATTTATTTTTGTCATCGTAGATAGGATGACCAAATCAACTCATTTCCTACTTTTCCATACCTCTTTTTCAGTCGAGGATTACACCAAACCCTATATCAGGGAGTTGGTCAGATTACACGGTGTTATAATGTCTATTATTTCAGATAGAGGTACCTATTTCACCTCTTATTTCTGGAAGGCATTCCAAAATGGTCTTGGTACCTGAGTTTACCTCAGCACAACCTTTTATCATCAGACAGATAGACAAGATGAAAGAACTATTTAGACTTTAAAAGATATGATGTGAGCGTATACGATTGACTTTAAAGGTAGTTGGGATGACCACTTGCCTTTGATTGAATTCACATATAATAATAACTATCATTCCAGCATTCAGATGGCTCCATTTGAGGAGCTTTATGGTAGGAAATGTAGGTCTCCTATTGGTTGGTTTGAATTTGGTGAGGCTGCAGTGGCAGGGCCTAACTTGGTATTTGATACCCTAGAAAAAGTTCAGTTGATCAAGGAAGGGCTTAAGATAACTCATAGCTGATTGAAATCATATATAGATATGTGCAAAAAGGATCTTGAGTTCGAGATTGGTGATTTTGTATATTTGAAAATCTCTCCTATGAAAGGAGTGAAGAGGTTTGGCAAGAAGGGAAAATTCAGTCCCAGATATATCGGTCCTTACTGAATTCTCAGTCATTTTGGGAAGGTAGCTTACAATCTTGAGTTGCCTTCAAATTTAGCTTCAGTCTATCCAGTGTTTCATGTCTCCTTGCTAAAGAAATGTATAGTTAACCCAGCAGCTATTGTCCCTATAGAGGGCATAGATATTCAGAATAGTCTCTCTTATAGAGAGGTTCCAGTCAAAATCCTTGACTATTAGATTCGTAGACTAGGGAACAAAGAAGTCCCTCTAGTCAAAGTTCTTTGGCGGAATCAGTCCGTTGAGGAAGGTGCTTAAGAAGTAAAAGCAGATATGCAGACCAAGTATCCTCACCTCTTCTCCGCAAACTGAGACTCAGCTTAAGGTAATAGTTTTTCTTAAAAACTTACTCACTCCTATGCTCAGATGTTCCTTGCAAACTTGGTATAAGTTACTGTTACATTTTCAGATATGCATTCATGAATCATGTTCATTCATGTACTCATACATCAGACATGCATATTCAGTATATATAAACTCTGCTTATCAGTAATATCAATTATGAAATCATACATCAGATATGCATGTTCAGTATGAAATTCTAGTATAATAGTAGTCATAGCCATAAAATCATATTTTAGTTGTGCATGTCCAATACGTGCTAGCAATCTGTTAGTTCTCCCATCTTAGTTAGTCTCATTTGAGGATGAAAGTTCCCAAAGGGCAGATATTTTAAGACCCCAAGAAATTCTTAGCTTAACTCAATTCTTTAAGATTGTTAAGGGGTCCCAAACTTAGAAAATTTTGGCTAATTATCAAGACTTAGAATCATTTTAGCCTTCCAAACATGGAGGACTTTATTTCCAACCTTCCTGGTCTTAGTTAGTCAATTTTAAAATTGATTCATGACCAGGGTCACTTGTAGGCCATCTTAGGCGAGTTTTTGAATTGTTCGACTAGTTTAAGGGCAAGTTTGGATACCGAAAACAGTGAAGGGTCGAGATAAACCCGCATCGCGAAAGACAGTCAACCCAAGTAAGGGTTGCACCGTGATAGATACTTGACCCGAGTAGGGGTCACATCGCGATGGCTACTTGACCCAAGCAGGGGTCGTGATGCAAGGGTAGCCCTGTTCAACATTATTTTAATAAGGGTTTAGGGGAAAATGGGTTATTTTCCCCACCTTATTCAACCTTAACATGAAATTAATGAGCCTATAGGGAAAAATCTTATTCTTTACTCATAATCTCATTCAAGAGCAAGCCCTAGACTCATCAAGTTCAAGAATTCAAGTCTCAAGAACTTACTTCAATCTTCTCAAAAATAGTAATCAAGGTATGTGAAGTGTTCATCCAAGGGTCCCTTCCACCCTTGGAGTCCAAGAAACTATTGTTAAACTTCAAGTTTATGTATTTCATGAATTCCATGTTGGGTTTGATTATATTCATGTTTATAATGATTAATTAGGATTCAAATCCATGTTGTATAATACGTTTATGTGAGGTTAATTGATATGTATGTAATATCATGAGGATCCATATAAAACCCTTAAAATTGTCAATGGGGATTTGAATTATGATGTCTACTTGTTGTTTAGTGTTATGTGCATATGTATGTTCACCAAGTTCTTGATGAATTACTGATATGAACTAATAAAGGTATGAGATCATGTCATATTAGTTTATGTGCAAGTTGTATCACACAAGTTTTTGATAAAATGATTCCATAAATGAGTTGTGAACAAGTGCACATCATTATTCTTTTCAAGCTTATGCTATGATTTACCTTTCATGTTATCGAGTCTTGGGGGTATTCAATAACCATAAACTTAGCTGTTTACCTAGAGCTTTGGTCAGTTACAGAACTCAGGAAAATCTTAGTAGTATTCATAAGTCAGTAATAGTATTTAGCTCAGAACTCAGTGGTACTTAGTTAGTTAACAGAATTCAATAGTATTTCATCAGTCCATGAAACTCACTGAACTCAGTTTAGTTCAGTTAAATAGTACAATCAATAAAGGTTCAGTTAAGCTTAGTACAGTCTAGGAATCAGTTTAGTGTCTATTCAGTTAAGAAGAGGATTCAGCACCGAGTGAACCCAAGGACGGGGACTCACCTGCTAGTAGATGGTATGATCCTTAGAAGTAGTCCTTAAGTTCCATAACTACGTAGACATTGTAGGTTGAGACATTAACCTGCTAGTTAAGGGTTGATAAGGTGATTTAACCTTCCAGTTATGGGTCCCACCATTCTCTTTCAGAGCATCTTCCAGATGAAGGTGACTCAACTTGTCCTTACCCATGACACAGTATTGACAACCTTCCAACTGGGTTTACAGGTTGGACACCAAATCAGTTAGAGAAGGGGAATGTCAGTTAGATAAGTATATCCCACAGCCTTAATCTTAGATTCAGTTTCAATATAGAACTCAGTTCAATTCTACAGATTTAGGACTGTCAGATATAGTCAATCAGTGTAGTTCGAAAGTAAGTATAGTTCCACAAATTCAAGACTATCAGATAAAGTCATTCATTTATTAGTAATTCATTATCATTATACTCAGCTATCAGTTTAGTTAATCAGTATTTAGATTCACTATCCAGTGTTATCATAATTTTAGTAACAGTATACGTATTCATGCATGTACTCTCATTCAGTTATATTCATGATATTTAGTTATTATTGTTCATGCATATGAAACCATGCATTTCAGCCTACCTCACTGAGCATACCAGTACATTCAAAGTACTGACGTATGCCTTTGTTTTGTGCTATGATGTCTTATATCATAGGATTAGACGCGTGGACTCTCAGCACCCTTAGCATTTCAGACTTTCAGTAGTCAGAGTTAGTGGTGAGTCCTCTTAGTTTGAGGACATGATTGTTTTCTTTTAGTATTTTATATTCAATAGTCAGAGTTAGTTGGGGACTTGTCCCATCAACTCTACAGTTCTGACAGTTTAGAGACTTTTTAGACTAGAGTATTTCCCGATAGATATTTCAGTTTTGGTACTGTTATATCGTATTTAGTTTTATTTACAATGTTGAACCTTATGGCCAATTTTTGCCTACTTTCCGCATATTTTTAGTATTATTATTTTGTTATTGCAGCAGGTATTAATCATGGATTAAATTATGGTCCTTCAAGATTATGAGCATCGTGTAGCATCCGGGGTACAGACTCGAGGCGTTACATATATACAAACGTCAATATATCAACCTGCAAGACTCTATTAGGCATTCTACTCTTACACTTGTGAGACCAATGAACCTAGCGCTATGATACCAATTTGTCATGACCCAGAAGTTAAGATCATGATAGCACCTATCTCAAATCATCTTTGTAAGTAATCCAGAAACCCATAAAGCAAAACAAAATAAAAATACAAAATAAGTAACACAATACAAGGCTTCGAGAATGAAGTTGGGCCATATATATACATATATATATGCACATCTAATATAAATCTGAAAAAGTAAAAATCATATAGTCTATCCTTGAAAGTAAATAAATACGACTATGAAGTCTCTCATCACACTAGTTAGCCACCATATATCACACTTGAACTGGGTCTTCATCAAAAGGGTATAGAAGTAGAAAGGAGTATGGTCCCCTTGTACTCAATAGGTATGTAACACCCCGTATCATTCTTGACTTGATTTCACTCCTATTTGCATGTATAGGAAAATTAAATCCTGAAAATTTTCTAAGTGTTGAGAGACTTAGGCATATGTTGAGTCTCCTAACTTCGATGGTTGTAAATTTGGTCTTCCCGACATCAAGACGTAGATTTTTGAGTCAATTCATATTTAGGGGTGTAAAGGTCATTTCTTGGGGGAGTTTTAGATTTTTTGAACATGGATTAGTCCGTGTTTGGATCACAAAAATAGTGGGTCACTATAATTGTACCGTGTTGCGATGCCTATGGAGATGAGCCCCTTGGCGTGTTATAGTGATCCTCCAAAATGGTATTCTGTTACTAGTTTAAAGGCTTGAGGGGAAATTATGTCTTTTCCTATCAATTCAATTCATCTAATATTGATTAATAACGTTATTAGGGCACGAAATTTCTCATCCCCTTCCAAATTACTCACAAACAAACCCTTCCCTTTTCCCCAAAAATCAAGAATTCAATTCTTCTAAGTTCAAGATTCTCAAGAAAGGTGTCAAGATTAGTGTTTCACTCTTTAAACTAAGGACTTAATGTATGTGGGACTACCCTAAACTCCATGGGCATAGATTTTATTATTTTTCCAAGATTAAAAATCCCTCATTATGTTCATAAAGAAGAGTTTTGATATTGTTTCGAAAAGTATGTGTCATGGAATTATTTTGATAAAAATATATATTGTCCTGAACCATTTTTCTTGGATTTGAACTATAACTATGTATATATATTTTTTTGTTTGTATTGTTAAGATTTAATGAGAGCATGAATGACAAAAATCCCTCTCCCATTATGATATCTTTGAATGAGAGTGTTGTGGGTTGTTTAAATGCATAAATTTTCTTAAAGGAAATAAGGAGGTGAATTCTCTTCTAATGATCATGGATTTGATATTGTTGTGATATGTTGAGAGGGTGATTTTATATAGTAAACGTTCGTTGTATAAAATTTATAATTTCTATGGGTTTTGAGTAATTCAAATATGATATGGCCACCATATGATTATACTAGTGAGTGGAGAGTGTTTTGATGTAAACTCTAATGAAACTTTAAAGTATGACACTCTCTCACATGAAGTTTTAAAACTTTGGGTGGTCATTGACATGATGATAACTGAAAATGGCTACGATTTTGTTATGATGTAACATGAATGACTTGCAAGTGTAGGTAAGTATTGAATGTTTTGAAAGTATGAATCATGGTTTTAAAGAACTCAAAATTAGGCTTAAGAGATCTAGCTAGTTACCTAAAGAAGGCATTTGAGTGTAAGGGCTCATTGCTGGAAATCGTGGTTTATCGATACAGGTATTATCTTTAAAGGGGATGATTAGGAAATCATGTAAGAACCTGTAAGGGGGTATACCAACTTATGATAACTTAAATCCTTGCAGAAAACTTAGATTGGGGGCTTGTCCACCAAGTCAATGGCGGATTCCACATAGCCCATGGAATGATAAATTGTAGGGTGTACCGACTACCTCAGAAGAAAAATAAAGAGTAAGTCAAGGTTGTCAGAATTGTTTTGAAGTTCACTAAAGTATGCCCATGTATTTTTTCTTATATTATGTTTATTGTTATTTTGAAATTCTTTCACCTACATTGTATAAAAACATGCTATTTTGGGTTGTTTCACATACTAATACATTTGTCTTAAACCCCTATATTTTATGATTTGAGACTCAGTCTCGAGGTCCTGCTAAGCCGTAGGTCATTATAAGACATTTGGAGTTGGTAAGCCTCCCTGTGATGTTTTTTTTAATTATTGTTAGTTCATGGTTCGACCGGGGGCCTTATCCCAGATTCAGATAGATGTTCTTTTCAGTTTAGTAGAGATTTCACAGACTTGTGTTAGATGGTTTTAAGTCTTTATGAACTTATGTCCTTATTGTTTTAGTTGAAATAATAAGATAACAATGTTTCCAATTTACTTCCATATTTTGATTAGTTGATGAATTATGCATATCGTTACAAGTGTAAGAAGCTATCGAACCTTCATGTTCGAGATGCTCGTCGCGATTAGAGACTCGATTAGGGCTGTGACAAACTTGGTATCAGAGCACAGTTCATGGTCCCAGGGTATCTGCAAAATCGCATTTGGTATAGTCCTTTTTATGGGTTTGTAGCGCACCACACTTATAAGGGGGAAGCTACTAGGCGCTTAGGAATGTCTCTCTTTTATCCATGTCTTAGTTTGTGCTTTAGAGTTGGAATGTCGCCCTAACTCATGATTTCATATATTTCAGAGATTCACCATGCCTTCTCATAGATCAAATAAGCAGATTACTCTTGTTGATGATGTCCTCCCTACATATAGGATGTGGATCTAAAATAGAGCTTACAATCCAGAATTTGTTACTACTCTGAAAGTTTCTCCAGTCCCGAGTAGTCCACCTCGGGATCCCTGGACCGGTGCCTACCGTACTCAGCCTCATCAAAGAGAAGTCTCAAATGTTGAGTTCCGAAAGTCCATCCATACGATTGCTCAACTAGTGGCTTCTCAGTCCCGTTGGTCTAAAAATGTGAGTTCGGTGCCTGGTTTATCTGAATCTACTCAGGTTGGTAAATTCATGAAGTTGAACCCACCCACATTTACTAGAACAAATATTGAAGAGGGCCCCCAAGGGTTTATTGATGAGCTAGAGAATATTTTTAGAGTTATGCTTGCTAATGAGGTTGAAGGGGTTGAATTAGCAGCCTATCAGTTGAAGGACATTGCTAACCAGTGGTACAATGAGTGGGAATATTTGAGGGGTGGAAATGTCGAACCTTCTGTGTGAGGTGACTTTGTAGAGGTTTTCCTAGATCATTTTTTCCCCAATAATTGAGGGAAGCAAAGGCCAAAGAATTTGAGAACCTAAAGCAAAGAAAGATGACCACCAAAGAGTATACTTTGAAATTCACCCACGTGTCCCGTTATACTATAGAATTAGTGAAAACATGAGAGCTTGAATGAGAAAGTTTGCATCTAGTCTCTCAGAAGATCTGGTATTGGAATATAAGAGAGTAATGCTGAATAGAGATGTGGACTTCTCCATTTTATCGGTGCATATGCAACAGGTAGAAGAGGAGAAGAAGAGGAAGGCAGAGGTAAGAGAGGAAAAAGGTAGGATAAGAGAGCTAGATTTGTAGATTAGTATGCCAGTCAGCAGCAAGGTAGAAGGTTAGACCAAAGGTGGTCCAGTAAGAAATTTTGTAGCAATGCTCAGTTTTATGCAAGCACACCTGCACCCAGGCCTTCGGGTGAGCAGCGATTCCAGTCAGTAGATAGGCCTAGAGATTAGGGTACTCAATCTAATGGGAGTATGACTCAGCCTTTTAGGTCACACCCTCCCTGTGGAAATTATGGAAAGAATCACCAGGGAAGTGCTTATTTACTGGTAAAGTATGTTATACGTACGGTTGGCCTGGCCATTTTCAAAAGTACTGCCCCTCAACTAGAGGGGATGTTGGAGGTATGAAGTCTTAGGAAATTTCCATATCCCCTTCACCTAAGGGTATCGTTTCTACTACTGGAGGTGGTCGCAACAAGTTATATATTTTATCTAACGCAATGATTCAGAGACTTTGCCAGATGTTGTTACGGGTATGTTACAAATTTTCTCACATGATGTGTATGTGCTACTTGATCCTGGGTCTACTTTATCTTATGTTACCCCTTATGTGGCAGCTATTTGGTTTTGAACCTGAAAATATTTTGAAACCCTTTTCTATTTTCACTCCTGTTGGTGAATCTATTATGGCTAGGAGAGTTTATAAAAATTATGTGGTTTCTATTTTTCTTTGTGATACTGTGGCTAATCCTGTAGAGCTGGATATGATTCATTTTGATGCTATTATCGGAATGGATTGGCACCATTCATACTATTCTTTCTTAGATTGTAGAACCAGGAAGGCCACCTTTTCTTTTCCTAATGAGTGAGTGATAAAGTGGGAGGGATATTATCTTGCCCCTAGAGGGAAATTCATATCTTATCTTAGAGCTTGTAAGCTCATAACAAAGGGTTGTTTGTACCATCTTATTTGAGTTAAAGATTCTAGCACTAAAATTCCTTCCCTCCATTCTGTTCTAGATCTTTCTTGATAACCTTCATAGGATACCGCTAGATAGGGAGATAGAATTTGGTATTGACCCTAGGGTGCTCCTGTACTCTTCTAGCATAAGAAAGACAACTCCCTTCATATGTGTATAGATTAACATCAGCTGAACAAAGTTACAGTTAAGAATAAATACCCTATTCCAAGAATCGATGATCTTTTCAACCATCTTTAGGGTGCTAAATGTTTCTCTAAAATAAACCTCCGCTCGGGGTATCATCATTGAAGGTTAGGGAGGATGATATTCCCAAAACAACTTTCTGAACTCGTTGTGGTCACATGAACTCTTGGTTGTGTCCGTCGAACTTACTAGTGCCCCCGCAGCCTTCATGAACCTAATAATTAGGGTGTTTTATCAGTTTCTAGATCTGTTCATCATAGTATTCATTGACGACATATTGGTTTATTATAAGAATGAGGAGGATCATGTAAATCACCTCCGAATCATCCTTCAAACCCTTAGCGATCATAAGTTGTATGCAAAATTTTCCAAGTGTGAATTCTGGCTTAGTACCATTTCTTTTCTGGGCCACATATTTTCTAGTGAGGGAATTAAAGTTGACCCCCAAAAGGTTAAGTCCATGAGAAAATGGCCCAGACCCACGACTCTAACCTATATTTGGAGCTTCTTGGGTTTGGTAGGGTATTAAAGAAGATTTATAGAGAGTTTTTTCTCCATAGGTGCTCCACTTACTATATTGATTTAGAAAAAGATAAAATTCTTGTGGTCTGACTCTTGTGAGAATAACTTTGAGAAATTGAAAGAAAAATTAACTACCGCACCAGTTTTGACTCTTCCTAAGAATACAGAGGGCTTTGTTATGTATTATGATGCATCTCGGGTGGGACTTGGGTGTGTACTTATGCAACATACTAAGGTGCTAGCCTATACCCCTAGACAGTTAATGGTGCACAAAAAGAACTACCCCACCCACGACTTGGAGTTAATGACGGTAGTGTTTGCACTAATGATTTAGCGTAATTATCTTTATGGGGTGCATGTTGAGATATTTACAGATAACAAAAGTTTGTAGTACATTTTCACACAGAAAGAACTAAATCTCAGATAGAGGCGATGGCTAGAGTTATTGAAGGATTATGATATGAGACTGCATTATCATCCGAGCAAGGCCAATATGGTGGCCAACGCCCTTAAAAGGTTGTCAATAGGCAATTTTTCTTATGTGGAGGAAGGAAAAAGGAATATGGTGAATGATATTCATCGGCTTGCAAATTTGGGAGCTTGACTCTTGTATTTTAAAGATAGAGGAGTATTCATTCATGAGGTAGCTAAATTATCCTTATGTGCTAAAGTTAAGGAAAAACAAATTAGAGATCCTATTTTCATGTATATCAAGAAAGATGTTGGTCAACAAAAGGTGATGGATTTTGAAATTAGAGGTAATGGGATTTTTAGGTACAAAGGTAGGCTATGTGTGCTAGATGTGGATGGGTTGCGAGACAGAATTCTCAATGAAGCTCAGACTTCCAGGTATGTTGTTTACCCCTGTTCTACTAAAATGTATCATGACCTTAAGGCGATGTTGCTAATTTTGTTTCTAAGTATTTGAATTGTCAATAAGCAAAGGTAGAACATTTGAGACCAAGCGGCATTTCCCAAGAAATAACTCTGCCTATGTGCAAATGGGAGATAATCAATATGGACTTTATTACAGGGCTTCCAAGATCTCAAAACCAATATGACTCCATTTGGGTGATTGTGGACAGGATGACTAAGTCTTTCCATTTTTTCTTGTGCAGAAAAATTATTTGGGAGATGACTATGCTAACTTGTACATTGAAGAAATAGTTTGGTTGCATGTGGCTCCCGTGTCTATTATATCCGATTGAGGTACACAGTTTTCTTCTCAATTTTGGAGGTCTTTTCAGTGGGGTTTAGTTACCCAAGTAAACCTTAGTATTTCTTTCCAACCTCATACAAATGGACAAGCAGAATGTACCATTCAGACCTTGGAAGATATGTTGAGGGCCTGCGAGATTGACTTTAAGGGTAGTTTGGTGGACCATTTGCCGTTGATAGAATTTTCCTACAAAATAGCTATCATTCCTATATTCAAATGGCTTCTCTTATCACCCTTTCTGAGAGGAGATATGAGTCTCTAATTGGGTGGTACAAAGTGGGTAAAACCAGTTGTTTGGAAAGAAAGAGAAGCTTAGCCCTCGTTACATAGGCCTATACCAGATTACAAGAAGGATTAGTGGAGTTACTTATGAATTAGATTTGCCTGCAGGTCTGGCTTCTGTACGTCTTGTATTTTATGTATCGATATTGAAGAAATGTATTGGAGAGAATTCTCTTGTGTTGCATGTGGAAGAAATCAATGTAAAGGACTAATTGTCATACAAAGAAGAACCTATTGCAATTTTAGATCGTTAAGTTTGAAAGTTGGGAGTAAAGAGATAATTTAGGTTAAGGTGTTGTGAAAGAATCAAAAAGCTGAGGAAACTACTTGGGAATCGGAAGATGACATGCGTATGAGGTACCTGACTCTCTTTGAAACCGTGGATGATGTTATGGAAGGTAAAAATCTTATACTACTCTTTTCTTTAATTATAGTGCTTAAAATCGTGCTTGCTGTATCCCGATTCATCATTCAAGGATGAATGATCCCAAGGGAGGATAATGCAACACCCCATTTAATTCTTGACTTGATTTCACTCCTAGTTGCATGTATAGGGAAATGAAAGCCTGAAAATTTTCTAAGTGTTCAGAGACTTAGGAATATGTTGAGCCTCCTAACTTTGAAGGTTTTAAATTTGGTCTTTCTGACCCCGAGAAATAGCTTTTTGAGTCAATTCTTGTTTAGGGGTGTAAAGAGCATATCTCAAGGGAGTTTCAAATTTTTCGAACAAGGATTTGGCCATGTTTGGATCACAAAAATAGTGGGTCACCTCGATTGCACCGCGTCGCGGTGCCTATAGCGATGAACCCCTTATCGCATCACGATGGTCCTCTAAAATAGGATTTTATTACAAGTTTAAAGTCCTGAGGGGAAATTATGTATTTTCCTATCAATTATATTGGACTAATCTCTATTAATAACATTATTAGGGAACAAAATTTCTCATTCCCTTCCAAATTACTCTCAAACAAACTCTTCCCTCTTCCCCAAATATCAAAAATTCAATCCTCCTAAGCTCAAGATTCTCAACAAAGGTGTCAATATTAGGGTTTCACTCTTCAAACTAAGGACTTAAGATATGTGGGACTACCCTACACTCCATGGGCATTGATTTTATTATTTTACCAAGATTAAAAATATCTCATTATGTCCACAAAGAAGAGTTTTGATATTGTTTAGAAAAGTATGTGTCATGGAATTGTTTTGCTGAAAATAATGTTGGCCTAAACTATTTTTCTTGGATTTAAGCTATAACTATGTATATATGTTTTCGTTTGTATTGTTAAGTTTTAATGAGAGCATGAATGACAAAAATCCCTCTCCAATTATGATATTTTTGAATGAGAGTGTTATGGGTTGTTTAAATGCACACATTTTCTTAAAGGAAACAAGAGGGTGAATTCTCTTCTAATAATTATGGATTTGATATTGTTGTGATATGTTGAGAGGGTGTTTTTGTATGGTAAACGTTCATTGTTTCAAATTTACAATTTCTATTGGTTTTGAGTAATGCAAATATGATATGGCCACTTTATGATTGTACTAGTGAGTGGAGAATGTTTTGATATAAACTCTAATAAAACTTTAAAGCATGACTCTCTATCACATGAAGTTTAAAAACTTTGGATGGTCATTAACATGATGATAAATGAAAAGGGATACAGATATGTTATAATGTAACATGAATGACTTGTAAATCTGGGTATGAAGATACCCGGTGATAACGTGCCCTTAGCAGAATAAGTGTTGAATGTTTCGAAAGTATGAAGCATGATTTTAAAGAACTAAAAATTGGGCTTAAAAGAGCTAGATGGTTACCCGAAGAAAGCATTTTAGTGTAACGTCTCATTGCTGGAAATCGTGGTTTGCCAATACGAGTATTATCTTGAAAGAGGATAATTAGGACATCATGTAAGGGTGATTCCATGGTATACCTGTAAAGGGGCATACCAACTTATGAAAACTCCAACATTTGTGGCACACTTAGATTGGGGCTTGGCCATCGAGTCAATGGAAGATTCCACATAGCCTGTGGAATTACGAATTGTAGAATGTACTGACTAGCTCAGAAGGAAAATAAAGAGTGATTCAAGGTTGTCAGAATTGTTTCGAAGTTAACTAAAGTATGCCCATGTATTTTTACTTATATTATGTTCATTGTTATTTTGAAATACTCTCACCTACATTGTATAAAAACATGCTATTTTGGCTTGTTTCACATACCAGTACATTTGTATTGACCCCCTATATTTCAGGATCTGAGGTTTAGTCCTGGGGTCCCGCTAAGCAGTAAGTCATTGTCAGACGTTTGGATTTGGTGATCCTCCCTTATTTTAGAAGGCCTTGTCTCATGTGATATTTTTTTTATTGTTTTTAGTTCATGGTCCGACCTGGGGACTTGTCCCGGATTCAGACAGATGTTATATTTAGTTTAGTATAGATTTTGGATACTTATGTTAGATGGTTTTGGGTCTATATGAACTTATCTCCGTATTGTTTTAGTTGAAATAATAAGATGACCATGTTTCAAATTTATTTCCACATTTTGATTAGTTGATGAATTATGGATATGGTTACAAGTTAAAGGAGCTCTCAGGCATTCATGGTTCAGGATGCTCGTCGCGACCAGTGCCTCGGTTCGGGTCGTGACAAGGTATTTTAGGCCAATTGAACAAAGTGGAAACTAAACAAGTAAAAAAATAATGTGAGTATGCTTCCATAGGCATACAGAAAAGCTCCCAAATGTTAGCTTACACCATCTCCACTAACAGATCTATAACATGACACCTATAAGGTAACAGTTACATACGAAAGTATAAAAAAAGCATGTACATGGTAATAAACACAAAAGAAGAGGTGAAAATAATGTAAATGTAATGGTTGTCGTAAAATGATGATATTAAGCCATTGCAACACTTTTCTTATATACCTTCCAAGCCTCAGCGCTTCAAAATTAGACAATTGGGGGCTTCGCAATATGTATACTTCCTCAAATCTCAATCTCATACCTCAATCAACCTTGTTGTTTAATAATTATAATCTAGGGTTCATAAAGTGTATCATTTTATTTCAAAATTAGAATTTCATAATAATACTAATATCACATGAATATCTATGTATGAAATGAGGATGAAATACTCATAATAAATCAGTTTGAAGATGATAATCAATTCAATATAGGTATAAAAAAGTTCATAATCAACTCAATACGTCAATAATTCAAAATTTAATCCCTCGCCCAACACCACTAGAATAAAAATTTATATTAGATGTTAATAGTACTATTTCAAATCCCTAATTATGGATTCACCATAATTATAGAAGAAATTAATGCTCAAATATGGGCTATAATATCCATTCAAGCCCCTTAACAAGCATCACAATAATAAGAATAGCATTTAGTGCACAAACAAGGCTTATATTATCAAATATAGCCCCCCACATAGGCACCAACCTAAATATAATCCCTTAAGTCAATGGAAATATGATTGTATGCCTCCACTAGGGAAACATAAGAATAAAAATAAAAATAATAATGATAATGATAATAATAATAATAATAATAATAATAACAATAATAATAATAATAATAAGAAGAAGAAGAAGAAGAAGAAGAACCTTGAAAATACAATTCTCGCATCAAATTCCCCAACCCATAACAATTTTTACCAGAACAGTTAACTATCTAGCCTAGTTTGAAGAAAGTTAAGTCATAACCTATCTTGCAACAACAACTAACCCAGTGTATTCCCACATAATGGGGTCTGGGTAGGGTAAGATGTACGAAGTCCATACCACTAGCTCCGAAGAAGTATAAAGGCTATTTTCATTAGACCCCCGACTCAAGAAAAGGAATAATAATCAAATCCCTAATAAAGCATGGAACAAGATGTCATAACATAAATACGATACCCACAAGTAATAGTAACCAAAGAAAAGTAAACAAAATCATAATAGAGACCCACCAAGTAATACCATACTCTAGCGACCCAAACTGACACTAGCCTTCTATCCCTATTTGCGTCCTCCAGATCTTCCTATCTAGGGTCAGGTCCTCCACCAAAGTCACTTCAACCTTCTTTCGGATAGTCTCATTCCAAACTTTATCACCCCCTAGTTAGCCTATACATCTAACAAAACATCTGTATTTATGCCACCTTTATTTTTTTAATATGAGAGTTCTTGACTGGCCAACATTCTGCTCCATACAACATGGCCAGACGAACCGCCACCCTATAAAATTTGCTTTTAAACTTGTGCGGCACCTTCTTACAATACAACACCCCCGATGCGAGCTTCTACTTCATCCATCCCACCCCAATACGATGTGAGACACCTCATTAATCTCACTGTTCCCCTAAATCATGGACCCAAGATACTTGAAACTATCCCTCTTAAACACTACCTATGAATCCAACCTTACTACCACCTCGTTCTCCTTCCTCACGTCATTAAACTTGCATTTCAAAAATTCTATCTTTCTCCTGCTCAACCTGAACCCTTTGACTCAAGAGTCTGTCTCCACACCTCTAATTTATCATTCACACCCCCTTACATCTCATCAATCAAAACTACATCATCTACAAAAATCATACACCAACGCACGTCTCCTTGGATACGTCGCGTCAACACATCCATCATCAAAACAAACAAAAATTGACTAAGAGAAGATCCCTGATGCAAACCTGTCAAGACAGGGAAATGCTCTGAATCTCCTCCCACCATCCTCACTTGTGTCTTATCTCCATCATAGATTTCCTTGATTACTCTGCTATACTCCACCGAAACTCCACTCACCTCCAAGCATCTCTAAAGAACCTCCCTAGGGACTTTGTCATACACCTTCTCCAAGTTGATAAATACCATGTGTAGGTCCTTCTTTCTTTCCCTATACTGTTCCACTAGCCTCCACACCAGGTGAATTTCCTTCATCATCAAGCGCCTTGGCATAAATCCAAACTAGTTCTCCAAAATAGACACTATCCTTCTCAACCTCACCTCGGCCAATCTCTCCCAAATCTTTACAGTGTGACTCAATAACTTAATACCCTTAAAGTCATTGCAACTCTGAATGTCACCCTTGTTCTTATATAGAGGGATCATAGTGCTCCATCTCTAAGCCTCGGGTATTTTTTCCGTCTTGAAAATACCGTTAAACAATCAAGTCAACTACCTTAACCCAGCCTCTCCATAAAACTTCCAAAGAACCACAGGAATCTTATCAGGCCCCGTTGTCCTACCCCTTCTCATCCTACGAATAGCCTTTCTAACCTCATCCACCTTAAAACTTCTACAATAACTAAAATCCCAACACTCCTCTGAGTGGTCCAGCTACCCTAACACAAGTGCTCTATCCCCTTCACCATTCAAGAGCCTATGGAAATACAACTTTCACCTTTTCTTAACGTGACCATCCTCCACCAACACTCTACCATCCTCCCCCTTAATGTACTTCACTTCATTAAGGTCATGGCCTTTCTTCTCTATAGCCATAGCAAGTTTAAACAACCTCTTTTCCCTTTTTTTCTTCTACAACCCCACATACGAGATCTCAAATGCTGCCGTCTTAGCTGTCGTAACTGCTAACTTAGCCTTCTTCCTAGCTAACTTGTACTCTTGTCCTGTTTACCCAGTTCTCTTCTTCATCATTACTCTCAGCCAACTTAGCATACGCCCCTTTCTTAGTCTCCACTTTCTTCTTAACTCTTTCATTCTACCACCAATCCCCCCGATGATGACCGTACCGACCCTGTAAACACCTAATACCTCACTAGAATTCCAACTGATGTACCTAGCCACCGTATCCCACATACTATCTATGTCTCTCCTACACTTGCGCCATCTCATTCTCACTACCTTCTCCCCTATCTCCTGCTAATTTACCAGCGTTAAGCTACCCCACTTAATTCTAGGTCGACCCTCCTCACCCCTTCTTTTCATATCTTTCTTTATAACCAAGTCCATAACTAAGATCCTATGCTGGGTTGAAAGATTCTCACTCGGGATGACCTTACAGTCCTTACTCAACATCCTATCCTCTTTTCTAAGCAGTAAAAAGTTCATTTAGTTCTTGGCTATCACTCTTTGGAAGGTGATCAGGTGATCTTAATTCTTTGGAAAGCTCGAATTCACCACCACCAACCCAAAGGACCTCGCAAAATACAATAGAGTAGCTCTCTCTTCATTTCTCTCCCTAAAACTAAAACCACCATGCACATCGCCAAAGCCTTCTGGTAATGCCCTAATGTACCCATTTAAATCACCTGCTACAATAATTTTCTACGAGCTAAGCACGCCTCCTACCACCTCATCTAAAGCCTCTCAAAAATGCATCTTCTCCTCCCTATCCAAGCCCATCTATGGCATATAGACACTACATACGTTTAGGTTAAATCCCCCAATGACCAACTTTATAGTCATCAACCTATCGCTGATCCTTTTAACCTCCACTACCTGACCTCTAAGCTCTTCATCTACTAAGATGCCAACTCCATTCCTATGCCTCTCGCTCACAGAGTACCAAAGCTTGTAATCATCCACATCCCTAGCCTTATACCCTACCCACTTAGTATCCTGGACACACGCAATATTAATCCCCCTCTTTCTAAGAATCTTCACAAGCTCTATGGACTTACCCTGGAGAGTCCCTATATTCTAAGACCCAACCCTCATCCTACCAACTCTAGCATCACATCTTCCTCTACCTCTCTCAAAGCCAAACCTTGCCCCCTCCTCCCACACCCACCCTTCCCTCTTTCCCCACCCTCATAATAGCCCCCGCCCCGACCCTCTCGGATATGACCCTATCCAACCATCAACTCCCACAACCACTACTCTAAGAAAAATAATAAACGATTGTAATAAAGCAGCAGCAGGAAATACAAGGCACACACAAATTAGAAGGAATAATAAAGAAAAATAAGACACTCCCACAACTTAAAAATAAGTCCAGAGATGGAATAATTAGGAAAAAGTGGATATCAAAGTTTAGAAATCACCGAGTTAGTAAATTGATATAAAAAATTCTCGCCGGAGAACCAAAATATATAGCACAGTAATGGCCTAGCACCAAGGGAAGAACCACAAATAATACAAAGTGGTGCAAGTCACCAATATACAATAGCAGACATTCTCAACAAATTAAATACAATTTAAGATACAAGAGATAATACGAGAATTAATACGAAAGGAGGAAATAGAAAAGGTTTGAATTTACTGGGTTCGCTTATATTCCAAGTCCTCTTTTCTAGCGTGGTATATTGGATGTTGGATCCTGGTAAACTAATACAGAAACTGGTCGCCAGAATATTATCACCGGAGCTTCGTCGGAGTGCCGCCAGAATCAGATCTGGTACTGTCTGACACAGATCTAGTCAGAACTAGTAGAACCTTCATATGGACACACTAGAATCGATCGCCTATGACCGAAGCTATACACTGCCTTTGTCATCGTAGTTGAGTCGACGATGACCTTAACCTGCCGGCAAAAATAATATGTGGTTTAAACGATGGTGAGAGATACAGAAAGAGAAAGAGAAAAGGATAGAGAGAACTGGGGAGAGAGAATGAGGGAATGAAAAATCCTTACTTATTTATGGCGATCCTATGCCATCGACGGCATTGTCCGGTCAAGGGTCAGTGAAACGTAAGGTTAGGTTCAAGTCATAAACTATCTTGAAATATCAAAATCCTTGCTTAGGACCTTCAATAAGGACCCTCCCTTCACCATCATTCTTGGAACAATCTAAAACTACCAAAAACATAATCTATGCTTTAAAGGGGAACTAACAATACCCGTATTAACTATATTTATATTGGGTCAAAAAATAGTTTAAAAATTGATTCAAAATTAAAATAGTAATTTTGGAATTTTAATTTTTAACATGATTCTCATATCAAGAGGAGTCTAAATCTGAAATCCTAGTGAAAATGAGGTGAAATTGACTTTCAAAATAAAGTAAACCCACTTTAAAGCTTATCAAGTTAAAACCACAAAAATCCAATTTGAAAACAACTTTTTACTGTTAAATTGAAGTGGTAATCAAAGGGGAAAATTCAAATGTTATTTTGGAATTTACCCACACAATTTTGATGAAAAACATTATCAAAACCATCACCACCCTAGGTCATTAAGGTGAACTTGGAAAAAATCACAAAATTGGAGAAATTTCTCTATTTTGATGAATAGTGTATCACAATTTTGATCCCCACCATACAAACACAAGGTCCAACATTGATAGGCGTTAATTAGGTCTTCACAAGTGCAAAATTAATAATCATAATTGTGATGAGTCAAATCAACCCGATCCATCTATTATGACCAGCAACTGCCCTCTAGTTGTAACATGGTGGTTAGAGTTACCAGTGACCCCAAGCTAACCCATGGTCTGGTACCTGCTGTGAGAACTGAAGATAATAACTTATTATAATATGTGGAAACTAAACTGGGAAGACTAATAAGATACAATACGGGAACAATACTCAATTTATCTAAATATCTAGTAAAACTGAAATCAAATCTTACTATTTGAAAGCCTCTAACGTAAGAAGTTGATGGGACAAACTCTCAACTGACTATAATGAAAAGCACTAAAAATAACTATGAATAACTCATCCTCTAAGGATGAGTATTCACCATAATTGTTGCTGAGTGGCACACAAACTGTCTAAGTACGATCTGGAAACTGAGCGTCTGAACCTATATTATAAGACAACATAGTGCAAAAGTGAATATGAAATTAGTACTTTGAATGGCCTAGTATGTGAGATAAAGACTATCTGATATAAGTATATACCGAGCATAAATGCTTTAACATAATTACCGAATACAAGACTAAGTATAAACATGTAGTGAAATAATCTGAATAACTGACATATATAGACACTTGGTCATGCAAACCAAAATTAATATAATCTGAATACTGAACTGAGACTGTGAGGGATATCATATAACCAACATTCCCCAATCTGAGCTAATCGGGGTTCAACCTATAACCCTAGTTAAAAGGATGTCAGTACCTTGCAAAGGGTACTAACAATGGTTGTGTGGATCCACTAACATGATATTCTAAAGGACTATGGTGTCAGACCTCTATTGGTGGGTGACCCATAGGAGAGTGACAGTTATCAACTAGCGAGTTACCTCTCAAAACCTACACTGGCTACAAAGTTCTGGAACTAGAGACTTTTACTAAAGGATTCAATCCTCTACTAGTGGGTGAGCCTTCATCCCTAGATTCACTCGGTGGAAAGTCCTACTCCTAACTAAACTGACACTGATACTAATGAAAGGCTTAACATGACTGATACTTATATATGCTTAAGATAAAAATATGATCTGAATGTTTTGTAACCTGGCATCTGTGAAGTATATGAATACTAGGTATCAAGTGTTCATAACCCACCAAAAATATCTAATATAGACTGATCTTGACAAATATTGAACAATCCATGGTATGAGAAAAATCATGATTTACACCAAATATCTCAATAGTTAAGCATGATGTAGACGTTTTCATTATCAAACATATGAAAGCACAATTATCATGAAGGAATATATTTTCATGGAGGAACTTGAGAGTTTAACTGAATAAATTATGTAATTCATACTTCTCAGCGAACCCTAGACAAAAACAGAATTAAACTTAAAGAAATTTGAAAAACTTTGGGACTCAATGGGTGAAAGAAGCCCATTTATGAATATCTACTTACCTAAAGTAGAAGCCTTGAAGAAATCTTCTTGAGAATTGGACTTTCTTGAAGAAGCCTTGTTTTCTCTTAAGAGAGAAAGGAATCGCCTCTTTGATTCCTTTTGGGTGAAATAAATAATTATGTTATGATTTGGGAATTTGGGGTCTTTTATACAACCCCTTGTAAAGCCAAAACAACGTGGGTTTGGCTTTTAAGGTAGCGGTAAAAGACATAATAGACCATGTATAAACATATTGGAAAATATGTTCCCAGTTGTTATGACTCACCTCAAGACTCGTTACGACTGTTTACAAGTTGTGATATGAGTCATAACCTAGGATCTTAGGATTTTGGATACATTCTATTATGACTACGACTTTCCACCTAACAACTTGTTAGGAGTGACTATGAGCCTACACAATGACTCATAAGGTTTGACTATGAGTCATGTGTTGTACACGTAACCACTAGAAGGAATTCTTGGTTACATACTGTTGTGACTACGACTCACTTGTAACAATGCGTAATGTGTGGTTGTGACTCATTTCCTGAGTCATAGTCATAGCAGTGTATCAGGTCCATAGGGGAAACTTTTCATAATCTTTACCATGACATTGGATTAAGGCGAGACTTGAAATTTTGGAAAGCTAACTTTGGGGACTATATTTTAAGAGGTTTAGAGCTTGAAAAAATTAGGGTATTGCAATATATCCCCCTTGGAATCATTCATACTCGAATGAAACTAATAGAGCTGGGACATTAAGAAGACTAAGATTATGCACAAAATATTTATAACCTGAAGCATGACTAAATATATGGAACATCTTAGGTTTCGACCCTTAGAAAATTTCTCAATTTTTGGCTTATGGGCATCATATGACTTGGGGTACTTCTCATATGTTGTGGTATGGTTTGGTTAGCCTTGGTTGTATCTTAAATATTGTGGGTTGGTTGTTTCTATCCAAGGTACAATTGGATTATACTATTCATACCTTAGGGTACTAGTGGTAAGATATCAATCGCATATTTCCCTAAGTTAAGCCTAGGTGATTCTATTATGCCTAGCGTACAGTTTCATGGTACTAGTCATATGGTTGGGTATGGTTTTGCTTGGGTGGTCATATATTGGATAGTGTTTGGGTCCAAGGGGAGGCCTAGGGTACGAGATGAGGGTACCAATTATACCCTAAGGTATAATTGGGGTGGGGTGGTCATACCATCCTGCAGGAATTTTAAGCAGTTTAAGTTGGGGGTAATCTAGACATTTCCCTCTTAAATTCCTAAGGCCCCATGACTTATAACACTATTGTGACATCATTTAATCTATTTTCAATCACTCAAAATCTTTTAAAACACTCTTTAATTCTCTTAAAACTCTTAGGTAAAGAAAGCTAGGGTTTCATTAATAGGATCAATTAGGGGCTTACAAAGGTGATTTCTCTCTATCATCTTTGTAATCTAAGGCATTTACTCCTCCCTCATTGTTAATTCCAACTAAAGGCATATTTTATGAATTGTTTTCATGACATAAATATTTTTAGGTTTTCAAATACATGTTTGTTTTTTTGGTTATAATGGTTGGCTATGGTTTTCTATGTCTTTTACTTGTGGTTTACATACTATTATGGTGGTTTGAACATTTGGTTGCATAGGAATGGTTAATTATTATATGGTTTTCGCTTTTGCAATACTATGCCCCAACTTATTTGATAAAATGCCTATGATAATGTTTTTGGTTAAATTGTTGGACTTTCGTTGAACTATGTATAGTACAACTAGGTAATGGATCCCTAAATAGTTTAAATGGTTTGGAATGGTTAAATGATAAGGCCTTAGTAGTTATGGTTGGTCTAGTTGAAAGCCGTGTGGGGTACAAGAGAATCCCCCAAGCAAAATTGATAACAAACATCTTGTGGGATACATGGTATTCCACCTAGTCAACTTAATAATATAATCTATGGGTACATGGGAATCCCTTCTTCTTAAAAAGGATGGTTGATAACGCTCAAACTATAGCTCTCGTAAGAGTGTAAGCGGTCGTTGTCAAATATAAAACCCAACTGGGTTGGGTGTCGAATCCCACAGGGAATACTTGGTCACTAAGTAAGCAACAATTAGTAGACTATTGATCAAAAATTATACAAAAAGGGGGGGATTTAATTGTAGCGTGAATTAAGAGTATCAAAGTAACAAAGAAAATCAGAATGTTTAGTAGGTTTCAATCAATGAGAATTTTAAGTTAGGGTTATGTCCACCTTATGAGTTCTACGTATCTATTGGCTATGAGTTATGCGGAATTCCGACATGCATGCACTTATAGAGATTCGTATTCTATGGTAAATCCTAGCATCTTTCGACCATCACAGATTATCTCACTTTAACTCTTTCGAGCTTAAAGCATTTCTAATGGTACGAATTCTCCAAGAGGTTAATCCAGTTACGACACTAACTTTTAAACAGGGGTTGGTATCCCTATTTCCTTGTCACTCTCTCTTTTCCAGACATGTAACTTTTCTTTCACACAAGTTAATGCTATACTGGAGTATTCTATATGTTTACAACCACAAGAATTCAATTAAGATGAAGAGAGTAATGATATAAGTAGCATACGTATCAAGAAATCACAAACTCATAGAAATAGATAGTATTATCAAAAGGCTTCCATAACCCTAACAGAGAAGTTTAGCTACTCATGAGTGCAACGGAGATCACCATAAACATCATCATCATATCAAAACTAGAATGATCTCACATTGGTCACAAGAGTCGTGCTTTCTCTGTCAGAAAGTAATGTGAAGAACTAAATGTCGAATAAAAGAAAAATAGAATTGAATAGAAAATAGGATGAATGAATTGAATTGAATTGAATGCTGAAAAATTCAGTAAATAAGGGTTTTTATAACACCCTTGTCCTAGTCCTACTGAAATAGGGTTTAAATCCTTGTCCTACTGAAATAGGGTTTTTATCCTTGTCCTACTAAAATAGGGTTTTTATCCTTGTCCTAATCCTACTAAGTTACTGCTAATGCCAAAGTCTTTAGAAATACTGTTTTTGCCCGGGACAAGTTCTCCATGCATCACTTTGAGTCCACCAGTTTCCAGAAGCTGCCGTCCTTCTTATGTTGAGGTTTCCTTTGGCGTCCAACAGTCCACAAAATGCTGAAATCTTCATCATTTATACCTGAAAACTTGCTAATCACGTTGGTTAGCTCACTTATAGGAAAAAGGACTAAAAGTGCAGGAATTATATATTTTGTCCTCAAAACTTAGCTAAAATATGGGTAAATTAAGGTACTTTAGGCGTGTAAATACGCCTATCATCAACACCCCACACTTAAAGCTTTGTTCGTCCTCGAACAAAATATTATGTCCATGTAAACATCTACTTAGGATTTCATAGTAACAGCACAAAATATTTATCAAGACAGGCACGACGATTATTAACAAAGAGTAGTTTTCTGATCGCTACTAGAGACAATTCAACCTCCAACATAGACTCGTGATGATGGTTAATTCGTATCCACAAGTTAAGGCACAAAGAATCATACAAACTTCCCAAAACTCATCAACCATGTGTGTCTCACATAAAATATCACCCATAATCACTCACAAGTATTGCATTTTTCGAAACATGGGTATCTCCTTGCTCTCACTCTCACAAAGAATTCATATGTTGCAACTGATGACCATAGGCTTGCCCTTAGTGTCATGCTCCACTAATATCAGAATGCTAAGCTTAGGATCAAATAGGTCTTTACAGGTTGTAATGTAGGCGAAGGGACGGGTAGGACTATTTTGGCCAGAAATAGTGACTATGTTCCTAAGCGCTTTAATACATCACATTATGCCATTAACACTTTCTTTTAAACAACTTATCTACTTTCCTTTTATCTACCACCCCTTTTCACCTATTTTTCCATTCAAACATAACTATTTTTTTATTTAATCATAAGCACAATTTATCTTTTTGTTTTTCTATTTCTTTTTTTTATAACATACCTCTATGATAGCCACTCTTTTTCATAACAAATTCAAGTACCAATACACTCTAAGGCATCACTCTTACCCAATTTCCTCTTATTTTGTCATATGTCTTTACCATTTAAAGCACTTAGGAATTTGGATCAAATTATGGTCTTGGAAAAAAATGGATTAGGCTTACATATGAGGCTGTCAAAGAAAATGGCAAAAGGCTCAAAGGGGGTTAACTAGGATAATGTCCACGGGTAGGTATAAAGAAGGTAAACAAGTACAGGTTGCCAAAGAAATTCCTAAATCATCTCCTAAACTTACACTCTTTATTTTGCTTTACATACACACCAGGCAAGTTCTAGCATCAGCGACAAACACAGAGTATACTATAATCTCACACACACAAGGCACATGGTCAACTTTATTAGGAGTATTGTAGACCCTTGACCCAACAAATGAAGGAATTAAACCACATACTTATCACATAGTGAGTCACACTTAGAGCCTAAACCTCTCAATAGTAATGATTTTAGCACAACTCTTGTCATAATACCATGCCGCCTATCAGAACAATTTTATGTACATTTAAAATCTAAAAAAAAACTTACGGAAAGGAAATTTTTTTTTGAAAATTTAACTACTACTAAAAACCAAACAAATGAACACAAATAAATGTAGGTAGGCAAAGAAATACAGCATACAAATACCATCACCCCACACTTAGACGGGACACACTGTTCTCGGTGGAAAATAAATAAGAAGAACCTGGTTAGTCGGACTCCTCCTCTATGTCTGGGGTCATACCCCCTGTATCAGAATCATCTTCGAAGTCGTCATCCTCAGAAGTTCCTCAAAATGTACCCCACTTGATTCCAAGAGTGCGTCGAGGTATTTGCAGCACGGAGGATTCAGCTTGCTCTTTTCCTCCTCTTTTCTTACCTTTCTGTGAGGTGGGCGCTTTTTTGTTTTCCTTGTCATCCTTTTGAAGCCATTATACTTGGTGTTAAACTCGGAGGATGATTTTGCAAGGTTAGATGAGCAAAAATAAAAGTTTTGAGAGATTTGGGGGGCAAAGGCGGTGCCTATGTTATGGCATTGTAGATTCAGAGAGCAAAGGCAATGGCATAGGCGGCGCCTTTTGCTTTGCCTAGTTGAGCAGAAGGAAATAGCATAGGCGGCGCCTAATGCTTTGCCTAGTTGAGCAGAAGGCAATAGCATAGGCGGCGCCTAATGCTTTGCCTAGTTGAGCAGAAGGTAATAGCATAGGCCTTGCCTTGTCTGTTGCCTAGATTTGTATAGGCAATGCTTAACTGAAAGCCTTTTGCTCCTTCATTACTCACTTACCACCTTTAACATAGCTCACTTTCAAATCTAAATTTGAGACCAATCTCTTCCTTTATACTTTTTGCACCTACACTTACTCAAAAACAATTAGAACGATGGGTTGCCTCCCACCAAGTGCCTTAGTTTTGGTCGTGGCTCGACTCGGCTATCTCGATTACTTAGACTTCATCGAGATAGATGGTGCATCATTTTCTGAATGGATTCAGACGACGCTGATGCTTACTTGTAGGCATGCAATCTTCTTCGAGATGACTCTTGTGCATACTTATCGCAAGAGGGATACCAATTATATTATCAATACTCCAACCCATAGCTCTCTTGTACCTCTTCAGAGCAGATATGAGAGCCTCTACGTGTTGTTCACTTAAATCATCTGCAACACACACCGGAAGTGTATTTCCACTTCCCAAAAATGCACCTGGGAGCTCTTTCGATTATAGCACTGGTGGCTCTTCAATGGAAGTCTTCGCTATTGGTGAAGGTCGATTCTTAAGATCAAGGTCCAGCTTCTTAGGGACATGAGAATAGGACCTTATCCTAGTTAGAGCACAAACAGTTTCTTCATGTTCTTCAACATCCTCACAGTCAACATTCATAAGCACAACCGTCAATGGGTCAACAATAAGCTGCTTCTCTATGGATAATTCTTTCTCATCCTCATCATAAACATCATCTATAGAGAACACATTCATATCGCTGGGCTGCTTCATGGCTTTGCACACATCAAAATGGACCACTTCATCATTCAACCGAAATAAAAGCTCATTAGCTCTTAAGCCAATAAGCACACTTACAGTTGCAAGGAAAGGGCGTCCCAAGATTATGGGAACTTCAGAATCCACCTCGAAATCCAAAATAACAAAGTCTGCAGGAAAGATGAAGGTGGAAACCTTCACCGACACATCATTTAAGATACCAACAGGTCATTTTACCGACCTATCTGCTATCACGAGCCGCATATTGGTGGGTGTTGGATCGCCCAACCCCAACTTCCTGTAGATGGATAGCAGTATCAAATTGATGCTAGCTCCCAAATCGCATAATGCCTTGGCAAAATTTAAAGATCCAATAGTGCAAGGAATGGTGAAAGCTCCAGGGTCTACCTTCTTCTAAACTAACGATCTTGTAGCGATTGCACTGCAATGATAAACGTTATATACCAACTCAAAACTTGCTGCCCGCTTCTTTGTTAAAAGATCCTTCATAAACTTCGCGTACCCAGGCATCTGTTCTAGCGCCTCTACCAACAGAACATTAATAGTCAGCTTCTTCAACATAGTCATGAATTTATTGAACTTGGTGTCATCAGCTTTCTTCTTCAATCTCTGTGGAAAAGGTGGTGGTGGAAGGGGAATCATTTTCTCCACCACTTTCTCTTTTTCTTGCTTCCGATTATTAACCTTTTCAGGAATGTCATCAACCTTCTTCTTCAGTCTCTGAGGAAAAGGTGGTGGTGGAAGAGGAATCGTTTTCTCCACCACTTCCTTTTTATCTGGCTTCTGACTATCACTCTTTTCAGGCTGGTGACGTCTAGGTGTAACATCATGAGCACTCACTTCAGCTTCTACGGCATCTTCAAACTCTACTTCATCAACCACTTGCTTACCTTTGGATAAATTTTCCAGCACCTTACCACTCCTGGTAGTAATAGCCATACATAATCCATCGTTCCTTGGATTTTTCACAGTGTCACTAAGTAAAGTGCCAGCTTTTTGTTGATTGAATACCGCCGATAGTTGACTCATTTGTTGTTCCAGCTGTTTTATTGTAGTGGAATGCGAGTCAACTAATTGCTTTATTGAGTACAAATCATTTATTACCTCAGTTACTCCCGTGTTGGCTGTCTCCACTCAATTCACTAGCTTAGGCAACATATCTTCCACTGACATCTTCCCAGAGCCAGATGCAGTGGCTTAACGGCTTCCATGAGGAACATACAAACCACTCCTATCAGTCTTATTCTTCCAACTCCCTTGATCACGGTCCTTGTATCCAGATTTATCATAATAGTTCCAACCTTGGTTTCCTTGGGCTTTGCCTCGGAAACCCTCCTGATTATTCAAGTAATTAGCTTCTTCCTCAGAATCAGATTCATCTCTACCTTGCAACACAACAGCCTTGAATTTTACGGTCTTCCCTAATAATAAGTGCTTGGTGAGAAGATCCATCTGTGTTTTCATGTGAGCCATATCTTGGTCACGTTCCTCTTGCCTACGCCTCTGTTCTGCAGTAATGACAATAGATATAGTAGAGCTTTCTACCTCAGAATCCCTGGTATGCCAAGCTCTACTCTACTTTGTCATACGATCTAGCATATCACTTGCCTGAATAAAAGTAAGGTCCATGAATGACCCTCCTGCAGCATTATCAACCACTGGCTTAGTCACCGAATTCAAAGACCTGTATAATAAGTGAACATTGGTCATATGATGATTTGGGCACCGCATAAGCTTCTTCTTGAACCTCTCCCATGTTTCGTGGAGAGCTTCAGTTGGAAGCTGTCAAAAATTGCTTATCTCATCTCTTAATTGTGCTCTCTTGGATGGAGGATAGAATCTTTCTAGGAAAGCGTCTTTCAGTTGCCTCCAATTAGTAATAGAGTCAGGAGTTAGCCCGTTCAACCATAGTGTTGCCTCCCCAAATAGAGACAATGGAAATAAGCACAGCCGGATCGCATTCTGTCCAACCCCTAGATTGTCAAATGCTTTGTATGTTGAGATAAAATTAATGAGATGCATATTCAGATCATCACCCGAAAGTCCACCAAATAATCCCTTGAGCTGCAATAGTTGAATCATGGTGCTTGTGATATTGAACTTTTCTCCAGGTGCCAAGAGTGGAGGAATAATAGCTCTTGTAGTACCAGCTCCATCCAGATTGTCATCATCATCATCAAAAGGAATCTGCATAGCTCAGCGTTCAGGACAAAATCTGGCTTGACGATCTCTTCTGTTCGCTGGTGTCGCCACCTCAGCATCACGCCTAGGGTTTAGTAACTCGTCATTCCCTAGGTCCTCATCGTCAGGATTTGTTGCTCGGCCAGGGTTATCAATATTCTGTTGATGTACTTTGGTAGCGGACAACGCAGCTAGTCTAGCCTGCTCCTGTTGAGCAGCCCTTCTCTCAATGTCACGTTGTGCATCCATTCTGCCAATAAGTTATGGTTCAGGATTTATGGGTTATAATGGTTGTCTCAAACTTCGAGTATTTGGCATGCACTGAACAAAAACCTGCAGAAAATAAAAACAACAAGTAAAAGTAAAGTACGAGAATCTTTGACCAAAGGGTCTAGTAATTATCACAAACTTAGTTGACAACCGCATTCCCCGGCAACGGCGCCAAAATTTGTTAACGCTCAAACTACAGCTCTCATAAGAGTGTAAGCGGTTGTTGTCAAATATAGAACCCAACTGGGTTGGGTGTTGAATCCCACAGGGAATACTTGGTCACTAAGTAAGCAACAATTAGTAGACTGTTCATCAAAAATTCTACAAAAAAGGGGGGATTTAATTGTAGCGTGAATTAAGAGTATCAAAGTAACAAAGAAAATCGGAATGTTTAGTAGGTTTCAATCAATGAGAATTTTAAGTTAGGGTTATGTCCACCTTATGAGTTCTACGTATCTATTGGCTATGAGTTATGCGGAATTCCGATATGTATGCGCTTATAGAGATTCGTATTCTATGGTAAATCCTAGCGTCTTTTGACCATCACAGATTATCTCACTTTAACTCTTTCGAGCATAAAGCGTATCTAATGGTACGAATTCTCCAAGAGGTTAATCCAGTTATGGCACTAACTTTTAAACAGGGGTTGTTATCCCTATTTCCTTGTTACTCTCTCTTTTCCAGACATGTAACTTTACTTTCGAACAAGTCAATGCTATACTGCATATTCTATATGTTTGCAACCACAAGAATTCAATTAAGATGAAGAGAGTAATGATATAAGTAGCATGCGTATCAAGAAATCACAAACTCATAGAAATAGATAGTATTATCAAAAGGCTTCCATAACCCTAACAGAGAAGTTTAGCTACTCATGAGTGCAACAGAGATCACCATAAACATCATCATCATATCAAAACTAAAATGATCTCACGTTGGTCACAAGAGTCGTGCTTTCTCTGTCAGAAAGTAACGTGAAGATCTAAATGTCGAATAAAAGAAAAATAGAATTGAATAGAAAATAGGATGAATGAATTGAATTGAATTGAATGCTGAAAAATTCAGCAAATAAGGGTTTTTATAACACCCTTGTCCTAGTCCTACTGAAATAGGGTTTTTATCCTTGTCCTACTGAAACAGGGTTTTTATCCTTGTCCTAATCCTAGTAAGTTACTGCTGATCCCCAAGTCTTTAGAAATACTATTTTTGCCCGGGACAAGTTCTCCATGCATCACTTTCAGTCCACCAGTTTCCAGAAGCCGCCGTCCTTCTTACGTTGAGGTTTCCTTTGGCGTCCAACAGTCTACAAAATGCTGAAATCTTCATCATTTATACCTGAAAACTTGCTAATCACGTTGGTTAGCTCACTTACAGGAAAAAAGACTAAAAGTGCAGGAATTATATATTTTGTCCTCAAAACTTAGCTAAAATATGGGTAAATTAAGGTACTTTAGGCGTGTAAATATGCCTATCATCAATGGCTAAGGACATCGCTTGCAAGCTATAGTCGGTATGATGACACCACTACTTATAGACCTTTTAATAATAAATAGAATGGTGGTTTGGTTATATGGTAGTGGTTTTAATTTGGAAATAATGGCGGGGTGCAATAGCTAATCCTGAAGGTATGAGTTCAATAGGTAGATACTGGAAACTTATATTTGCTGACATGAGGATTATTTATGGAGACCATATATGCGTGTGACTGGTTACATGGGAAACCCCTAAGTACACTTGTACATATGTATAATGGAGAGTGAATGGTACTCGGGAATCCCCTACTCCTATGGTATCTTTGTTTTATGTGGTAACACGTATCGGGGTCCATTCAGGGGGTTCCCTTTCCCAACATGGTTATATATATGTATGTATGGTTCTAAATGAATATGGTTGGTTTACTAGGTTTTAAATATTGGCATTATTTTATCCTTATCCTAAGTGCATACTAGCATTCACCCACCAACTCATCTTTGGGCGGCTGTATCCCCACGCGATGCGGGAACCAACCATTCTACTCTTTCTGCTCATTGATTGAATTTGGGATCAACACAATTGGATTGAAGTGGTGAGCTTTCATATTTCAAAATTCTCTATTTCATGTCATGGATGTCTTTACTTATTTTGGTCATCTTATAGACTATGGTTTTGGCTATGGTTGGAGGCATGTCCTAATCGGATATTATTTTTGTTATAGACCTTGTGGGACTACTATGGGTTGGTACGGGTAGGGTCAGTAGTGGTTTTATCCATTATTGGTATTGGTATTATGGGTGATATCATTTGATTGTATTTATGATTGTTCCATCCTATTAGGTTAATTCACTCACACTTGGTTATTGTTTTGGTTTTGGTATGGTTATTGGTTGGGTATTGGATAGTTGGAATTGATTGGGTTGGTCAATATTATGTACCTATCCCAGAGTCTAGAATTATACAAAATGTTATCTTGTTATACATTTGGAATTTATCTAACTCAGGGTATATATTTGGAGGTAGGGTGATAGGGAGTGGTCCTCGGTCCTGGTTGGACTTGGGTTGCCCATTTTGACATGGCCTCAGTTTGGGCCATGTCAAGTTGGTATCAGAGCTTTAGGTTTATGGTCAATTGGGATTACATGAAGCCGTGTTGAGTAGAGTGTCTTTTAAGGGCGTGTAGCGCGCCACACTTATAAGAGAAAGGCTATAAGGCATTTTGGAATATTTCTTTCTTTGTATTCTATTTTTAAAGTCCTAGAATCTTCTTTAATTCCTATTTGTTTGCCTTTCTAATCATGCCTCGATAAAATAAAGTTCACGGAAGCTCCTCTTTCCTAACTTGGGACAATGTTTATGGGACGCGCTCTACTCATGAGATTTATACACGGTCTAAAGGTCCAGTCCCTAATTTCTTAAAAGTTCCACTAGTTCCTTCTAGTACTCCTCAGGATCATCAGGCAGATGTGATAAATGTAGAGTTTAGTCAGTCGATCCATATGATTGCTTAGTTAGGTATCTTTTCAGGTTGAGCGTGGTACATCTAGTATTGCATCTTCTGAGGCCACAGGGGTTGGACAGTTTATGAGGTTGAGTCCTCTAACTTTAACTGGTGTTTAGATGGAGAAGGATCCTCAGGGTTTTCTGGATAAGATAGAAAAGAGAAAACTAGGTTTAGAAAGTTCACTTAGGATTGTCTAGTGTGTTGATTCTTTTAAGCAATACTGCATTACTGATCAAGGACATGTATATCTCTAGGTTAGTTGTTCGTATACAACAGGTGGATGAGGAAAACAGAAAACAGGTTTAGATAGGTGAAAGGCAAGGTAAGAAGTTTAGATTCCCTAAGTAGGGTGGTGGTTAACAACAAAGTGGTCGGGAAGGTGGTAAGTATCCAAGAAGAAGTAGGGGAGTTCTGTTTCTTTCTCTACAGCTAGTGCTCCCTACCTAAAGCAGTCAGGAGACAGGCGTCAGTAGGGTAGCGATAACTTTAGGGAATAGAGTGCCCAATCTCAGGCTAGTGGGGTTCAGTCGGCTTCATCATCTCCTCCTTGAAGGTTCTATGTTCGGTTGCATCGGTGCTTCTATGATAAAGGAAGGGACAGGTGCTTCAAATATTTTCAGCCAGGCCATATGCTTAGAAATTGTTTAATTAGTAAGGTTGCTTCGGGAGCGAACAAAGTTCCAGTTACCTCTTCATCTGCTTCTACACCCAGGAGTGCTGCTTCTTTATATATTCTGCTTCTGCTATCAGCACAGGCCAAAATCAATTATGTCGTGACTGGTATGTTAAAACTCTTTTCTCATGACGTATATTATTTACTTGATATGGGGTCCACTCTTTCTTATGTGAGCCTATTTGTGGCTGTGTATTCTGGTTTTGATCCGGAGAATATTTTAGATCCTTTTTCTATTTCTACCCCGGTAGGTGATTCTGTGGTTGTTGAAAGAGACTATAAGGAGTGTGTGGTATCTGTTGGTAGTAAGGAGACTTTGGTGGATTTGTTTGAATTAGAAATGGTGGATTTTGATTTTATTCTGGGGATAGATTGGTTACACTCATGCTATGCATCCTTAGATTATTGGACCTGTAAGGTTGTCTTTGAATTCTCTGGTGAACCAATTATTAAATGGGAGGGTGGTTCCCTAGTGATCTTAGGTGGATTTATGCACCCCAGTGTTGTTATTCGAGCTTATTTAACCTTGTTTTGAGGACAACTTATGTTCTTAATGTATTAATGATGAAATAATTGAGCATCTAAGTGTTTAAGTATTTTCTTACAATGCTTAAGGTGTTTTCCAAACAAGTTTGTACTTAATTTGATCACTTAGAGTTCAAATGAGAAAACTAGTGTTACTAGCTTGAGCTAGGTGTTTGTCTAGTTGATCTCTATGGATTCTAACGAGTGTAATCAGTTACTAAGGTTGTTATTGTGTAATTATGAGTGGAAAAACTTTTTTATATTGTTCAAGGTTAAATTGAAATAAGCCAAGAGTCGGAACTAAGTAAAAGATCAAGAGGACAAAACTAGCTTTCTTAGCTTAAGTTTCTAGTCGTTGTCCTTGATGTTGTGTTGTTTTGAGATCTAATCCATGGTGTTGGATACTATAGGTTCTTGGTGATATTATTATGATGATATATGGATGATTTACAAGCTTGAAATCAATTGGAAACAAAACCACAAGGCTTGAGATGGAAGGTCAAATGGATAAGACGAGTTTACAAGTCTAGATGACTTTCCAGTGAGGGTCCGCGATAGCCCCATGGAGCGGACCCTATTCCCTTGAAATGATCAATGTTCCATAGACCTTATTCCATAGTAATGGGAAACCTTCCGCGAAACCTAGTCCCTTGGTAATGAGGTGGGCGTCGCAGACCCTATTCCACCAACGGCCAAATTGTACCTCCTCCTATAAATAGGACACTTAAACTTGATGTTTTCAACCTTGGACTACTTTAGAACATGGATAGGGGATGTAAAACACTTTAATTAAGGTTTTTCTTCTTTTAATTTAGTTTATTTACGGATTTTATCTTCTATTCATCCATGGTGATTGCGGTTATGTCCATGAGTGGCTAAAAGCCCCATTTCCGAGGTTAAGGCCAAGAACATAATTACTATTGTTTGAATTGATTTGGTTTTGATTTATTATCATATTTTGTTTTTTATTTATCCTTTTATTAAGTATTTAATGATTAGCTACCCTTAGAATACATCCACTGTCGTCTTTATGAACTCGGGAGGGGGAATAAGAGGATAGAATATGGGGTAAATAAAGTAAGGTTGTTATTCTTTTATAAAATAAGGGATTTGAATTAGCACTAGGATAAAGATATACCTAGAAGCCTTGTTTGGTTCACTTGCAGGATGACATCTTAATGAATCTAAATGGATTATTGTATCCCACTCAACGATGTAGTTGTAATGTCCAGTTAGGTTAAAGATTAGAAGATCGAGAGACTATGATCATACTATAAACCCTGTAAATCAATAACCAAGATAAATAATATAACCAATGAAACTCATAGTTTAGTATGATTGTTCACAGATGCTTAACCCTAGATTCCTCTCCATTGATTGTCCAAGAATTTTACTTTTACGCATAGTTTAGTCTAATTTCAATTTATAACTTAAAAACTTATTTTGTTACGTGTGTACCGATTAATCTCAATAGTTGAATTGGAATTGGATAATTTATCAACATAAGTCCCAATGGGATTAATACTTGGCTTCTAAAGGGACACTTTACTACTTGGTGAGACCACGTACACTTATGTGTGCGCTTGGACACAACAAATTTTTGGCACCATTGCCAGGGACTTGTAAATCGGCAACTATTTTTAGTGTTAGTTTTACTTTTTAGATTTCTTTGGTGCTTTACACATGGTCTTGGTATTGAATTTGCAGGAAATAGGTTTACAGACTAGTAAGTTGGCAAGGGAGAGGGAATTGGTTGAACCAAGCCTTGAACCTAAGCAACACTTTTAACAATTGAGGAGATAAGTAGTCCTTCTCCATCCTATCCCACAATTTCAAGAGAAATAAGATAATTTTGATCTCATGGCTGAAGATCCACTAGCCCGCAGGACAGTTTGAAAAGTGGCAATCCCACTTCCGACAAATTTAACCTCTCCTTTTAAAAAATTGGTTGTTGGAGGTAACTTTGAGATGAAATAGAGCATGGTGTGGATTTTGATTAGTAGTGGACAGTTTTTGGGGCTTTTACATGAAGATCCATAAGTATATTTGTGAAACTTTTGGAGATCAGTGACACATTCATCCCTACAGTTGTGTCAGATGACTATGTTAGGCTGAAGTTTTTACCCTTTTCACTATTGGGGGAAGCTAAAAAGTTGTTAACCACTGAGCTAACAAGTTCAATCACAACCTGTGACTTAGCCAGGAAATTCCTCATGCAATTCTTTCTATCTGGTAAGACTGAGAGACTGCGCAGTGAGATTATGAGCTTCAAACAGAGGCCAGATGAGAACTTATATCATGCATGGGAGAGATCAAAGCTTTTCTTTGGGACTTTCATATCATCGGCAGTCTAATGAGTTACTAGCTTACACTTTTGTTGAGGCACTTGATCACACAAAAAATTTTTGCTAGATTCTGCTACAGGTGGTCAAGCATTGGAATTGACGTATGATGAGCTATACACCTTGTTGAACCAGATTGCACAAGGGACTCCAGAGTGGCATGATGATTCAAGAAATGTTCCAAAGAAAGTTGCAAATGTGCTGAAGGTGGAACAATTTACTACTATACAGCTCAGATTGTTGCATTTCAAAATAAGTTAACTACTCAGCTCAGTAATATAAAATTGGGTGTTACATAGACGACAACAACAGCTAATGTAATTCATCAGATAAATACTTGGTGTGAGGTTTATGGCAGCAGTGGTCATTCGGAATCTATGTGTGATGCAAATCCTAAGTCAATGATATTTGTAGGCAATGGTTAAAGGCTAAATTATGGGAATGCCTACAATCAAAAAAGGCAGACTCAGACACCAATTCCATCATGGAACAACCAACAATAGTAGTTTTAGAAGCAATACGTTCAAGGGAATCAAGCAATGACTCAAACTATCAATATGGAAGAGATTCTGAAACAAATTATAGTTGCTCAAGCATAGTTGGCAGCATATATAAAGAGCCAACAAATAGTTAAAAAGATCTTGGAGATGCAAATCGATCAGATGATAGGAGCACAGAACACTAGGCCTTGGGGAGGCCTACCAAGTTATATAGAGCCAAATCTTATTTAAGTAATGGCAATCACTTTGAGGAGTGGTAAATAACTTAATAAAAAACCTCCAAAGACAACTAAGGAGGTAGATGCGGAGTTGGTTCCTCAACAGGTTGATGACAAAGTTGTTAAAACTTGAGGAAGTCTGAGTACTCAAGAGAAAAAGTGGTTTAATAGGCAAAGGATAGACCACCACCACCTTTTCCACAAAGGCTGAGAAAAGCAAAGAGGAATGCATGCTTCAAGAAGTTCTTTGACACGTTTAGAGAACTTCACATTAACCTACCTATTTTAGGTGTTTTGTAGGGAATGCCCAAATACATTAAGTACTTGAAGGACGTGGTCACTAAGAATGTTAAGCTATAGGATGTTGAGACAGTAGGATTCACTGAGGAGTGTAGTTCTATGGTGATGCAGAAGATGCCCAAAAAGCATACAGATCCTGGGTGTTTCACGCTCCCTATTAAAGTTAGCAATAGTGAGGAGGTCTACACACTTAGTGATTTAGGGTAAGCATCAATTTGATACCTCTCTCTTTATTCAAAACTTTGGGATTAGGGAAGCCAAGATGGAGATCTGTCATACTCCAACTGGCAGATCGAACCTTAGCTTATCCTGAAGGAATCATAGAGGATGTTCTCATCAAGGTTGGTAAGTTTACTATTCCTGCTAATTTTATTATTTTAGATTTTCAAGCAGATAAAAGATTGCCAGTCATCTTGGGATGTCCATTCTTGGCGATGGAACGATCATTGATAGATGTGAGAGAAGGAACGCTCACAACAAAGGTTGGATAATGAAGAGGAGTTTTCAAATCTTACAAACCACTCAACACACTATCCCACTACAAAGATTTGTGCATGATTATAGTGATCAAAGGGGATAAATATGGGGTGGTAAAGTTTAGTCCACTAAAGACCTCTTCAAAATTCCTCATTAAGCGGCTCAAGACACAACCACCCCATCCCAAAATGATGCAGATTGATGAGCTTGAAAAAGCTACTGTTGAAAGAGTTGTTGATCTTAAGACTTCACACTTAAAAGGTAAGAAGCAAATAATAATATGGCCTTCAAGTAGGAGGAAGAGGGTGAAGAAAAATAGATAAGTTGAAGATTGGGTCATTCCACAACACTAAATTTGGCACTTCTTGGGAGGCAACCCAAGTTAAGGTATGTCTAAAACTTACCCGGTGTGTATGCAAAGCGAAATAAAGAGTGTGGGTTTAGGAGATGATATAGGCATTTCATTTATAGCCATGTGTATACCCTTTTTCTGACCTATCCTTGTGTATTATCCTAGTTAACCCCATTGAGCCTTTAACTTATTTTCTTTGGAAGAACTCATATGTATCCTGTATCCCCTTCTTTTGATGACTTTAATTTGATCTAAAGCTCCTAAGCTCTTTAGTGTAAAATTAATTGAGTTAAGGGGTTTGGAATTAAAGTAGGAGAAAGATGAAAGTGAAGCCCCAAAGTAATAGGTATTGGTGTATGCAATAGATGTGTTGTGGTTGGGAGTAAGAGAAATTTGTTCTAAAGAAATTACCATTTTTATCCCATTTGTGTTACAATGAACCTATTTTGGACTTGGTCCTCCTTGGACATTATGCACCTTAACTAAGGCAAATCACTTAAGTAGAGGGTGGCTATCAAAGTGGTGCATAACATAAAATGGGTGTGAAGAAGGATAAAATTGTATTATGAATTAATAGACAATACTCCCATCATAGTATAAGTAGTTAGCTTAATAAGATGGGGCAAAATAAAAGATAAGGGTAGATAGAAGTGGTGTAAACAGTTGTTGTAGGTGAATTGAATGAAAAAGTGTGATGTATTAAAGCGCTTAGGGAAGAATGTCACTATTACTAACCATAATAGTTTCTACCCTTCCCTTAGCCTAAATTATAACCCTTAAAGACCTATTTGATCCTAAACTTCATCATTCTGATATTAATGGAGTACTACACTAAGGTCAAGCCTATGTTTCATCTTGTGTAACTTGTGAATTCTTTGTGAGAGTTAGCGTAATTTATTTCTTATACCCAATTTGTGATAAATTGATTTTGTGTAAGTAATTATGGGTAAATCTATTGTTTTGAGGGCACATATTTAATGATAGTTGGATGATTTTTATGATGTGTTTTATTGGGAAATATGCATAAGTTTTCAAACTTTGTGGGTCAATTCTTGAGGCTAGGATGTTTTGGAGTAGTATTCTTGAACTGTCAACTGTGTTTGTAGTATGCTTAGTGTAGAAACTTACATTCTGTGTAGTATTTGTAGTACTAGCTTGAGTTACTTACTTGTATTATAAGTTTAGAGTCTCCTCAGCTTATTATGCTTAGAATAAAGAGTTGTTTGAGGATGAACAGGGCTTTAAGTGTAGGGTGGTGATTATCGGTGGATTTATGCACCCCAGTGTTGTTATCCGAGCTTATTTTGCCTTGTTTTGAGGACAACTTGCGTTCTTAGTGTGTTAATGATGATATAATTGATCATCTAAGTGTTTACATATTTGATTACAATTTTTAAGGTGTTTTCGAAATAAATTTGAACTTAATTGGTGACTTAGAGTTCAATTGAGTAAACTAGTGTTACTATCTTGAGCTAGGTTTTTGTCTAGTTGATATCTATGGATTCTAGTGATTGTAATGAGTTAATAAGGTTATTATTTTGTAATTATGTATGGAACAACTTGTTTATAGTGTTCAAGACTCAATTGAAATAATCCAAGAGTCGAAACTAAGTGAAAGATCAAGAGGACAAAACTAGCATTCTTAGCTTAAGTTTCTAGTCGTTGTCCTTGATGTTGTGTTGTTTTGAGCACTAATATGTGCTTTTATATAATATATTATTCTTGTATATTTTATTAGGATTATATATGGATGATTCACAAGCTGTAAATCAAATGTAAACAACACTACAAGTCTTGAGATGGAAGGACAAATGCACAAGACAAGTTTAGAAGTCTAGATGACTTTCTAGTGAGGGTCCGTGATAGCCCCGTGGCGCGAACCCTGGTACCTTGAAATGAGCAATGTTCTGAAGACCTTATTAAATGGTAATGAGCAACGTTCTACAGACCCTTGTCCATTGGGATTGAGGGGTGCGTCACATACCTTATTCCACCAACGACCAAATTGTCCTCCTATAAATAGGACACTTAAACTTGATGTTATTAGCCTTGGGCGACTTTGAAGTTTGGAGAGGGTATGGAAAACACTTTAATTAGGGTTTTTATACTCATAATTTAGTTTATTTATGGATTTTATCTTTTATTCATCCGTGGTGACTACGGTCATGTCCATGAGTGGCAAAAAGCCCCTTTTCCGGGGTTAAGGCAAAGAACATGATTACTATTGTTTGAATTGATTTGGTTTTAATTTATTATCATTTTGGTTATTTATTTATCCTTTCTTTAACTATTCTACGGATTAGTTACCCTTACAATACATCCATTATCATATTTATAAACTCGGGAGGGGGAATAAGAGTATATAATGTGGGGGTAAAAAAAGTAAGTTTCTTATTCTTTTAGAAAATAAGGTATTTGAATTTTCATCTAGGATAGTGATATACCTAGAATCCTTGTATGGTTTACTTGCATGATGACATCTTAATGCATCTAAATGGATTATTCCATCCCCGCTCAAAGATGTAGTTATAATGTCCTGTTAGGTAGAAGAATAGAGGATCAAGAGACCATTACCATAAAATAAACCATTTAAATCAACAACCAAGATAATTAATCTAACCAATGAAGTTTAATAGCTTAGTATGATTGTTCGCAGAGCCTTAACCTTGGATTTCTCTCCATTAATTTTCCAAGACTTTTACTTTCTCATATTGTTTACTTCACTTTTAAATCTTAATTCTCAAACTCTATTTTTCACGTTTGCATCACTTTAATCCCAATCGTTAAACTTTAATTTGATAGGTCTTAAAACAATTCTATGTGGTATCTATACTTGGCTTCTAAAGGGCCACTTTAATACTTGGTGAGACCTCGTACACTTGTGTGTGCGCTTGGGCGCAACAAGCTTTTGGCACTGTTTCTCCTAAATGAAAGTTTATATCATATCTTAGAGCTTAAAGGTTAATCCCTAATGGGTGTCTCTATCATTTGGTCTGGGTTAAAGACTCTAACTCGAAAGGTCCTTCTTTGCATTCGGTTCTAGAGGTGAATGAGTTTTCTAAGGTTTTCCTGATGATTTTTCTAGTGTTCCGCCGGATAGGGAGATTGAGTTTGGGATTGATTTGGTTTTGGAAACTCGTCCAATATATTTTTCTCCTTATTGAATGGCTCCGACTGAGTTAAAAGAACTCAAGAAGCAACTTAAGGATCTTTTGGATAAGGGTTTCATCCATCCTAGTGTGTCTCCATAGGTTGCACTAGTGTTATTCATGCGTAAAAAAGATGGTTCCCTTCGAATGTGTATTGACTATCGACAGTTGAATAAGCTGATGGTTAAGAACAAGTATCCTCTTCTAAAATAGATGACTTGTTTGATCAATTGCAAGGTACCAAATTATTTTCAAGGATAGATCTTCGGTCAGGGTACTATTATTTTTAGATTAGGGAGGTGGATATCCCTAAGATGGCATTCTGTACCCGGTATTAGCACTTTGAGTTCTTTGTTATGTCATTTGGTTTGACTAATGCCCCAACGATATTCATGGATTTGATAAATAGGGAATTCTGTTAGTTTCTGGATCTATTTGTCATTGTGTGCATTAATGACATTTTGGTTTACTCTAAGAGTGAGGTGGACCATGCCAATCACCTCTCTATAGTATTGTAGACCTTGATAGAGTAGTAGTTATATGCCTAATTCTTGAAATATGAATTCTAGTTGAACACTGTCACTTTTCTAGCTTATAATATTTCTAATGAGGGGATTATGGTGGTTCCACAAAAGGTGGTGGTGGTTAAGAAGTGTCCTAGAACAACGACTCCAATTGAAAATTTGAATTTTCTTGGGTTTGGACAGGTACTATAGGAGGTTTAGGAAGAGTTTATTTATGATATCCACACTATTGACCAAGTTGACTTAGAAAAAGGTTAAGTTCTCTTAATTAGATGCTTGTGAGGGTATTTTTGAGAAGCTAAATAATAAGCTAACTTCGGCTCTGGTTTTGACCTTGCCTGAAGGTAATGAGGGGTTTGTGATTTATTGTAACGTGTCTCGAGTGGGACTTGGCTGTGTTTGGATGAAGTATAGTAAGGTGATTTCCTGTGCTTCTGGGTAGTTGAAGGTATATGAGAGGAATTATCCTACTTATGTTTTGGAGTTGTTAGCCATGGTGTTTGTAATTAAAATTTGGCATTACTTTTTGTCTAGAGTGCAAGTGGACATCTTCTCAAATCATAAGATTCCATAGTATATGTTCACTCAAAAAAAGCTGAACCTCAGGCATAGGAGATGGCTAAAGCTCCTTAAGGAGTATGACATAAGTTTTCATTACCATCCAGGTAAGGCTAATGTTATTGCTGATGCTCTTAGCAGGTTGCCCATGGGGAGTTTGCTAACATAGATAAGGAGAGGCAGGAGTTGGTGAAGGATATTCACCATTTGTCTAATCTTGGAGTTCACCTTTTGGACTACGAGAACGGTGGTGTGTTGGTACAGGAACTGGTTCATTCATCTCTTGGTGTAGAGATCAAGTAGAAGAAAATGTTAGATTCTATCTTGATGAAAATCAAGGGTGATGTAGGTGGGAAAAATGTAATGGTATTTGAGATCAATAGTGATGGTACCTTGCGGTACCAAGAAAGGTTATATGTTCGTAACGTTGATGGTTTACGAGAAAGGGTATTGGCCAAGGCACCTAAATCACACTACACTATTCACCATGGTTCAATGAAAATGTATAATGATCTCAAGGAGATGTATTGTTGGAATGGTATGAAGAAGGATGTAGTTTATTTTGTGGCCAAATATTTGGTGAGTCATCAAGTAAAAGTTGAGAACATGAGGACTGGAGGCTTGTATTGGGAAATTAAATTGCCTGAATTAAAATAGGAAGTGATCAGCATGGATTTTTTACTAGTCTTCCTCATCTTGAAACCAATTTGATTCGATTTGGGTCATCGTGGATAGGATGAAAACGTCGGCTCACTTCTTTCTAGAGAGGACTAACTTTTCTACTGAGGATCATGCGAGGTTGTATCTTCATGCAATTATAAAGCTGCATGAGGTACCTATTTTGATTATCTCTAATCATGGTACACAATTTTTATCTCACTTTTGGCGGTCGTTTCAAAAGGGTTTGGGTACTAAGGTTAGTCTGAGTACTGCTTTTTATCCATAAATGGATGGGCAAGCAAAAAAGACTATTCAGACATTAGAAGATATGCTTCGTGCATGTGTGATTCATTATGGTAGAAATTGGGTTGAGCATCTACCTCTTGTAGAGTTTGCTTACAACAATAGCTATCATTCTAGTATTAGGATGGGCCCTTTTGAGGTATTATTTAGTAGGAGGTATAGATCTCCTATTGGGTGGTTTGATATTGGTGAGGCGGATATGTTTGTCCCGAATTTAGTTTATCAGGCTATAGAAAAGATAAAGGTGATTTAGGATAAGCTTAAGGCTGCCCAAAGTTGCCAAAAGTCCTATGAGGATGTAAGGAGTAGGGACTTGGAGTTTGAGTTTGGTGATAAAGTGTTCCTAAAGGTGTTTCCCTTGAAGGGACTAATACGGTTTGGGAAAAGGGGAAAGCCCAGTCCCCAGTATGTTGGTCCTTATATGATTTTGAAGAGGGTTGGTAATGTTGCGTATGAATTGGAGTTACCTTCTAGTTTGATCTATATTCATCCGGTATTCTATGTCTCCATACTAAGAAAGTGTATAGGTGATCCTTTATTGGTTGTTCCTTTGGAAGGATTGGGTATCTCAGATTATCTATCTTATAAAGAGATCCTGATTAAGATCTTGAATCAGCAGATTCATTGGTTGTGGACCAAGGATGTAGCTTTAGTAAAATTTTTATGGTGGAACCCCTAGGTGGAGGAAGCTACTTGGGAAGCTAAAGAGGACATAAAGTCCTAGGATCTGCACTTGTTTTCTGGATCAGATATTCATGTGGAGGGTATGTGTTCTTGATCATATCTTTGTTTTCTAACCTGGCTAAAGGAAGGTTGATTTCCTTTCATCTTTGTTTTCTAACTTAGTTAACAGTTGGAATGGAATGGTTATGTTGGGGTGTAATTCATGCTTGTACTACTTTATCTATCATTTAGGGATGAATGATCCTAGTAGGGGAGACTGAAACACCTTGGGTTTTGACCCTTAGAAAATTTCTCAATTTTTGGCTTCTAGACATCATACTACTTGGGGTACTTCTCATATGATGTGGTACGATTTGGTTGGTCTTGTTCATATCTTAAATAGTGTGGGTTGGTTAGTTTCTGTCCAAGGTATGATTGGATCATACTAGTCATAAGTTAAGCCTAGGTGATTTCATTCTTCCTAGGGTACAATTTCATGGCACTAGTCGTATGGTTGGGTACGGTTTGGCTAGGGTGGTCATATGTTGGATAGTGTTGCGGTCCAAAGAGAGGCCTAGGGTACTAGATAAGGGTACCACTCATACCCTATAGTACGGTTGGGGTGGGTTGGTCATACCATCCTATGTGAATTTTAAGCAGTTTAAGTTTTGGGTAATCTAAACAGTTCCCCTTTTAACCTCATAAGGCCCCACAACTTATAACACTCTTGGGACATCAATTAACCTATTTACAATCACTCAAACTCTCTTAAAACACTCTCAAATTATCTCAAGCCTCTTGGGCCAAGGAAGGATAGGGTTTCATCAATAGGATTAATTTGCGGCTTACAAATGTGATTTCTCTCTGTCATCTTCGTAATCTAAGGCATGTACTCCTCCCTCATTCTTAGTTCCAACTAAAGGTATGTTTATGAATTGTTTTCATGGCATAAATGTTGTATGGTTTTGGGTTTTCAAATACATGTTGGAGGTTTTGGTTACAATGGTTGTCTATGGTTTTCCCATGTTTTTTACTTGTGGTTTTCATACTATTACGGTGGTTTGAACATTTGGTTGCCTAGGAATGGTTAATTGGTATATGGTTTTGTATTTGGAAACACTATGCCCCCAACTTGTTTGATAAAATGCCTATGAGAATGTTTTTGGTTAAATTGTTGGACTTTCATTGAACTATGCATGGCATAACTTGGTAATGGAACCTTAAATGATTTAAATGATTTGGAATAGTTAAATGGTAAGGTCTTGGTGGTTATTATTGGTCTATTTGAAAGCCTTGTGGGGTACAAGCAAATTCCCCTAGCAAACTTGATAACAAACATCTTTTGGGGTACATGGGATTCCCCCAAGTCAATTTAATAATGTAATCTATGGGTACATGGGAATCCCTTCTTCTTAAAATAGATGGATAACGACATTGCTTGCATGATACAGTCGGTATGACGATGCCACTATTTATAACCCTTGGTTAATAATAAATGGAATGGTGGTTTGGTTGTGTGGTAAAAGTTTTAATTAGGAAATAATGGCAGGGTGTGACAGCTAACCATGAAAGTGAGAGTCCAATAAACGGGCACTGGAAACTCATGTTTGCCGACATGGGGATTGGTCATGGTGACCATATATGATACTAACGGGGTAAACGGGAATCCCCTAAGTACACTTATACACATGTATCATGGAGAGCGAAAGGTACTCGGGAATACCCTACATCTATGGTATCTATGGTTCATACGACTACAACCATCGAGGCCCATTCAGGAAGTTACACTAGACCCGTATAGCCCGTAGGTAGTTCTAGGATGGTTAAGCTACAAATACCCAGGTTAATGGTTTTAAAGGCATGCTAAACCCGGTCCTCTTTCCCAGCATGGTTATATATATGTATTTATGGTTGTGAATGCATATTGTTTGTTTACTTGGTTTTAATGGTTGGAATTATTTTATCCTTATCCTGAGTGCATGCTAGAATTCACCCGCTAACCCGTCTTCGGGGGGTTGTATCCCTACGTGATAAAGGAATCGTCCATTCTACTCTACCTACTCAGTGACTGGATTTAGGATCAGCTCGATTTGATTGAAGTGGTGAGCTTTCATATTTTGGAAGTCTCTATTTCATTTAATGGATGTCTTTACGTACTTTGGTCATCTTATAAACTATATTTTTGTCTATGGTTGGGGCATGTCCCTACCGGATAGTGTTTTTCTTTTGGTTAGGGGCCTTGTGGGACTACTATGGGTTAGTATGGGCGGTGTCTGTAGTGGTGCCAGCCTTGGCATTGGTATTGGTATTATGGATGATGTCATTTGACTGTATTTATGATTTTTTCCATCCTATTATGTTATATACTCGTACTTGGTTATTGTTTTGGTTTTGGTATAGTTATTGGTTGGGTATTGGATGGTTGGACTTTCTTTGGTTGTCACGGTTATGGAGCTATCCGAGTGTTTGGAATTTTACAAAATGCTATATTGTAATATATTTGGAATTCATCCAACTCAAGGTACGTGTTTAGAGGTAGGGTTGGGTAACGGGGGTGGTCCTCGGTCCTGGTTGAACTTGGGATGCCGATTATGACAAGGCCCTGATTTGGGCCATGTCAATATGTGAAATCTAAAACATGATACATGTACTGAAATGAACTCGTGAATGCATTCTATGACATGAGGATAGTTAGTTAGTTGAGATATAAAGCGAGGGAATTAATCTATAGAACCATTACCTCAAGCATAATCTGAATTTGTACCAAAGAGGTAGGGATACTTGGCTCGCATACCAGCTTTCGCTTTCTAAGTAGCTCCCTCAACAGACTGATTTCTCCATAGAACCTTAACTAAGGCAACTACTTTATTCCTTAACCTATGAATTTGACGGTCAATAATCTTAACTGGGATCTCTTCATAGGAAAGGATATCTTCCACGCCCACACTTTTCAAAGGAACGATAAAAGCTAGATCACTAATTTATTTCTCTAGCAAAGAGACATGGAATACTGGATGCACTAATGCTAACTCCGCAGGCAACTCTAACTCATAGGCTACCATCCCAAAATGTCTTAAAATACTAGAGGGGCCAGCATATTAGGGACTACGCTTCCCTTTCTTACCAAATCTATTCACCCCTTTCATGGGTGAAATTTTCAACTACATAAAATCAGTAACATCAAATTCAAGATCCCTCCTCCGCACATCTGCAAAGGATTTCTGACAGCTCTGGGCTATTTTTCAATATTTCAATGATAAGATGAGATTTCTCTATCTTCTCATATACTGAACCTGACCCTATCAAGGAAGCCTTACCTACCTCAAACTATCTAATAGGATATCTAAACCTCTTACCATGTAGAGCCTCAAATGGGGCCATCAGAATACAGGAGTGATAGCTATTATTGTTTGCAAACCCTATCAATGGTAAGTGTTGATCCCAACTACCCTATAAATCAATAACACAAGCCCTCAATATGTCCTCTAAGGTCTGAATGGTCCTCATTGCCTGACCATTTGTATGCAAGTTAAAAGTTGTACTGAGATGAACTTGAGTACGAAGACCCATTTGAAATGTCTTGCAAAAAAGAGAGATAAACTGGGTACCTCTATTTGAAATGATGGTCAAAGGAACCCCATGTAATTACACCAACACTTAGATAAAGAGTCTTGTATAATCCTTATCTAAATAGGAAGAATAGATTAGTAAGAAATTGTCTGACTTGGTCATTCAGTTTACAATAACCCATATAGAATTATGTTGGCGACGCGTGTGGGGCAATCCTGTAAGAAAGTCCATATTCATCACTTCCCACTTCAAAGTGGGGATGCTGAACTCTTGAAGCATACCACTGGGTCTTTAATTCTCAACCTTAACCTACTGACAATTAGAAAACTTAGCCACAAATTTCGCAATATCCTTCTTCATATCATTCCACCAAAAGACTTCCAGCAAATCGCGGTACATCTTAGTAGCTCCTGGGTGAATCAAATATCAAGAACCATGAGTTGCGCCTAGCATCTGCTATCTTAAATCATCCATATTTGGAACCACAACCTACCCTAACAGTAAAGAACACCATCTCCCCCTTGGGAGAAAACCTCAACCTTATGATCTCGAACTACCTCCTTTAACTTAAAGAAACTGGGATATCTATCTTGCTATTCCTTCACTTTGTCAACAAATGAAGATTATGAACCATTCTAAACCCAAACACTACCTTTATCCAAATAAACCAACCAAACTCCCAATCTAGCTTACTGATGAACCTCTCAAACTAATCCATCTTACCCTTCTCAACATGAGAAACGCTCCCCATAAACAATCTTCTAAGGGTGTCATCCACCATATTGGCATTACCTGGGTGATACAACACACTCATATCATAGACTTTCAATAATTCAAGCCTTCTTCTCAGCTAAAGATTTAGGTCTTCTGCATCAATACACATTGTAAGATCTTGTGATCAGTAAATACATCCACATAAACCCCATATAAATAATATCTCCAAATATTTAAGAGAAAGACAACTGCTGCCAACTTGAAATCATGAGTCAGGTAATTCTTCTCATGAGGTTTAAGCTATCTAGAGTCACAGGTTATGACCTTAACTTGCTGCATCAACACACAACCAAGACCAACTCTGGAAGCATCACAATAAACTACAAACCCATTTCAATCCTTTGGTTGAGTCAATATAAGAGTGGAACTGAGTTGACTCTTCAACTCCTGAAAAACTCTTCTCTAAAGAATCTGATCACTAAAACTTGACTTTCTTCTGAGTCAGTCTATACATGGGAGAGGAAATAGAGGAGAGTCCTTCCGCAAACCATCTATAGTAATTGTCCAAACCCAAAAAACTCCTACTGTCTGATAGAGAGATGGATCTTGCCTAAATCCTCACTGCTTTGGTCTTTTAGGGCTTAACTTGAATACCATCACCAGAAACAATATGACCAAGGAAAGCCACCGATCTCAACCAGAATTCACATTTACTGAACTTGGAAAATAGCTGATGATTCTTAAAGGTCTCCTAAATAATTCTCAAATGGTCGGCAAGCTCACCTTCACTACGAGAATAGACAAGAATGTCATCTATGAAGACTATGATGAATATGTCCAGATACTGCTTGAAAACTCTATTCATCAATTCCATAAAATATATAGGAATATTCGTTAGTCCAAAATATATAACTACAAATTTGAAGTGACCATATCGAGTTTTAAAGGTTGTCTTTGAAATGTCACATTCTCTAACTCTAAGCTGATGATTGTTGGATCTGAGGAATATCTTAGAGAAATAATTCACTTCCTAAAGTTGGTCGAACAAGTCATCAATATTGGGGAGAGGATACTTATTCTTAACTATGACATTTTTAACTGACGATAGTCGATGCACATTCTGAGATAAATTTCTTTCTTGTGCACGAAGAGAACTGAAGCACTCCACGGGAAAACACTAATCCTAATCAAACCCTTATATAAGATATATTTAAAATGCTAATTCAATTCTTTAAGCTCGGCTGGAGCCATTTTATAAGATGGAATTAAAATAGACTGGGTGTCAGGAAGGAGATCTATTCTAAAGTCAATTTCCCTCTCAAGAGGAACTCTAAAAACATCTTCAGGAAATACTTTTGGGAATTCATATACTATTGAAACTAACTCAAGGCACGAGATTTCATAACTTAAGCCCTTGACTCGAACGAGATGATAGATACACCTCTTAGAAAATATTTTCCTTGCCTTAAGGAAAGAGACTAACCAACCTATTAGGACTGAGGTACTACCCTTCCATTCTAGGACTAGCTCATTAGAGAGTTGAAACTGAACTTTTCTATTTCTACAGTCAATTGAGGTATAGCAAGAGTGTATCCAATCCATGCCCAAAATGACATCAAATTTGGTCATCTCTAACTCTATAAGATCAACTGAAGTAACTTTCTGAGATACTGTGATTGAGAAATTTATGTATACCCATCTGGATATAATAGAACTACTGACTGGAGTAGACACTAAGAAGGATTCTATAAGAATTTCTGGGCTAACATCAAAGTTAATTTCAATAGAGGGAGTTAGAAGGACGGTGTGGATCTGAGATCTAATAATGCATTAACATGAAGGTGGAATACTTGAAATGTAACCATAACCACATTAGGAAGATCCTCCCAATCCTGTCGAGTCTGAAGGGCATAAAGTTGAGTCTGACACTGGCCACTGGTTGAACTAAAAGTGGCACCCTACTAATTTGGGAGACCTGTTGGTGTTGCAAAAGTACTAGCCTGACCCTGCTGATGAAAATTTTTACCCTTCGGAGCAACTACTTAGCAATCCCTGATTTTGTGGCTTGACTTGAATTATTAAAAAAAACATCACTACCAGACATGTACTCACCATTGTGGTTCTTACCACACCTCTTGAAGATAGGGTTAGTTTGACCACTATTCACGTTTCCCTGGGACTTAGCCTGGTGCTCTATCCCGATTGTCTTGTATAAACTTAGGTACTGGAGCATTCGTAGAAGATGGGACTGGGGTTAAAGATTTCTGATGGAACTAAGAAAGATTCCCACCATCCGACCTTTGATAAGAGAAGTTGAAGCTACTAGTTCTGGCCATTTTATTATCCCTTTCCTTCTTCTTAAGTCTCTCATCCTCAATCTACAAAGCATGAACAGTTAATCTAGAAAGGTCCATCTCCTTAATCAATATTGCGGTTCGTCACTCTTCAACTAAATCCTCAGAAACTCCAAACACAAACTTACTTATTCGGGACTTGAAATCAGCCACCACAGTCGAAGCATACCTTGCTAAGTGGGTTAACTTAAGTGAATACTCCTTTACACTCATGCTACCCTTTTTCAAATTAATGAACTCTTGTACTTCGACCTCCCTCAACTTGAGTGGGAAAAATCTGTCTAAGAAAGTTATAGCAAACTCATCTTACTCTAAGAAAATCCACCCCTTGTAGTAGTTAAGAATATAAGTTAGTACTCTCATAGGAAGTGACACCCATGACATTAGTCACTTTCTGCACACAATAAAGAAACTCTTGTGGATCCTCCTCAGACTTGGATCCAAATAAGGTTGGAGGGTTCATCCGAGTGAAATCTCGGATTCTGGTTGTTGTTGTGTTCACTACTGGATTAGATGGAGCAAAAACTTACTGTTTATTCTGGGTAGCCACAGACTGGGCCAAAACTATGAAAGCAACTGTAAATTCGGCATAAGAGACCTGCTCGTTCAGAGGGTTTTTAGGAATAAATGGCGGTGTGGGTAGTTCCTCGTTCCTTATTTTGTTATTCCTTATAGGATGAATTTTCTATAAATGGATAAAGGATGAGTTATAAGAAGGAAATTTAATAGAGTTCACACTCTATGGCACAAAATAAATAGTGAAAGAAGGGAAACTTTCCTAAAACGTCTCTTGGCCTCTCGCCCATAAGTGTGGTGTGCTTCACACTCATGAAAAAGACTAATTAACATAGATTTTTGACACCTAGGACACTTAGAACCTGGTTCTGATACCAAGTTTTTCATGACCCAAGACAATCCCTAGTCATAACACGGTGCTTAGAGTTACAAGTGACCCCAAGCAAACCCCTGGTCTGGTGCCTACTACGAGCACTGAAGATAAGAACTTAATATAATATGTGGAAGCAAAATTGGGAAGACTAATAAGATATAATACGGGGACAATACTCAATATATCTGAATATTTGATAAAACTAAAATCAAATCTGATTATCAGAAAGCCTCTAACATAAGGAGTTGATGGAACAAACCCCCAACTAACTCATATTGACTGTAATGACAAGTACTGAAAATAACTATGAATAAATAATCTTCGAAGTATAAGGACTCACCACAGTTGTTGTTGAGTGGAACACAAACTTTCAAATTACGATTGAGGAACTGAGCATCTGATGAGCCTATATTATAAGATAACATAGTGCAAAAGAGAATGTGTGGTCAGTACTTTAAATGCACTTGTATGTGAGATAAAGACTACCTGATATGAGTATATACTGAACTTAAATGTATGAACATGAATATCGAATGCAAGACCAAGTATAAATATGTACTGAAATGATTTGAATAACCGATACATGGATACTTGGTCATGCAAACCTGAACAGATATAATTTTAATAATGAACTGAGACTGTGGAAGCTATCATGTATCTAACATTCCCCAATCTGACCTAATTGAGGTCCAACCTGTAACCCTAGTTGGAAGGGTGTTAGTATCTTTCCACAGGTACTAGCAGTGGTTTTGTGGATCCGCTAACATAATGTCCTAAAGGAATAGAGTTTTAGTTCTCAACTGGCGGGGGATCCCTAAGAGAATTCCAGTCCTCAACTATAGGGTTACCTCCCAAAACCTATATTGGCTACATAGTTTAGGAACTTCTACTAAAGGTCTCAGTCCTCTACTAGAGGTTGAGCCTTCATCCCTAGGTTTGCTCGATGCTAAGTCCTACCCTGAACTGAATTTACACAGATACTAATGAAAGGCTTAAAATGACTGATGCTGACATATGCTCAACATGATAGTATTTTGAATTAATGATAAAAGTATGCTCAAAATTACTTGTAACCTGACATCTGTGATGTATATAAATACCTAGGATCAGGTGTTCATAACCCACTAGAACTATCTAATGCAGACTGATCTTGACAAATATTGAACAATCCATGGTATGAGAAAAATCATGATTTACACCTAATATATCAATAATTAAGCATGATGTAGACATTTTCATTATCAAACAAATGAAAATACAATTATCATGAAGGAATATATTTTCATGGAGGAAGTTCAGAGTTTAACTGAATAAATTATGAAATTCATACTTCTCATAGAACCCTAGATAAAAAGAGAATTAAACTTAAAGAAATTTGGAGAGCTTTAGGACTCAATGTGTGAAAGGATCGCATTGATGAATATCCTTCATACATAAGGTAGAAGCCTTGAAGAAATCTTCTTGAGAGTTGGACTTGCTAGAGGAATCATAGTTTGCTCTTGAGAGAGAAAGGAATTGCCTCTTTGATTCCTCTTGGGTTAAATTGATAATTATGTTATGATTTGTTTTGTTAGGGTCTTTTATACCACCCCTTGTGAAGCCAAAATGACATTGGTGTAACTTTTAAGGAAGTGGGAAAAGACATAAATGTTCCAAAAAAATATGTAGGAAAACACGTTCCCAGTCGTTACGACTTACCTTATGACTCATTATGACTGGTTATGAGTCATGGTCTTATTTATAACCTGGGATCTTACGATGATGGATACATTTTATTATGACTACGACTTTCCACCTAATGAATCATTGTGACTGACTATGAGTCATTGGGTGAAGTCATAGTCTAAGGCTTGATTCTCTCATCCTTTATTGGTCAGGCTAACGGTCCACACAACAACAATAAGGTTTGACAATGAGTAGTGTGCTGGATATGTAACCACTGAAAGGCATTCTTGATTACTTACTGTTGTGACTATGATCGTCACCAATGGTGATGACTCTTTTCCTGAGCCATAGTCATAGTAGTGTATCAAGTCCTTAAGGGTCCACAACTCTTTGTCATGATATCAAATTAAGGAGAGACTTGAAGTGTTAGAAAGCTAACTTGATGGCCTATCTTTTAAGAGGTTTAGAGCTTGAAAATTTTAGGGTATTACTATATCTCCCCCTTGGTATCATTCTTCCTCAAATGAAACTAACTGAGCTGGTACACTAAGAATACTGAAATTATGCACGAAACATTTAGAAGTTGAATCATGACTAAATATCTTAAATTTGAAATACAATGAATGGACTGAAATGAACTTGTGAATACAAGTTATAACATGAGGATGGTTAGATAGCTGAGATAGAAAATGAAGAAATTAATCCAAAGCACCATTACGTCAAGCTGAATTTGAATTTGTAGAGAAGAGATAAGGATACTTGGCTTTCATATCGGCTTCCGCTTCCTAAGTAGCTCCCTCAACGAACTGATTTCTCCATAGAACCTAAACTAAGGAAACTTCTTTATTTCTTGACTTATAAATTTGATGGTCAAGAATCAAAACTGGGATCTTTTTGTAGGAGAGACTATCTTCCATGCCGACATTTTCCAAAAGAATGACATAAGCTGGATCTCCAATGCATTTCTGTAGAAAAGAGACATGGAATATTGGATACACTGATGCTAACTCGGTAGGAAACTATAACTCGTTGGATACCTTCCCAAAATGGTTCAACATCCTATAGGGGCCAACATTGTAGGGACTGATCTTCCCTTTCTTATCAAATCACTTTAACCCTTTCATAGGCAAAATTTTTAGGTACACAAAATCACCAATATCAAATTCAAGCTCCCTCCTCCCCACATCTGTATAGGATTTCTAACGGCTCTGGGATGTTTTCAATCTTTCTCTGATAAGCTGAACTTTATCCATCAACTCATCTACTGAATCTGACCCTATCAAGGTAGCCTAACCTACCTTGAATCAACCAATAACATATCTATACCTCCTATCAAATAGAGCCTCCAATGGTGCCATCTATATACTCATTTGCAAACCCAATTAATGGTAAGTTATCATCCCAACTACCCTTGAAATAGATTACACAAGCCATTAACATATCCTCTATGGTCTTAATTCTCCTCTCTTTCTAACCATCTTTCTACAGGTGAAAAGTTGTACTGAGATAAGCTTAAGTACCAAGACCCTTCTGAAAAGCCTTAAAAAAATAAGAGGAAAACTGGGTACCTCTTTTTGAAATGATGGTCAAAGGAACCCTATGTAGTTTCACCCACTCTCTGATATAGAGTTTGTCATAGTCCTCAGTTGAATAGGAAGTATGGACTAGCAAAAAATGGGCTGAATTGATGATCATGTTGGCAACGCGTAAGGGGCAATCTTGTAACAAAGTTGATATTCAGCACTTCCCACTTCCAAGTGGGGATTCTGAACTCTTGAAGTGTACCACTGGGTCTCTAATTTTCAACCTTAACCTACTGACAATTATAACACTTTGCTACAAATTTGGTAATATCCTTCTTCATACCATTTAACCAAAAAAGTTCCCATAAAATGCGATATATCTTAGTGGCTCGTGGGTGAATCGAATATCAGGAACTATGATCCTCATCTAGCATTTGCAATCTCAAATCATTCATATTTGGAACATACAGCTTGCCTTGATAGAGAAGAACACCATCTCCCCTTTGGGAGAAAACCTCAACCTTTTGATCCTCAACTACCTCTTTTAACTTAATCAAAATGGCCTCAACCTTCTGATCCTGAACTACCTCCTTTAACTTAATCAAAATGGGATATCTATCTTGCTTTTTGTTTATTTCAGCAACTAATAAAGATTGTGAACCATTCTTAACCTAAACACTACCTTCGGTTAAATCAAACAACCAAACTTTCAATCTGGCAAGTCGATGAACCTCGCAAACTAAATCTTTCTTACCCTTCTCAACATGAGCAATGCTCTCTATAGACAATATGCTAAGGGCATCAGCCACCACATTGGCCTTACCCGAGTGATACAACAAACTCATATCATAGTTTTTTAATAATTTAAGCCATATTCTAAGACAAAAATTTAGGTGTTTCTACGTGAATACATATTGTAAGCTCTTGTGATTAGTAAACACATCCACATGAGCCATATATAAATAATTCCTCCAAATCTTCAAGGCAAATACAACTACTACCAACTCGAGATTATGAGTCGGGTAATTCTTCCTATGGGTTTTAAGCCGTCTAGAGCACAGGATATGACCTTACCTCGCTGTATCAACACACAACTAAGACCAACTCTGGAGGCATCATAATAAACTCCAAACCAATTTGAACTATCATGTAGAGTCAAGGACTCAACTCCTAAAAACTCTTCTCTCAAGAATTTAACCACTGAAACTAGACTTTCTTCTATATCAGTATGGACATGGGAGAGAATATGGAGGAGAATCATTCCAAAAACCATCTATAGTAATTGGCCAAACCTAGAAAACTCCAAATGTCTGACGGAGAGATAGATCTAGGCTAGTTCCTCACTGCTTTGGTCTTTTAGGGATCAACTCGAATACCATTTCCAAAAATGATGTGACTAAGAAAAGCTACAGATCTCAACTATAATTCACATTTACTGTGCTTGGCAAATAGCTAATGATTCTTAAGAGTCTGTAAAACAATTTTCAAATGGTCGGCATGCTCACCTTTACTAAGAGTATAAACGAGAACGTCATCTTTTAAGACTATGAAGAATATGTACCAATACTTCTTGAACACTCTATTAAGAATTCTATAAAAGATGCAGGAACATTCATTAATCCAAAAGACATAACTATAATTTTAAAGTGATCATACCGAGTTCTGAAGGATGTCTTCGAAATGTCACATTCTCTGACTCTAAGATGATGAAAGCTGGATCTGAGGTCTATCTTAGAGAAATAATTTTCTCCCTAAAATTATTCAAACAAGTCATCAATCCTTGGGAGAGGATACTTATTATTGACTGTGACTTTTTTCAACTGATGTTAGTCAATGCACATTTTGAGAGAATCATCTTTCTTGTGCACGAAGAGAACTAGAGCACCCCACGGGGAAACACTAAACCTGATGAAACCCTTATATAAGAGAACTTTCAACTATTTCTTCAATTCATTAAGCTTGGATGGATCCATTTTGTAAGGTGGAATTGAAATAGGCTGGGTGTTTAGAAGGAGATCTATTTTGAAGTCGATTTCCCTCTTAGAAGGAACTTTGAGGAGATTTTCAAGAAATATTCTGGTAATTCATTTACTATTGGAATGACTTAAGATACGGGATTTCAGAACTTGATTCATCACTCAAATAAAATAATAGATACACCCCTTAGAAATCATTTTCCTCACCAAAAGAAAAGATACAAACTAACCTATAGGGACTGGGTACTACCCTTCCATTCTAGGATTTTCTTATTAGGGAATTGAAATTGAACTATTCTATTTCTATAGCAAACTGAGTCATAGCAAGAGTAGAGCCAATCCATCCCTAGAATGACATCAAAATTGATCATCTCTAACTCTACTAGATCAACTAAAGTAACTTTCTAAGATACTGTGATCGGGCAATTTAAGTATACTCATCTATCTATATTTAAACTACTGACTGGAGTAGACATTGAGAAGCGTTCTTCAAGAATTTATAGGCTGACATCAAATTCTACTGTTATATAGGGAGTCATGAAGGACAGTGTAGCTACATGATCTAATAATGTATTAACATAAAGATGTTAGACTTGCAACATACCTGTAACAACATCAGGAGAATCCTCTTGATCCTATCAAGTCTTAAGGAAATAAATTTGATTCTGACACTAGCCACTTGTTGTACTAAAAGTGGCACCTTGCTTATTCGGGCGACCTACTGGTGTTGCTGAAGAACTAGCCTGACTCTGCAGACGAAAATCTTTGCCCTTCAATGCAACCATTGAGCAATCTCTGATTCTGTATCCTAACTTGCAATATCCAAAACAAATATCACTATAAACCATGCACTCACCCTTGTGGTTCTTACTACACCTTCTACAGATGAGTTAGTTCGACCACTATTCACACTATCATGATACTTAGATCTCGGTGCTCTATCTCGATTGTCCTATCTAAACTTAGGTACTGGAGCACTAGTAAAATATGGGGATGGGATTGAAGATTTCCATTGGAAATGAAAATGATTCCCACCATTCGACCTTTGCTAAGAGAAGTTGAATCTACATGTTCTCGCCCTTTTATTCTCCCATTCCTTCTCCTCCAATCTGCTGAGCATGAACCATATATATGGAATAGTCCATCTCCTTAATTAACATTGAGGTCCTGCACTCCTTGACCACATCCTCAAAGACTCCAAACATGAACTTACTAATTTGGGACCAATAATCAGCCACCATAGTTGAAGCACACCTTGCTAACTAGGGGAACTTGGGTGAATAATCCTTCACACTAATGTTACCCTACTTTAAATTAATGAACTCATGTATTTTTACCTTCCTCAACTCTAGTAGAAAAAAATTGTCTAAGAAAGCAATAGCAAACTCATCTTACTCTATACGCCCTACATCGGCACCTCTATTCTCTTTCCATCACTATGTTCTAAGACATTGGATTAATGAGAGAGTTGAAGCATTGGAAATCTAACTTTGTGGCTTATCTTTTAAGAGGTTTAGAGCTTAAAAATTTTGGGGTATTACACCATCGTATATATTTTGCAATCACGGTACCCTACCTCACGATTATGATGAGTAGCTCAATCATGGACTGTAATCATGACATATGGCCATACAATCATGATGATGCCCCTGATGTTATAATAAAAATTTCAAACCATTAGTTAGAGATTTGGAAAAATAGTCTCGGTTCAACCTTTTAATTTGGGACACCACAAAATAAAACAAAATATGCTAATAGGATATTTTTGACATTTCCAACTCGATGAAACCATCTTATTTACAAAAGGAAGCTATTTACAATAATTTAGTCCCTGGGACCTTTAAGCTTATTGTAGCTAGTTTTCTTTAAAAGGTCAAAATACAAAACAAAGGCTCCACGCCCAAAGTAACCATGCAAATAACCCAAAATTGCTATTTTGAATCTAGAATAATTGTGTAAATTACCTTCTGATGCTCAAAATACTAAATGTTGACTAAAGTCAAACTAGTAGTTAAAATCCTCTAAAGTCACAAACTCACTCAAATCACTCCTGAACATATCGAGGACTGTGTCAACCTACTCCACAACTCAAAAAAAGCATATAGCAACTATGAAAAAGGGCAAACTATTCAAATTACATAAAAAGGTGAAATTCAAAACTACGATTATTTTATCAACAAAGTAACAACTATCAAGTGATTGGTATTGCCATCCGCAAATATTTCCAAGCATATTTTGGACTACTAGATTAAGGGAATGGTCAAACATTTAGAGAAATGAAACACATAACATGTTGAGATAAGGGATGTTTCTGAATAGAGCATTCATGCAAATTATGGAAGCACTTTTGTTCAGTGTTATTTTGAGTTTGGAGTTATTATCACACACACCGCATTCTTGGGTCCGCCAAAAAAGCTCAGGCAAACAACATGGAAGCATAAATTTGGTTCTTTTTTTCATAGGTTTAGTAATATAGTAACTCTTTCTTCTCGAGTAGCTTTCTTATAGATCACATAATTCTAGATCTCTGACATGATGTATCTTCCACTCGGGTTATAATGGTTAATCTCTATAAAAGTTGTTGTGATAGCTTTATAAACTTTTGTAACAAAACTTTTCTTCAAGTCTTTTGATTTTCAACTTCATCATCTATCACTTTCTCAGGTTTCCTATTAACAAGAATGACTTTTATGGGATGTCATCAAGGTGTCTAAGGAATTCCTCCCACAACGAGTATTACTTTTTTTGTCTTTTATCTGTCTCCCACTCATTATAGGTATACTTTATTACTTTATGGAATGGCCTATTGTCGAGCTCCCTCATCTTCTTAACACCAATTGGACCAACTCTATGTAGCTTCTTCAATCCAATAACCAACTTCTTTTACAGATCTTGCAGCTCATATTATTGTACCACTCCTTTACTATAAAGGTTTGATTGAACGTGTCTTAACCTTAATATTCTTCTTCCTTCTCTATTAAACATTTAATAAGTGTATCTACCTTTTTCAGAACTTCTTTACCACCTGCATCTTGTTGATATTTAATATACTTCATCATGCTCAAGGACTATGCACTTGTTTATAAGGATTTGGTTACAATTCATGAATTAAGCATTGGTGTAATCTTCACAAACAAATGCATATTCCTTGAATTTTAATTAAACATATTGAATATAAAGGTGATCAAGAAGTTTTGAAAAGGTGGACACATTACTCAAAAGTTTAAGTGAGAAAGAAGTATAATATGATAGTGTGGAAGCATTAAATAAACTCTGATAATGAAAAAAGGAAATAGTAATAATGAGTAGCAAAATTCTCCAAATGAGTTGGTTAATGGATTAAAGGAGCTACCAAGAGTTGTTATAATTGGTGTTAAGAGAATGGGAGAGATCGAAAATAGATGATTCCATGAAGTAATAAAGATGAACTATAATGAGTGGGGAGTATAAGAAAGAGGTACAAAGTTATGCTCAGTGAGGGAGGAATTTCTTTAAAAACTTGGATGACATTCCATTAAAGTCGTTATGGTTAATTGAAAACCTGAGAACATGATAGATGATGAGGATGAAAAGCTAAAATACTT